>OY748294.1:16268129-16660606 GCA_963556515.1 Nudaria mundana
GTTTTAGAATGAATCTATCAAAACTAATATATCTCAAGGGATGTCGGGAACCTCCTAGTGTACTGACTGCACCTTGGCTTTGACGGTCGTCGAGAAGACGGTGCACTCTGGGCAATGGAGCACTACATCTCCCAGAGAAGATGAACTGTTCCTACCAATACTCGACAGAGTGGTGTCACCAGTGCGGCCAGGATAGAATAATACAGAACATTTAAATTACTGTGATATATTTTGTATCTGAAAGTTCGAACTGTGCAATCACAATAAAGTCTCTACCAGTTTATGCAAATACACGGTGAAAGTGGTTTATAATTTCAACACACTTTTAACATACAACAGCGAAATACCTTATTTGCGACAAAAACCGAATTCATTAAGATTGTAAAACTGAAGTTATGTATATTTAAAGTAGACCTTTACACACCCACTAACGCACGCTCCCACTCACTGAATCGGGATAAAACCCGACCACAGAGAGCCGGGTTACCACCCGACCCAACCCCCGTCAGGGGTTGCATAGGGCGTCCTGGGGCTATCTTTACGAGGGTGTAGCCGGGAAACTCGGTAATGAACCAATGCCGCGGCCGCTCTAACGTCCGTTGCCGGGCGTCTCTGGTTACAAGCAGAACGCATTTCCAGTGGCGCCCGGCGGACTTTGACCACCTCTGTGGTCTCTGCGGGGGTTGGGTCGGGATGAGAATCCCGCGTCGTTGGGGTAGGGTTTTATCCCGCGTCAGTGAGTGAATCTGGTTGCGTGCTATGGGGCAAAGGCCCCGCAGCACGCAACCCTTCTAGCCTGTTTCTGTAAGGACGGTGGGTGGCGATCCCGCCGCCCTCAGGCCCCGATCATGGAGGGCGATGGTCTTGGGCGTCCTCGCCGCTCGGTAGCTATCTGATATAATATAAAAATATAATACTCAAATACATTCAATCAAGCATTCGTCTATCGATATTTACGGAGATATGCTCCTCTAAAACAAGTGATAAAAGTAACTACTAATACTCTTTAACATAACGGTATTTCCCCCATGGCAATTTACACCATTAAACAATTTTTCTGTAAAGTATAATAAACAGTAAGTTATTTTTCCATTTACCTCATGATATATGAAAGTTATAAAATCAGCTGTAGTACCCGTAGTACCAAATTACTGCAATGAAAAGAAAGTTCAACAAGAGTGGAATACCCACACACCTAGCAAGCCACTCGTTTCGCTCATACCTACGACAGAAAACGGAATTATAATACGGGTTCCACGAGCGGAAAAATCCGCAAAAGTAGCTAAAGTTCCCGAGGGATAAGCGGAGATTTGCATTTGTGTGAGTGCAGTATACGTGAACGTATATGTCACCTCGTTTACACACACATGTGTTGTACACACAGCTACAAAAAGAGTTTTTACTCTACTTTTCGTGGTCACTCACACAAATGCAAAGCTCCGCTTATCCCTCGAGAACTGTACCTATGTACTTATATTTTGCAGTACTCATAATCTATACCTACTCTACACAAATAAATAAATTTGAAGTGTAGAACAGCTTCTCACTAAATGCCAAAAATTACAATACTGAGCATAATGGATGGTGATTTCTAGAATCCAAATTCTATTGTACACCGGACGAAACGCATTAAGAATCACTAAATGTATGGTCGGACTGCAGAGATTATGTTTAGTGGTACGGAACATCGTTCTGATTCCTGGCTGTTGGAATTTTGGCTTGAATTACAGAGTTGTTGATTTTCCCCCTATTACGTGGAAACAACAAAATTACTAGAAAAGCACACCTACTGTAAGGCCGCGTTTCCACTGACGCGGAGCTGGGCGGAGAGAAGTAGTGAAGAGCGGTGATAAGTGGTCAGTGTTTCCACTGAAGCGGAGCTGGGCGGAGAGGAGCCGTGAAGAGCGGTGAAAAGTGGTCAGTGTTTTCACTGAAGCGGAGCGGAATGGAGCTGAGTGGAGCATACTTTTGGAATCGCGCATTTTTGCGCTCAGTTACACTCAATCTCTCAGAAAGACCATACGTCAAGTTGTCGTTTAAAAAGAAAAAAGCTGTCCTCCGCACCGCCCCGCTGTCCTCCGCACAACACCGCCCCGCTGTCCTCCGCTCCGCACCCCACTGCTCGTTGTCCTCCGCACCCGATTGCCTTACTGTATTTTTATTATGAATATCCGCTCAGCTCTGCTCCACCCCGCTCGTGCTGTTTCCATTGGAGCAGAGCGGAGATTTGCATAGATGTGATAGTGCTATGATATGAGAGTGCATAGTGATTGGTCAATTCGTGCACCGCTAAGCTCCTCTCCGCCCCGCTTCGCGTCAGTGGAAACCCCTGTGGTGGTGCCTAGTGCACCACCACGATATACGCGTAATGATTTGTATGATATGTGTATGTATGAATATAAAACGAATATAACTTACAAATAGGCAGCTCCTCCAATAAGCATGGCTCCTCTAGGCCCCGTGACAGTGATCATGGATGGTACCAACCAATTACAGAGCGCGAAGGTTGCGTAAATGATGGCTAAGGATGTGTAGCCATCTCCAGTGAAATCCGGATCATCTTGCGATATGCTGTCTAGTACGGTTTTCTGTGAACAATCATTCGTTACATCAGTCGTTGATCAATAAAACTGATACAGGGGATGGAAGGGAATATTAAAATTCGACTAGGGTAAGGTAGGGTGTGTGCGTGACGATTGGGTGTCCTAATCGTGAATCGAAAAACTAATGTTATCTAGATTTAGTAGAAGTTGTAAAAAAATTGTAGAACCGATTTAAAAATTTGTAAAATAATAATTAAAAAAAATATGGCAATTTAAATGAGGTCTCCCAATCCTTACTCAAGGGTACCTATTTCTTGGCGAATCGATGCAAGTAGAAGCTAAATTTTATACTCATATTTTAGTAAAAATATAGATAAACACTTCCCAAAATATTCATCAAGATTAACAAACATTCAAAACTTTTATAAATGTTTTAAATATATCCCTCAATCCTTACTGTATAGATTGAGGGTCATGGTGTTTTGAAAAAGTGGCTATATGTTTTAAATTTATTTTTGCATGAAGATTAAGTAAAAGTTGTCTAATAATTTGTAAAAAACAAAAACGACTGAAATACATCACGGTTTAAAAATTATAACTCTAGAAACTATGTCCCTCAATACTTATGCCTACAAAAAACACTTGATCGTAGTTCACTAGGTACTGTAAATGTATAATTAACTACGAATATATATTTTAGTACTAATTTTCTACTAAAAGTTTATGTAGTTATTTGATTAGAAGATTGGTTATTCATCAAAATATTAACTTATCAATATTCCTAATATTAAATACGTATAGGGTGACCATAAATTAAAAATCCAAATTACCACGCGGACGAAGTCGCGGGCGACCACTAGTCTTATATAATTTACCAATACATTTGACAACTGCAACAACATATTATGTTGTAGGTATGTGCACAACTTAAAATTCACATAACTAAATTCAATATTTTTAAACAACACAAATATTTCGTAAATAAATGAACCATTTATTTAGCCAAGAATTAAGGGCAGTTGTCAATTTATTAAGGAAATATTTAATTGCATATTAAGGCGTTTAACACTAATAAAATCATGTCCATTATTAAAATATTTTCTTCATTCAATAAAATATTATCCTAAAAATAAACTATAACTAATTATCATAGAATAGAATAGAATATTTATTTATTTGCATAGAATGCAGGTACATAATTACAAAGAGATGGTTAATACAGTTATTGTTTCCATTTACATTCTGCTTTTTGGCATACAAATATATAATCTGAGCAATATCCATCAAAACTATAATATTTCACAAGAAATAATTACAAAACAATATCAGAACAACTAGATCATCGTGTTCTCATTGCATAGTTATAATTTCAGAATAACAAAAATTCAAATTTCATTCAAATTCAAATGATCCTTGCTACGCCGACGATACCCTCGTCACGGCGCGGGGAGCTACGGGGTCGGTCCTAGGACCTCTCCTGTGGAACATCGGATACGACTGGGTGTTGCGGGGTGCATTACCTGAGGGCGTCGGTGTAACTTGCTACGCCGACGATACCCTCGTCACGGCGCGGGGAGCAACGAATCAGAAGGCAACACTCAAGGTCACGACTGGGGTTGCTCAAGTCGTGGGTCGGATACGGCGGCTGGGACTGGAGGTGGCACTGAATAAGTCCGAAGCTCTGTGTTTTCACGGACCTAGGCGCGTGCCACCTCCAGGATCCAGCAAAAATGTAGGGAGCGTTAGCATTGGCATCGAGCCCTCGATGAAGTATTTGGGGCTTTTACTCGATAGCCGGTGGAACTTCGGACCACATTTCCGAAGTTTGGTCCCCAAAGTGACGGGGGCAGCAGCCGCGCTCTCGCGACTGATGCCCAACTTAAAGGGACCCAACGCTTCCTGCAGGAGACTGTACCTGGGGATCGTGCGGAGCATGGCCGTGTACGGGGCTCCCGTATGGGCGGCGAGACTGACGGCCAACAACGCTGCTATTTTACACAGATCGTTGAGGACCTTGGCCGTCAGGACAATAAGGGGGTACCGCACGATCTTCCTAGAGGCTACATGTCCCCTAGCCGCGACCCCTCCATGGGAGAGCATACAGAGCCCTTGCGTCATTGTTTCAATGGCACAAAGAGGCGCTGGAGCGGGACCACAGGCCTGCGTCTCGAGAAATCGCGGACCAGCGGTCCCAACTCCGCCAGGATCTCATGGAGACATGAAAGGTGCGACTTAAGCAACCAAAGTGGGGAACCACCACCATCGCGGCGGTGAGACCGATCATGGAGGAGTGGCTGCAGAGGCAGCACGGTGACCTCACGTACCGTGCGACACAGATCATCACCGGGCACGGAAACTTCGGTGAGTATCTGTTTCGTATGCATCGTTAAGTCACACCCGCGTGTCAACACTGCGAGGCTTCCGGCGAAGACACGGCATTCCACACGTTGGTGGAATGCTTAGCGTGGGCGAGTCAGCGCCGGGACCACGTTGTGGGCCTGGGCGTAGATACGCTCTCGCTGGAGACCATGCTACGAGCCATGGTTTCTAGCGGGAGCTAGTGGAACGCGGCCGTTTCCTTCTGCGAGCAGGTAATGCTCGTGAAGGAGGCGGCCGGTAGGGTGAGGGAGCGTGCCCTCCCCGCTGAGTTTCGAAGTCAGACGTGACTACGCCCAGGACCATCGACCTCCATGATCGGGGCCTGAGGACGATTGATTAGCAACCCACCGTCCTTACAGAAGCAGGCTAGAAGATGTGCGTGATGTGGGGCTTCACCCCATGCACGCCTTCACTCACCGACGCGTGATAAAACCCGACCCTAAAAATGCGGGGTAACACCCGACCACCACACAGTGGCCACACAAGTGACCAAGGTCCGACAGGCGCCACTGGGAATTCTTTCAGTATCTACCGAAGGCGCTCGGCAATTGACGTAGGTGCGGCCGAGGACTCAGGCCGCGGATTTAAAAAAAAAAAAAAAAAAAAAACCCACTAGATTTACTAATATACGAGTATATTTTATATAAAATGTTAAGTATCGGTACTTGTTTTGTGTATAATGTACGAAAGCTAAAATTCTTTGTAAAATTTAAGTTACTAATGGTCACCCTATACGTATGTAATATTAGGAATATTGATAAGTTAATATTTTGATGAATAACGAATCTTCTAATCAAATAACTGCATAAACTTTTAGTAGAAAATTACTACTAAAATATATTTTCGTAGTTAATTATATACTTGCAGTACCTAGTGAGCTACGATCAAGTGTTTTTTGGAGGCATAAGTATTGAGGGACATAGTTTCTAGAGTTATATTTTTTAAACCGTGATGTATTTCAGTCGTTTTTGTTTTTTACAAATTATTAGACAACTTTTACTTAATCTTCTTGCAAAAATAAATTTAAAACATATAGCCACTTTTTCAAAACACCATGACCCTCAATCTATACAGTAAGGATTGAGGGATATATTTAAAACATTTATAAAAGTTTTGAATGTTTGTTAATCTTGATGAATATTTTGAGAAGTGTTTATCTATATTTTTACTAAAATATGAGTATAAAATTTAGCTTCTACTTCAAAGACCTTATAATACAATGGACATAGGATCTAGAACAAATCGCAAGAAAATAATGTCCCGAGTCGACCTATACATTATACATAGGCATACATAGATATAAACAAATTTCATATTAAAATTTAAACCTTGATTCAACGGAATAGTGTTCACTTTTGTTTGCACTAATTTATCGCATTACGTAGCTTCAACTTGAACTACGTGATCATAGAAACAATGGAGTAGGTTTATTTTGTTAAAGTCTTTTAAGGATTCCATGATATGTACCTACGAACGAGTAATAATTAATGACTATAATAAATTCCATAATCTTATAAATTGTAATTACTTGTTTATATTAGACGAAATAAGCTGAAAAACTAATTAACGACTGACAAAGATTTTTTTTTCGAGTCAGTTTCATAATAAGTAACTGTAGTGTATGAATAACAAAAAGGGAATTAATGAATTTAACTAATTATAATATTATAAATGCCAAACTTCTTGCGGGTGTCAAAGTTCTTCCGCTTTCATTACTATTTTCATAACGCTATGTCGCTACGTCTACTACAAGATAGCCGTGTTTCAAGTGACTGAATTAGTTGCTAAAACTGCGCGACATTAATTTATTTTTATCTTATGGTTAATTTTTGGGATACTAAATTATTGGCTACTAGCTGATCACCGTGACTCCGCCCGCGAGATATAGTTATCTCGGCCCCGATTCCCGTGGGAATACATTACCGAGAATCCAAATAAAAAAAAAATAACAGTACATACACGAAATAAAATGACATGTGTAATTATGTAATTATATTTATGACAAAACAATGATACCCTGTGAAAATTAAAAACATTTTTGGGCTTATCTCCTCCATCCCAATCAAAAGAAAAAATTGTATTCAATCAAGGGATTCTTGTACAAGTTTCATAAAGATCGGACCTCTTTTTGTTATGTCCATAAAATGAGCCGAACAAACAAAATTGTTATTTTTTGGATCAAAATATTCTTCTCGCCGTGCTAGGGCAATAATATTTTTCCATTGTGCACAGTGTACTGGATCCCGAGGAAAACTGAAATAGATGTTGGTTCATATAACGAAAAAAAAAATAATAAAGAGCCAAGGCGTCTCCACTATAATCTTTGTTCCAAATAGTTTCATCGCTATCGGTAATCCGAATAAATCTGAATGGTCATTTTATTAATACATTATTCAGTGAAAATTAAATGGTCTCTTTCTTTTTACTGAGCTTGGGATGAATTCGAAAGAGACAGATAGATACTTCGGTATTGGACTGGATTGCAATATTTACTTTTGTCTTTTAATTAATTATCGACGAAATACTGTATTTTAAGTGAAATAATAAATTGCAAATGATAAAACAAAAGCTTATTTACTGAAAATATGATACACCATCCTCAATTTGCTTTTTTTTCGTAGTTTTTACACGTTTTTACAATACAGTACGGCATTGTGCAACGTGTTGTCGTTCAGTTGTCAAAATCAAGACTGGCGCGCGATTGCCTCTCTTTTAGCGTTTTGTTTCTCTTTTAGTTCGGACACTTTCGAGCGATGATCCGAAATCCATTGTATATAAAATCATTGTTCTACTTGCATCGATTAACCAAAGAAGTAGGTACCCTTGAGTAAGGATTGGGAGACCTCATTTAAATTGCCTTTAAATTATTATTTTACAAATTTTTAAATCGGTTCTACAATTTTTTTACAACTTCTACTAAATCTAGATAACATTAGTTTTTCGATTCACGATTAGGACACCCAATCGTCACGCACACAGGTAGGGTAGGAGTAAATAATATGCAGGTGAAACATGATCCAAGTCAATATCATCTAAATCACAGATAAAAGCATACGTACCTACTATGCTCCATCGCATATACAAGAAATGGGGGCGTTATTATTCACAGACTCATGCCACCTCATACTATGACTACGACTGTTATTTACAATAGATATTTCTATAGAGGGAGAGGGAGCGTAGCCTCCCCGCCGAGTTCCGTAGTCAGCGGAGATCGACCTCCATGATCGGGGCCTGAGTACGGCGGGATAGCTACCCGCCGTCCTTACAGAAGCAGGCTAAAAGGGTCGCGTGCTGCAGGGCCTCAGCACCACAGCACGCGACCAGATTCATTCACCGACGCCGGATAAAACCCTACCCCTACGACGCGGGATTATCATCCCGACCAAACCCTGAGAGCCCACACAGGTGGTCAAAGTCTGCCGGGTGCCACTGGAAATACCTTCTGCGTGTCAGCCAGAGACGCCCGGCAACGGACGTAGGAGCAGTCGCGGCCCAGGGCCGCGGAATTAAAAAGAAAAATTTAGCTGACATACTGTTGTACCTAGTACCTATGTATATTTTTCATAAAAAAATCCTCTATGTCCTTTATCGATAGATAATTATAATTACTATTTATCAATAGAAACCTTGACCGGTTTAACAACAACTTGAACTTTTTTAATTTTTTTTTTTATTCCGCGGCCCAAGGCCGCGTCCGCTCTAACGTCCGTTGCCGGGCGTCTCTGGTTACTAGCAGAGGGTATGTCCAGTGGCGCCCTGCGGACTTTGACCACCTCTGTGGTCTCTGCGGGTGTTTGGTCGGGACGAGAATCCCGCGTCATTGGGGTCGGGTTTTATCCCGCGTCAGTGAGTGAATCTGGTTGCGTGCTATGGGGCAAATGCCCCGCAGCACGCAACCCTTCTAGCCTGCTTCTGTAAGGACGGTGGGTGGCGATCCCGCCGTCCTCAGGCCCCGATCATGGAGGACGATAGTCTTGGGCGTAGTCGCGTAGTCTGGGGCGGCCTGGCCGCCGACTACGGAACTCGGCGGGGAGGGTACGCTCCCTCTCCCTCCCGGCCGCCTCCTTCGCGAGCATGACTTGCTCGCAGAAGGACACGGCCGCGTTCCACCTACTCCCGCTGGATACCATGGCTTGAAGCATGGTCCCCAGCGAGAGGGTATCCACGCCCAGACCCACTACGAGGTCCCGGCGCTGACTCGCCCACGCTGAGCACTCCACCAACGTGTGGAGTGCGGTGTCGTCGTCGGAAACCTCGCAGTGTTGGCACCGGGGTGTGACCTCACGATGCATGCGAAACAGATAGCTACCGAAGCATCCATGCCCGGCAACGATCTGCGTCGCACGGTACGTGAGGTCACCATGCTGCCTCTGCAGCCAATCGTCCATGATCGGTCTCACCGCCGCGATGAAGATGGCACCCCCCTTGGGTTGCTCAAGTCGCACCCTCCATGACTCCATGAGATCCTGGCGGAGTTGGGACCGCTGGTCCTCGATTTCTCGAGACGCAGGCCTGTGGTCCCGCTCCAGCGCCTCCTTGCGCCATTGGAACAATAACGCAAGGGCTCTCGCTTCCAGGTCCCATGGAGGGGTCCCGGCTAGGAGACATGCAGCCTCTCCGGAGATCGTGCGGTACCCCCGTACGGTTCTGACGGCCAAGGTTCGAAGTGGTCTGTTTAACAGAGTCACGTTCCCCTTGACCGCCAACCTATCCGCCCATACGGGAGCCCCGTATAGGGCCATACTCCGCACGATCCCCAGGTACAGTCTCCTGCAGGAGGCGTTGGGTCCCTTTAGGTTGGGCATCAGTCGCGAAAGCGCGACCGATGCCTGCGTCACCTTGGGGACCAAACTTCGGAAATGTGGTCCGAAGTTCCATCGGCTATCAAGTACGATCCCTAGGTACTTCATCGAGGGCTTGATGCCGATGCTAACGCCTCCCACATTTATGCTGGAACCTTCTGGTGGACCGTTCCGAGGTCTGTGAAAACACAGAACCTCGGACTTGTGCAAGGCCACCTCCAGTCCCAGCTGCCGTATCCGACCCAAACAACTTGAACTACAATAAAACATTGCTATCAAATTATAAATTAATTAAGTAACCAGTGTAGATAATTATATTGTTTAACGATCCACAAGAGGATTGCAGATCTGCAATTGAATTCTAGCAAAGGATATATAGCGTCACTGGAAATACCTTCTGCGTGCATACCAGAGACGTCCGGCAACGGATGTGAGAGCGGCCGCATTGAAATTAAAAAAAAAGAAAAAAAAAGGGGTGTCCATTGATTAAGACCCGTATTAGGCGATTTCAAAAATTCTTTCATCATGTTCTTTAGATATTATGGACACTAGAAAAAAACCGGGCAATTGCGTGTCAAGCCACGCATAAGATAGGGTTCCGTAGTTACCCATAAAAGCCTCTATAAGTCCTGAACGAACAGAGTTATACTATCCCTTATAGTTTTCGTCCAAAGTTTATTACATGAACTACCGTACTGTATATGTATATACCTGTAATACTACTACTACTATTATCATGGATTTTTACAGGTTCTTCTCGCGAACCGTTTAGATATTAGAGGGGTGGGGGGACGCCCTGTTTTCGCAAAGCCTATTGCCATTACCGGGCACATATATAATGGGTTAAGTACAAAACGGCCGAATAAATTTAAAAAAAAGTAGCATAATTATGGTAATGAAATTGAAACCCGTTGCCTTGCGATGAAATATTGATAAAAGGCAACAAAATCTTACGTACCAGCCGCTATGGCACAGCCAATTAAAGTAGTATACAGTATACCTAATACTGGAAAGTATCGATAAACTTACTTGCTTATTGTCCGACTGACCTAAAATGTGGATAATGTTTACCGTGTACATACATATTATGTTTGTTGGTACCTACGTTCAATTTTGACAGCCTGCAAGTTGCAGGTTGTCACAATTGAGCGGCTGCAACTTGCCCAAGATGGGTAAAGAAATACCAAACACATAAGTACCTCTCTCTACACTCTTTCCAATTTTGTATGTAAGTTTCTACCTACTAAGTGCGTTCAGGAGTATTAGGGCATTAGAAAAAACAAGAAGAATTTAAAGTTTACCCCTTTCTGTGATTTTCAATGAGGACGATTGAATGTCAACCCAAGTGTTCATGAGTGCAACCTGGTTAACCGCTTTTATAAATTACCTACCTACATAAGTTAAACACGTAATAACAACAATAGTTATTGAGCCTCAACGGCACTAAATTTTAAATCAAAACCAATCTTCCATGACCCGAATAATATAAATACCATTAAATATGTAAAGGCCGTAAGAATTTGGTCATAAGGATAATATACTATTATGCTTCTGAACACACTTATCCTTTAAACGGATTGAAAAAGATATTAATTTCGCACCGGTTGTAAATCTTTGTAAGGAAGATTTGAGTATTACGCAATTTATTGCAATATATGACACGGTTCGCAAAATTTACAACTTTTTGAATTGTGAAATTAGCACATTTTGACATTTTCGGCACAAAACTTTATCAAGGCAAACAAAGAAGCATTCGAATCCGTCTGTATAAGGATTAAGGAGTTACGCCCGCCTTTACGCATGCCACACCTTTAGTAACCGTACTTTCTCCCAAAACATGTTCTTATGCACTTTTTAAATATTTTCAACCATAATGTTATTTACAAGGAGGTTGATGACTGAGTATTCAAATAAACTAGGTATGCAATGCATTCTGCTGTTGCAATAATTGAGCTGAGTTTGTCGATCCGGGTCAAACTCCTAAACGACTGGCCCGATCTTTGTGAATTCAGATATATGCACTCACGGTGATGGTCACTATGACCGTGCCAAATTTCAAAAAGATCGGTCCAGTCGTTTAGGAAGAGTTCGATCACGAAAGAAATACACGGGTGGTCTAAGAAAGAGCTTCGTAAACTCCGCTCAATAAAAAAAAAACAGTTAAGTTACCAATTTTACATATCACGCCTATATCCCCGAAGGGGTAGGCAGAGGTGCTTTACACACCCACAAGTTGCCAGTATTTTTAATTCCACGTAATAGGGGGCAAGCCTATTGCCGTCACCGGGCACAGTTATAATGGGTTATGTCGAAAATGACCGAATGAATTTAATAAAAAGCAGCTATATTGTAATTTTGAAAAAAAATTGAAACCCATTGCCTTGTGATATGTTGATGAAAGGCAACAAAATCTTACGTGACAGCGGCTATGGCACAGCCAATTAAAGTCCTGGGCGTCTCGGACTTCATAGTACACCATTAAGTACAATGTGGTTATTTTTTTGTGCAGTGATTAAATCAATTTGCCTGATGGAGGAATTATGCTTTCCTTTACCAAGTTAAAGCTTAGTAACTTTGTCCAAGGATACATCATTTCCTGAAATCTAGTGAACTGACTAGTTAATGGCAGGGCAGCTGTTTCATCTTGACCACAAAAACAAAAAAAAAGTTTTAGGCATAAAGCGACATGTCATTCGAAAAAACCTTTTATAGACGATTGCATTATCTTCCCAGCCAATCTTACTGACCTAAATCCAATGCAAATAAATCCTTCACTTTATCGAGTTGTAAACAAACAAAGATAAATAACCACTTATGTTATTGATCGTGAAGTTACAACATAATTATGTAGTGGGTCAATAACATACTGGTAATATTGCTAGGGGTTTCACGGCTGTGAGACGAGACCTCTCAAGTAGCGTTCAACAGGCTCTGCTGATTGACGCACATCTGCAACAGTCTTGATAACTATCACAAAGCGGACCAGTGACTGTGTAATGAATGACTGACGCCTTTTCTTTACAGGTATGGGTTACTTCGTGTGCTGCGTTCATGTCACCTTCCTACGTGCCTATGCTCTGACAATTGACTTCTGACTTCTGACAAATAAACCTTTAAAGAAAAAAAAAAGCGAATCCTAGACTCCGAAAGCAAGCAAACCAGGCAAACGTCCGAAGTACAATATTATTTCATTTTTCTACTTTGTGATATTATAAACTAACTTTATTGATTTGCGATCCTGAGTTAATACCGGTCAAGATGAATATAATCCGGTAGAGTATGTAGGATTGAATGATACTTTAAGGTGTTTTCGATTACACAATTTCTTGTAAAATGTCAGCGACAATACCGGTCGACACTGCATAGCGAAAATAATGTGTCTGTCTTGTGAATGTATAATCAGGTAAAATGAGCTAGAATCTCGGAATCTATAAATTATGGCAAACCTACTATATTAGTTGGTATGGGCATCCTGTCTGCGTCTATTAAAAAACCTAAGCTCAAAATGTATTTTTGGAAATACTCGTACTTCGTTTCTCTCTGGGTTTTGCTCAATTTGTATTACAAATTGTAACGGATTAAATTCCCAACAATTTTTGCTTTGGCGCTTTTTTATCCGTTGAATAGTTTTCTAGACAGAGAGCGGAGAGCGCGCGATTCAAAACATAACACTCGATTGGGAGGCATCCCTAGATGCAAACATTTTTTTAATCTAGAACTTAGTTTTGTCGTGTGTAACCTGCGCCGCCGCATGCGTGAGATTGATCACGCATGCGGCGGCATGATCACTTACCACAATCTGGTGAACATTAATCAACGTATTGTGATAAATAAATGTCGTAAATATAAAAGGTAATAAATGAAGTGCATTCAATCATAAAAGTCATGTTGTACCGCATCGGTAGCCTAGATTCGGAATACCTTTCCCTTGTTTTTCAGTATTGAGTATCATAAATAACAGCGATATCTTTCATCATAATCATAACATAGTACAAAAACAAATTGGTCTGTTCCATATGTATGCTATCTTTAAAACTACGCAACGGATTTTGATGCGGTTTTCACCAATGTATTTCTATGATCTACTTATTCTCGAGGAAGGTTTTACTATACAACTTGTAGAGCGGACAAACCCGCAGGTTTCCGCTAGTTGCAAATAAGCTCCGCATCCCAAACACCATTATTCCTTATCCCCGTCTAGCAAATATACCAGCCGGCCGCGTTGCGAGTTCAAATGTTAATATAAACCTGAACAAGTTTACTTTTTGATCAAAAACCTAGGACTTTGATCAAAAACTTGATTTTACCATAATCGTACGACATAGGGTGCAAAGGGGCCCTTCTTACATCTATCGGGCCCCAGCGATCTCACCTGCTAGTGGCGCACCTGCTGATTAACGGACGAGGTTCGTATATTACGGTACCCATGTGGTGGCTTCGGCCCCTACGTGGATACCAGGTGGTACAACAGTGTTGGTCCGGGGGGGTACCACCGTGCAGCTGTGCTAAAGCCCCCCAAGTAACCCAGCCCAGGCTGGGTTGCGTTAGGGGTTCAGCAGCTGCACTGCCGGGCCCGGGGCGGTGTATGGTGCGGCAGGCAGAGGTCCAGTGGGGGCGAAGCGGAGTCTAGTGTGGGTGGTGTGGGTCGATTCGCCGGCCAGGGAGACCCTTAGCAACGGCGTTGCCGCGGCCGCCCGCAACATAGTCATGGGGCCCGCCTGGGACCAACCACCCCAGTAGGCTGCCCCACATGTTGCGCATAATCCTGTTGTGGGGTCGCCGCTCCGGGTGGTAACCGGTGTGGGGTAGCGGCGGCCTTGCATCAGGGGGGTTTGGGAGCCCTTCCGTCCGGCGGGTCGGCTCCGACCTAACCACACGGTTCTAGACGAAGCTAGCTTCTACACTTTGTCACTTACTGCCGCACCAAATATCACCCTGTCTTCATGCTTCCCCATATTTCACAATGACAGTGCAACAAGATAATAGACGGTACACAGCGGCCCCTAGAAACCCCACAAAGTTGACTTCGTTTGAGGTGGAGTTCGCGAATATCCGCGGACTCCATGCAAACCTCGATACCGTCCACCATCACCTGGAGACGGCACGGCCTTCTGTGATGTTCCTAACGGAGACACAGATACGCCACCCTGACGACACGTCGTACCTCTGTTACCCGGGCTATATCATTGAGGAACAATTCCGCGATAAAGCCGGGGTGTGCGTGTTCGTTAGGGCGGATGTTTGCTGCCGCCGGTTGCGCTGTCTGGAGAACCCCTCCTACTCCGTCCTTTGGCTGCAAGTGGATCATGGCTCCATGAGCCAGATCTACGTGTGCGTCTACCGCTCCCACACAGGGGACACTGGGACAACAAGGCTTTTCGAATATCTCAGCGAGATGGCTGACGATGCGCAGGTGCGGTTCCCGAACGCTGACCTGGTTTTCTTGGGGGACTTTAACGGTCATCACGTTGAGTGGCTGGGGTCCCTTAGGACTGATCATGCGGGACGAACCGCCCATGCATTCGCTCTCTCCCACGGGCTGACCCAGATGGTACGGGGGATCACCCGGATACCTGACAGGTCAGACCAGTCAGGCCTTGCTGGATCTACTGCTGACGAGTCGCCCAGCCGAGTACAGTGTGTCGGTACGCGCCCCACTGGGCACTTCCGACCACTGTGTGGTGCACGCCAGCTTCCAAGTGCCACCGCCTGCTCGTGCTGAACAAATGACTCGACGACTATGGCACTACTCGTCGGCAGACTGGGACGGTCTCCGCGATTACTTTGCGTCCGTCCCGTGGAGCCAGCGCTGCTTTGTAGGGAAGGCGCCTTCGGATAGCGCTGCTGCCGTTGCTGGCGAGATCAGTCTAGGGATAGAATATTATATCCCTTTCACTGATGTCGCCAGCATCCGCAAAGCTCGCCCCTGGTTCGGGCGTGAATGTGCCGAGGCTGTCCAGAAAAAACAGTCGGCATATCGCGCCTGGGTCAGGGCTCGGGCGGCGCGTGACCCGAACGTGAACCGCCTGAAAGCAGCGTACAATAGGGCCACTAGGTTCAGCAAGAGGGCCTTCAAGAGAGCGGATGCCCAGCGCGTCGCGCGGCTTGGTCAGGAGCTCACATCCCATCCCACGGGCAGCCGTGGATACTGGCAACTGGCCAAAGCCGTACAGTCAAATTTTTGTCAACCCTCGCTGCCACCACTGCGTTTTCCTGATGGATCACTGGCTCACAAAGCCCAAGAGAAGGCGGACATGCTCGCAGACCTCTTTGCGGCTAATTCCCGGGTCGATGACCGTGGCCTGCAGCCCCCCGCCATCGCCAACTGTGGCCACACTATGCCTGATATTGTTATCAGGCAATGTGATGTACGGGCAGTGCTGCGGTCACTCGACACGCGGAAAGCCAGTGGCCCTGACGGCATTCCGGCGGTGGTGCTACGAAAATGTGCTGCTGAGTTGTCTCCAGTATTAACGCGTCTGTACCGCCTGTCATACTCTACAGGCCTCGTTCTGGAGGCCTGGAAGGAGGCGAACGTACAACCGATCCCCAAGAAAGGGGATCGATCCGATCCAGGCAACTATCGACCCATAGCTGTCACCTCAGTCAGTTGCAAGGTGCCCGAGCTTCTTATCAATAAGCAGCTCATGCGATACCTGGAGGATCACTCGCTAATCAATGATCGGCAATATGGCTTCAGGCCAAAACGATCTACGGGTGACCTCCTGCCATTCGTCACGCATGTATGGGGTGAGGCTATGGAAAAGTTCGGTGAGTCCTTGGCTATTAGCCTGGACGTCGCCAAAGCTTTCGATAGGGTCTGGCATGCTTCGCTCCTTTCCAAGCTTCCGGCATATGGTCTACCTCCTCAACTGTGCAGCTAGATTGCCAGTTTTTTAAACGAGCGCCAAATATTGCATTGAGACTTTCTGCCGCCGGTCGGAGACCGATATATAGGAAGGGGCCAACCACCTGTCTGTGTTTTCCTTGTTCCCATGTTTGTGTTATCCTGTGTTATGTGGAACCTTGCCGTGTACCCTCACGTAAGTAATTGTGCAGCGCGTCCGACAACTAGGGAACCTGTACGGCGATTTACGTGTGGGGCCTACAGCAAGCGGTGCCGAGCCGGTATCTAATCCGCTGCTTGTGTCTATTCCAGAACTACCTTGGGGCTTAGAAAAGCCTATTTGTGAAGACTTTTATTGCTGAGCAGCCTGAAGCTGCGCCGTCGCTCCGTGGCATTCGACCCTGAGCATCTCGGCCTGTTAAGAACACAATTGGAGGACACCAGCGGACCCTGCCGGCCGACCGCCGTCGCCTGTAGACCCAAAGTTAAGTGCACCGGGCACTTCCGTAAACAGTATATGTGATCCTATTCGACCGACACACTATTAGCTACTAGTATTGTATAAACCCTAGGCTCCCTGCTAATAAAGTCACATTAATTGTTTTATGTCGTTTTAATTATACTTCCTAGCAGGGGCCGTATCACTGGCGCCCGAACTAAAAATAAAGTGTGTCGTAGGTAGGATCACAAAAATATATCTGAGAGCGGATGCGCTATTGTATGTGTGTAAGTGTGTCTACTTTTGTGCCTTCCTCCTGAACTGGGTCGGGAGCAAAAGAAAAACGTCGAAACCATCCAGTTGCCTCTCATTTTCCATAAGGTTAGGCAGGTGGTAAGAGCCCACCAAAAACCTTGGGCCTTATTTAAGGACCCACATTATTTTCTTCTTTCTTTTCTTTTCTTTCTATCAATATATTTTTTCTAAATTTTTATAAGGCACAAGGGTAGACGCACAATTTTGTGTGTGTCCTCCATTTTGTTCTCAGTTTTATTTTTCATGTTGATTTTGTGTATATAAATTCCAGCAGACTCAACGGTCGCTGTATTTTTAATTTTATCTACCCACATTGGTAGTACAAATTGTAAATTTTAATTTTCGACATTTATTATAATGTAAATTTAAAAATTGTTTTGACCTGATATTAGCATACCGAAACGGTTGCTATTTAAATATTTAGACGATTGTAATTTTATTTTGTGGTAAAGACTTTCAGCATTCGCATTTTTATTATTAATCTTGTAGAAAGTAAGTCTGATATATACTTACGTATATAGTTTAAATCTCTCGGTTTAGTCCGCGCGGCGCGAGAATCCGATTAGCCATGTCTAATAAAGGCACCAGCTTAGCGTGCCCTAATCTTAATCTGCCGTTCGGGGTGCACACAGATGCGAGCGGCCACGGGTCAAGTGGTATGTTATCCCTATATGGAGTTAGCAGACTAACAAGACTCGTGAGTCGCTCCATATCAGGCCGGAACGCAAACTTTAGGTTACGGAACGGGTAGCCCTCGAACGGGTGTTACAATAGGAGACGGAAGCGTTTTGTAGTAATATTATATTAGTAGGTATTATAGGATTGGTTTTTACTTTAGCGGACATGGTGGTAATTTAGCACGCGTAGGACTTCGAGATGACTTTCTTTTGGAATTAACTTATTATTTTTTGACTAAGTAATTTATTTTGACTTAGGACTTATTATTTGTCTTTTCTTTTTATTATTGACAACTTTTAGCTTGTTGGTGGAGCAGCGTCCATAGGGATTCGTTGTTTCATATGTTTAGTGTTTTTTTTAACTTCATCCCATTTATTGTGGCCAGGACCCCCGTAGTTTTAATCCGATGCCTTATGTCTTTGCTAGGAGCTACGTTTGGATTGGTTTTCCTGTGGACCCACAAATGGGTGGATTGAGGCACACTTCATATATTTGGATGCATTTTGTGTTCATCACTTATTATATACACATGTGGTAGAGTTTCTGTGCAGAACTCGAGCTGGGTTGTAGACCACCATCTTCATCTATCACCGTTATGCGGTCGTTAGGGTTGATGAACCAGATAACACGCACACAGGGTTCCACCCTGAGGCACGGACCACCTTGTGCCTATATCGTATTTATGTAGTTTACGTATTAGAAATATATATTTAAGTTTATTGTGGTTAGGAGATTCAGTATGATCATTTTGAACACAACACTCCAGGGCAACCGCAGGTAACAGGAAGAACGTCTAGTCTGCGCTGTATTAACGGCCGGGGGTAAAAATAAGCCTTCACTGTGTTTTGGGAAGCTTCCTTATGAGAAGTTTCTCCTTTATCTAGAGGAGCCTCATGTGCTCCCTGGGTCCCGTAGCACATCAGAGCGGTTAGTGACTCTGTTGCCCAGTCGTTTAATTTCAGTTGGACAGGACGTGCCGTCGAAGTAGGCTGGGGCCTAATTTAACATCTCAACGCGCAGGTTGTACGTCCCATCGTGATAGATAGGGCCGGACAGGGTATGTAAGATTCGTCTTCCTGCCTCCGCGGGAGGAAGACGTTGAGTGTTAGGTAGTATGTAAGGTTGCGTGCATGGAGTATAGAAGGTTGTATGAATGGGGACTTGTGTCAGTTGTTTCAGGAAGTTTCGCAGTTTATAGGCGGATTTTACTGGTTTCCCCAGTTAAAATCCTTCTCCCAGTTCGTCGGGTACTGTTACGATGTGCATACATCGACAATGCACATTTTGTGTTTGGTCACATCACTAAATTCGAATCATCTAGAATGTAGGTAGACCGGTTTTCGTAGCAAGAAATTCCTTAGTCCATTGTTTTGTGTGCCGGCTGAGATCGCACCGATAACGTTTGACCGGCCGACCAATGGGAAGACGCCTCAATGAGTAGCGGTCACGTCACTAGACGCCGGGAGGCGGGCCATTATGGGTTTAATTGCCGCACCGAGTTTATAAAAGCCATCGCACAACGGTCGGAGCACCAAAATTTACATAATAAAAACCAAGTCTACACACAACTGTCGTAACCACCGCTAACGAAATAATAAATTAGAACACTAGTAATTCAGATAGTACTATCAGTTAAAGGCGGGACACTTGTGAAGTTATTGTGTTTCCCGGATACGGGGTAAGTGCTGTGAACAGATTAGCTTACGTGTAACGTCCCCCGCGCGATCTATAATTAGAATATTACCAAATAACTATTTCATAGATTAACTTCATAGATTATTAGTAACGCAAAGCCACCTATAATTGTTTAGATTAGAGCCACGGTCATGTAGTCTCAATCGCGAATAAGGTCATTACCTATTTTATAAACTTTTATCGAAGTAAATATCCGAATCAGACGATGCTGAATTTCTTGCCACAATATATACAAGAAAACATTTAGGACGGGGAAGTTAAAATTACTCCACGCTTAAATGCGATAATTATATTATGTATTGTATATGTATATGTGTTGTATACGTAAATACTATTTTTATAAACCGATAGGGGATGCTAGAATATAATAACATTGCCCTGTCTAATGTAATGATAAATTGTTAGCAATATTTATACATAAAATTCTCTTAAGGGCTATTCACCTACGGCATTAGGCTATAATTTATATTATTATAATTAAAATTTATATCACGAAGGAGAATCCGGGTTGAGTAAATACATCTACCCGACATATTTTATTGTGAAGCCGTACCACTTGGGGCGCGGCCTTAAGCGGGAAACCGTTAATTTTCTAAATTTTTATTATTGGATAACTTAAAGTCAAATACCTGGATCATATTCCACCTATCTGGAATATTCCCTATTATTTAGTATTGTATTGTCGAGACGGCCATAGTGGGACCGTCATTTTGGGGTTCCCTGAATTGGTGAACCATTAGGAGAAACTATTCAGTAACATTTCTATTATCTAGACTGCCATTTAGGGACCGTCATTTTAGGGTTCCCTAATCTAGTGAACCATAGTAAAGTTTCAATTGTTTAATGGGAATTACGCATAACGCAGACTCTGTAGGAACGTCGTCTCCGACACGTAATAGGTAGAAAAGTAGTCTTTTGAAATGTACCCACATTTGTGTTGGGCTTATAGCTAAATTTTATTATTTTATTATTTTATTATTAGTTAAATATTGCATTGAGACTTTCTGCCGCCGGTCGGAGACCGATATATAGGAAGGGGCCAACCACCTGTCTGTGTTTTCCTTGTTCCCATGTTTGTGTTATTCTGTGTTATGTGTAACCTTGCCGTGTACCCTCACGTAAGTAATTGTGCAGCGCGTCCGACAACCTGTACGGCGATTTACGTGTGGGGCCTACGGCAAGCGGTGCCGAGCCGGTATCTAATCCGCTGCTTGTGTCTATTCCAGAACTACCTTGGGGCTTAGAAAAGCCTATTTGTGAAGACTTTTATTGCTGAGCAGCCTGAAGCTGCGCCGTCGCTCCGTGGCCTTCGAACCTGAGCATCTCGGCCTGTTAAGAACACAATTAATTGGAGGACACCAGCGGACCCTGCCGGCCGACCGCCGTCGCCTGTAGACCCAAAGTTAAGTGCACCGGGCACTTCCGTAAACAGTATATGTGATCCTATTCGACCGACACACTATTAGCTACTAGTATTGTATAAACCCTAGGCTCCCTGCTAATAAAGTCACATTAATTGTTTTATGTCGTTTTAATTGTACTTCCTAGCAGGGGCCGTATCAACCCGCTATACAATACATTACCGCCCACATCAAGTTCACTCATTGGTATTCACTAACTGTTACTTTTGTCCTCAAAAAGTAGGGCGGTAAATGCACTTTATACCTAAACCTAATGATATATTATGAATACACACTATCAGATCAGCACACTATACATAAAATGTTGTGAGGTAAAATTGAGAGTTTCAGTGGTCCTAAAAAGAGTTTAATAATTTACTGAAAATGCTTCGTTTGCGCATAATTATTACGAAAATACATACTCGTAAGATATCAGGCAAAAAGGCTAAGGGGCCCTACCTACATTTTCACGGCCTAAGTCATCCTGACCTACACGCAGTGCATCTGCTGACAAACATACGAGGCTCTGGCAATTAAACTCCCCTGAAACGGCAAAGTGCCTCTGCCTATAGCTGCAGGGATAAGGAAACACATCATTTGTGTCTAGCGAAAAAAGTCAGATAGGCAACTCGTTTTTTTTTTAACATTTCAGGTTTTTTCTGTCAACATCATCAAAGTCCTGTTCAGTTATAAGGTAAAATATATTTGTTACCAAATCATCTCTTAACTTTCAACATAGAGAACTATACTTTTTATAATATTGAAGATAATATTGTCTTTTACTCATATGAAAGTGCCACTGGTAATATTGATTTTTTGAATGGTGGCAATTGGTGTTAAGTCTTTAGTAAAAGAAGAAAATTATCCTAAAAAAAAATAAAAAAAATTGTCTGGTTCTCAGAGCATAACAACTAAAGGCAGCCTTTTTACATTTAAAAATAACTTAATGACTTTTCTGATAAACAGGTGACATGGTCAAAGATCTTGCTGTCCACAACAGCCAAAAAAAGTAAGTCCGTCCTATGATAGTAAGTGAGCTTTAACCACACTATACAAGTTAAAAAAAAATGTAAATTTAAAACAACTTTGCTTGTGAAATGTAAATAAAAAATTGTTTGATTTTTTACTGGGGATATTAGAAATTTTAACATAATAATATTCCCTATTTGAAAGTAAATCAATACATACATTATATATCTCAACATTACAATTTCCTAACATGCAAAGAAACTTATGTTAAAATTACAAGCACAAAATATACAAAGTAGGTAGAACTGTAATATCAAGTAGTGCATAGAAAACAAGTATTTTATACTTTCATGGTTTAGATACATTAAACACAAATACAAATTTTAGTAAAATTGATTTAATAAATAAGGTATTATGTGATAAGGATGTGTATTTAAACATAATAGATATATTTTTATCAAACCAGACTCACAGTTTTATTGATGTCAATCAAACAACTGTTATTAAATAAAAATGTAATTTCACGTAGTATTTCAAAGTTTCTTATCAAACCTTAGAAAAATACATTGAAATTTTGTAGATAGTCTTACCTGTATATTTCCAGTAGTTTGAAACGCCGTGAAGACAAACATAAAACCAAATCCAAGAATAATAACATTTAAAAATTTTCTATTCATTTTCACTGATTGATTCGAAGATTTCAACAGATTGATATACGACTTATCAAATGACTCCGTGCCATAAACGTGTGGAAACTACTTCGTGTTACAATGTAAATATGTCAACTACTGAGCGATACAACATTCGAAAGTATACTGAGTTGGATTTGAGTTGAGGAATTCTTTATTATGTTGATAAATTCAACTTCACTCCCTCTACTACACTTGTTTCATTGTAATGTGTACAAAAATAATGCACCGTCCAATACATTTCGTAAAATGATAAACAAACATTGACAAGAACATGACATTCTCATAAATTCTGTCAAACTACCTAATATTGGCATCCGGGTTTTTGGCCAACGACACTCAGATTACGTTTAGTTATCAATTATACAAAATGGCATATGGCTGTGAGTTATTTCTTTCTTTCTTCTATATTCGGTTATAAACTACGCATGATAATAAGCAAAGTTACAGAGAGTACATTGTGTATTTATAATGCAAAGGATTTTTTCCTTTCCACAAATAATTTTGCGTTTAATTATTGAATACAGACTACATACAGATTTAAGGCGATTTTGATTGTTTTGTTTGTCAATGACAATACTCTATTCTGTCAATGTCCTATGTTGTCTGTGCAACTTTATTTTTCTGATTCATCGAGATTATTTTATCGCTAATTTAGACGTAAAATTGTTAATAAGTGGTGTGAATTTCAGTGATTTAGGGAAATAATGGAAAATCTAGTGCCTTAATACGTGTTTTCTGTAGATTATAAACTAACTTAAATAGTAATGAGGATGATCTCATTGACATTCTGACATTACGTTCTTTTAGCAATATCTTGATCGTTTTATTTTGCCATTGGGTCCAATGACCTTGTAACTTAAAAATATTTCACCTAAATCTGTAAGCAAAGATGAAGAAACAGTTTTATAGGGTTAAGCAACTCGCCGACCAGACGTTTTCAAGGTATCCTATGTACTTCACATTATCTCTACTATCAGATAAGATGCAGTTTTTTGTAACTTTAAGTCGCTTTTTTTGTAATCTCTGTTCGTTTGTCAGTGTCTTTAAAACTATTGTAGATACTGGTCAGAACAATGAAGTAATAGTTTGTTGTGCCAACAATTTTCATTAAAATTAAATATCTGTTACTGTATATTTTATCATCATATTGCCTTTCAGTAAATCTGGAAAAGCGGCGGGCTTGACAGATGAATTACAGACAGCAGACAAAAAAGTGGAACACCTTCGAAATGCCTTACAATTGCTTAATAAACGTTTGTCAACTGGAGCAGGAAGCACACAAGGCCAGGACCCTGCTGCTCGAGAGAAAAGACTTAAGAAACTGCCCGAGTACCTCCTCGGGCTGTCTATGTGTGAGGCTAGCAATTTTGATGATGATGACAGTATTTTGAAGTATATATTGCATGAATGTGGTGAGTTTGTAATAAACATACTTTTAGGTTTACGTAACATCACCCTTGTCTATTGAATTATTAATATTCAAGTGCATGATGAAGAAATTAATGTAATCAAAATTAAAATTTGTTCATATAAATATAAAATGGTAAACTACAGACAAAGAATGATCAATATTTTTTTTATAAAGGAACTATCATTTATTTACAATAGGAATTACCTACAAAATGCATAAAACGCTATTTATATTACGTACATTATAAAATAACATCTGTCTTCATAGGTAAAACTGAAAAATTCTTGGCAAATGAAATAGCTGAACATGAATTGAAGGTGGAACAGTTGGTATGTGGTCCACTTGCAGCAATTAGTGATACAGATCTTCCAGCGATCATGAAATCCAAGAAACATTTGAACAGGCTACTCAGTGAGAAGGAGACAGCTACTAGTCGGTATAATGTGAGTTTAACTCTGTTATATTGATCTATACTAATATTATAAAGAGGAAAGATGTGATTGTTGGTCTGTATGTTTGCATTGAATAGGCTCCGTAACTACTGAACCGATTCTGAAAATTCTTTTCTTAATATGTAGCTTCATTATCTCCAAGTGTTTTTTTCAAAATTTAAATATTGCTGCTACATGTTTTAAATTTATTCGGCCATGTTAAATTTATTACGTGGGACTAAAAATACTGGCAAACTGTGGGTGTAAAATTCACTGCCTACCCTTTCGGGGATATAGCCGTGATATGTATATTTAATTCTTTAGGTAATATAAAAACTTACAGTACTATCTTAATGGTTATATTAGACTAACACTGTGACCCTAGTCCCTAAGCAATTAATGTGATGACTGACATTATTTTTGGTCGACGTTACAAGTCATACTTATTGACAATCTGACATACTTATCAATTTTTATCTCGAATCTCGAGAGCAGCTTAAGTAATCTTTTTATGCTTGTGTCATCTCAATATCTGTTATATCTATCATGTCATATAAAATAAATGTTACAAGAACAATCAATACTCCATATATATTAGACTAGTCGCCCGTGACTTCGTCCGCGTGGTAATTTGGAAAATACATATTACGGACTTGGACTTTAGTTTGGTTTCTGTTGCCCTTAATTACATTTCCCGTTCCCGTGGCCGCTATTATCATCTAACTTCACAATTAATTACTTTAGAATGAGTTTGATTGGCTATTTTATGTTATAGTGAGGTAACCTTAAGATATAGGACATCGCAGACATTTTTTTAACTTTTAAACAGGAACAAGTTGTTGTACATTATTTTATTATAACATTTACCGTTTGTCCAGGGCACGCAACGGTTCTAAAAATAAATTAAATTTTCCCCGTTTCTATAACATATTTCAATGCTGCTCCACTCCTATTCCTCGTAGCGTGATGTTATATAGCCTATAGCCTTCCTCGATAAGTGCACTACTCTACTACTAGATTAAGATAAATACTTTTTGTCATCAAAGAAAAAATACATACATACGTACATAAAATCACGCCTGTTTCCCCAGAGGGGCTAGGAAGAGGCAAAATAAACACCCACTTTTCGCCAGTAAAGTTAGTCCCGCGTAAAAGGTGGCAAGCCTATTGTCGCTTTTCGAGAACTTTTATGTTCGTCAGAGCCTCGTCTGTTCGGTCCGGTCTGGTCGGCAGGTGAGGTTGACTTGGGTCCCTAAGATCTTTGTGGGAACCCCTAACCTGTCTAAAAGCTTTGAATTCATGTGTATTATTTACAATTATCTTGTGTTAAGATCCCTTTCATCTTAAGGTTACCTGGAAGAGATCGCTATTAGCGGGCTGTCCGTGTACATTTAGTTGTTATGAGTATATTTTTATTGTATTTTTCTATTATTATATATATATTACTACATATTATAAAACAAAGTCAACCGCTCTGTATATGCGTAGATCTTAAAAACTACGCAACGGATTTTGAAGGGGTTTTCACCAATGGATCGAGGAAGGTTTTTGTGTATATAATTTGTCAAGCGCGCGAAGCCGCGGGCGTCCGCTAGTAAAGAATATTTATGTTATGTTTATGTTTAATTACATACTAAAAACTTGCGAGAGTTATTATCATTCTACAATGACTTATTATCATTTTTCCTGCACAGTAGGGAAATAACATTGTTCATGTCGTATTCTATATTAGGATTCTTAAAACATCCTGTATGTTTGCCTTGTAATATAAATAGACTATCCTCTTCCAGCACCTTGAACGTCAGAAAGAAGAGAATCCAACGAAATTAAGTGCCGCTAAAGAGGAACTTGAGGAGGTTGGCATTCGAGTTGAAGGCGCTCGAGATGCGCTCGCCGCTGACATGTTCGCTCTAGTCGCTAAAGAAGCCCAGTTAGCACACACCCTTCTACAGTACGTCAAATTACAGAGAGCGTATCATGAATCTGCATTGCATTCCCTTCAGGACATAGTGCCTGAGTTAGAGAAGTTTATTAGTAAGTATAATACATTGAAAATAAATAATTACATTTCTATGTTGACTGAATAATAATTTGTTTCAGTGAGTTTCCGTTGATATTTTATGTTATTACAGTACATTGTTACCACTAAAAATAATCAGTGAATAAAGTTATTAGTTGTAGGTATAGTAGATCCTATTTATTATTATTTGTACAACCAACGAAATCGTTTGTGGGAGTGGAATCGTATCGTGTGACATGTTTCTAGTCAGTAGTATACGAGTTATAATCTTGTAGGTAGCTAAGATTTGTTGACCGCATAGAGGCGATAATGTCTTTGTCCTTATAAGTATGTAGTACACATTTACGCCCCCGCAGATATATCTCATCGGATCATCGAGCGGATTAACATTACTCTTTATATTTTGGGTGTCCGTAATCAAGGCACGCAGATTAATGATATTGGAGAATTACACAAATAACGGTTTATAAGTAGGGTAATAGGAGTCCCATCCCACCAACATTATAAAGACCCAAGTCAACTTCCGGAGGTTTTGGTCTTCTATTACGTTGGGACAAACTACAGTTACTAGCGAAAATGGACGTATCATACCTGTGGCTAACCCTCCGGCGAAATGGACGTGTATAACTGTGTCGAGACGGACGATTACCCTGATTTCCAGGACGAATAACCAGAGAAAAAGAAATAAATAAATATGTTAGGACAATTCACACAACGCCATCTAGTCTCAAACTAAGCAGAGCTTGTGATATGATGAGTACTAGATAAACTGATATAAATACTTATATACATTTTTTTTCTAAATACATATTATACATAAGAAACATCCAGATTTCGGTACAAACGTATGTGTCATCACACAAAGTTTGTCCCGACCGGGAATCGAACCCGAGACTCCGGCGTCGAAAGTGGATGCACCACCGACCACGCCACCGAAGCAGCCAAAACCACGACCTTAAAGTCATTCGTTCAACATTGCGAAAACTGTTTGAAATACAGACATAACATAGTATTGTTTTCGACAAACATTTACATTCGTATTACGTTTATAGACGTAGACCAGTGTTATTGCCTACGACCTCGTCAGTGTATAAAGTCTAGCGGCTAGGTAAAAGTGTTTGTTGCGCTAGTTGCGATTGCACTAAATTGCTGCATCACTTCATCCTCGCTGTTTAAACGTTTTCTTGGACTTCCCCAAATGTTATAAGACCAAAATAGGACTAGCTGTTTTCGAAATTTTGCGAAACTTATACGAATAGGTAGTAAATCATTTCTCTATTTGTATTGTTAATTGCGTAAAGCGAAAACGTCGTAAGTAGGTACTACTCTTTTAGAAAATTACGCTAACGTAGGAACCTGAAATTTAATACATTTAAAGTCTATCTTATTTTTTAAATATAACTGTACTTAATTAATTTAATTTTTAAGTTTAAACATGCATTTGTTTGACCTTACAAATTAAATTACATAATTACACTCGAATTACGACCACTGGGCGAACACAAGTAGTTATTTTATAGATAGTGGCCATAAGCCATAATGTTTATTATTTTCGGTACGTACCTATCAACTTGAGGAGAGTTGCTTATTGTCGTGTATGTTGGCTGCATATGTATAAATGTATGATCCTATGAACATTATACTGTACCAATAAATAAATTAAATAATCTCGTGGGATTGACGGATATGTATTTGTAACTTCCCTTACACATCCTCTGGCATAACGGGAAAACCTTATAATTAACAGAGTAGTGTATCCATAGGTAAATAAAACGCAGGAACCACACATGTATATTTTGTTTATAAATAGTTACCTAGTTAGTATTCATGTAGGTACCTACTAGTAGCTATTTTGGTAGTTACCTATTTACTATTTATACAAGCGACAAAAACTTTACATCACTTGCTGCCCCTTTATTTAGGACATCCCGCAAATGTAGCCAGTCTCCCAGCGTCCCTGGCTCCCTTCCGAGGGTATTATATACTGGAAGGAAAGGACAGCTATAAAAAAGAATTCATTTTGCATCCCACCTATAATTCAAACCCTTCTTCATTCAAAGCACGTGTCGTTGATAAATGTTTCTCTTACATAATCGTATTATTTCTTGAATATTACTGTTACTTTACAACCAGTTCTCTCCAAAGCATTATCTGGTCGATGTTCTCTATGCGTGCGGTGATGTCATCACCATCTGCAACACATATTAAGAAATAGTTGACATCATTCTAAAATTTACTAACTTCATTATGTACGAATTATCTGCAAGTTACGTAAATTCGGTACTTCTATACAATACTTTGAATAGATAATGGGTTTTCGTTTTCCTGTTATTTTGGATAATAATATCCTGGCTTGATCGCTTAGCTTACACTACAAAATTGGATTCAGTGTAACGATCTTATCTAAGAAACTCAGTACCAAATAAAAAAAATTCCGACGAATTCAGTCTCCCTCTTTTTCCGTTAAAAAGAAGGTGGTACGTTTCTGAAATCCTACTAATATTATAAAGCTGAAAGTTTGTATGTATGGATGTTTGGATCTTTGTGCCTCTTCTCCACGAAAATTACAGAACGGATTTTAATGAAACTCGACAATAATGTAGTTCACTCATCAGAATAACACATAGGCTATAATTTATGAAGCCATTGTGTAAATTGGTCAAAATAAGATAATAAATATCTCAGAAGGTCGGCAAAAAATCAGCTATCAGTCTCTATAAGAGTCTAAGGAAGTGAAATTTGACACTTGGTTATTTTTATAAAGGTACATTAAGTATAAGATCTAACAAACCTCCTTCGAGTAGGATTCATTTCTTTTGAAACATATTTTGAAGCTAACTTTTTTAACTTTTATCTTTTATATAATAGGACTACTAGAAATAAAACCAGTAACCTCGCGCAGTCGAAATCGCGGGCGTTCACTAGTATTATAATAATATACTAGCTGGTGCCCGCAGCTCCACTCCCTAGTCGCGACAATTTCTCCCTCTCGGCGCCTCCTACGCGAATTGCGAGCATCACCTGCTCGCAGAAGGACACGACGGCCACTTACACGGTATCCCGCTGGAGACCATGGCTCATAGCATGGTCTCTAGCGAGAGGGTATCCACGCCCAGACGCACGACGAGTTCCCGGCGCTGACTCGCTCACACTGAGCACTCCATCAGCGTGTGGAGTGCGGAGTCATCGCAAATTGGTGAACCTACAATAACTGACAAAATCATTTATCCAACTCTCTTATACAACATACAAAAAACAACAATACATGCGTTTTCCTATATAGTAGGTACTCAATTAATTATACGTCTAAAAAAAAGTATCTTATGAGTCTTATAACACTAATACCATACATTAACCTACTTAATATTATGTTAAATCAAAGCTTTTGAGGAAAACGAAAGGGGAAAACGTTATTATTTGTAGAAGATTATGTCAAGCTAGTTATAAACTTGATTATATTGAACTACATCAAAAATGTATTTTAAAAGAATAATATTTAACAAATACCTGTGACCGACTGCAGTATCCAACAATTTAATATTCCGAAGACAAAACATCTATAAAAGTTTCTTATATTTTTCAAACAGTTTAACAATCTTGCATCATTTGTATGTCCTCCCATCAGTTGACTTAATTGGCCATTATTGTTACAGACGACAGTTCCGTGAAGCCAGTGTTTGGATATCCTCTGGAGGAACACTTGCGAGTAACAGCACGGACAATCGCATTCCCTATAGAACTATGTGTGTGCACGCTACACGAACTGGCGCTCAATGAAGAGGGCTTGTTCAGGATCGGTGGCGGTAAGTACCTATTTACAGGAAAATATACGAAATTAATCTTATTTAGGTAACTGTGACGCCCTTGTTATTATTCAGAGTATCATGATATACACTGAAAACAGATCTTTAAATTATTCTTGTTAACCCGGCTATTTCGCTTAGGGTTGGGTTAATCATGATGCTGGAACAAGTATCTACACCGATCAATACTTTGATTAGTTCAGTTTTGTAAGCTAAAGAGCTCACTAACGTCTGATATTAATAATGAATTATCCGAACTATTGCATACATACTTCAATACACAGCACTCTAAGGTTGAGGTACCTAGTCCCTGTATATATAGAAACTAAGTGTTAATGGTTTTGTGGTCAAGGAAAGCTATTTCCCTGGTGAAGATCGAAAGTGAGTTATAATATCTGTGGGTATCTCCCAAATAATATTACATTGTATTGCTTCAGGGTCATCAAAAGTACGCCGATTAAAGTTGTCCTTAGATGCGGGGCTCTTCAACGTTCCGTTACCAGAGGCTTACAGAGACATGCACGTAGTAGCTTCAGTCCTCAAGTGCTATTTAAGGGAACTGCCCGAACCTCTATTAACGTATCGCCTGTACGAAACTTTCATGGTTGCGTCTCGACAACCGACAGAACAAGCTCGACTCAACGCTCTCTGGGAAGCCATACACTTACTGCCGGAAGCCAACTTCCAAAACCTTAGGTATCTTATTAAATTTTTGTCTGCTTTGACTCAAAACCAAAGTGTAAACAAAATGACTCCCTCGAACTTAGCTATCGTAGTAGCTCCCAACCTGCTGTGGGCGGCCGACGAGAGCACCTTCGACATGAACATCACCACAGCCGTCAACTGTATTGTAGAGCTGCTCATCAAGCATGCAGACTGGTTCTACAAGGACGACGTCAACTTTTTTATTTCATTTACCAAAGAGGATCTGATTCCGGAACACTGTGACTACGGTTTCACGTCCAACTTCGGTCACGGCTACAATCAAACGGTCGCCATGAACCAGGAGCCCGCGAACGGAGACTACAGCAGCATGAGCAAGTCCATGTTCGATTACAATCACCTAAGTCAAAGTAGAACGCTGGAATCCAGCGGCCACTCCAGAAGCAACAGTCACGATACTAGTCTAATCCTGCTAGACGACAATATGAAAAAGGCTCAATCAAATAGCTCACTGTCCGATCAATCTAGTCCCCCACTCGGAAGTCCTAAACCAATTTTAAGGCGGAAAAATAAGCCTCTCGCCCCGGTGCCTCCGAATTTTACTCCCGATAAGAACAAAAAATTAGATACTGCAACCACGTCGGACGGCGTCAGAGACCAGCCGAGCGCGGCGAAGGTGGACAACGACAAGCCGGCCAAACCGCCGAGACCTCTGGTACCGGACACCGCGAAAGTCATATCCGGCGTACAAACCATCAACCGCTCCACGTACCGACAGAGCAGGGCGCTGAGGGAGGAGGCGCGGGCCGGCAGTCGCGAGCACCTGGCCGACGGGCGCAGGCAGAGCCTCGAGCTGGACAAGGACAAGCTGGACCTGCTCAGGACGGCGGACGGCACCACAGTGGTCGTCAAGAACGTCACCGCGCAGACGGGGACCGTCGGGCGCATGAAAATCGTCGGGGACAATCTCGGCGGGCCCATGTCACTGGGCGCCGAGAGGTCCCCGGCGCACCGGCAGCAGCTCAGCAAGCCGGTCGGCCAGCCGCCGCCGCGGCCTGTTGCTGCACCACGCACCATCGTGCCGGCGGCGGGGGAGGCGGACGCGGACGTGCAGCTGCGACACAAGCCCGCCGTGCCCGAGCGGCCCGCCACGCTGCGGCCGCAGAGCTTCCGTGGGGCGCGCTCTTCGCTCACTGACCCCGGCGACCTAGCGCCCACCGTGCTGGAGCGCACGCACATCTACACTGTGGACAAGCAGCAGCCCACGCTCATACAGGTGGGGGCGAGCGCGGGCGGCGGTGGGGGAGGCGGGGAGGACACGCCGCGCGCCACGGTACAGCGCACGCACAGCTCGGGCGGGCGCGACGAGCTGGAGGAGCCGCGCGGCCTGTGTGGGGCGAGCCGTCAGCTGTCGCAGTCGGAGGGCGACATCACGGAGCCGCCCTCCCCGCGTCCCGCCCGCCCCCCGCGACCGCTGGTACCGGCGCCCCCACCCCCCGTGTTCCCCCCCGGGACCCCGCAGGCGGCTGGAGTCCTCCAGGGCGAGAGTACGGACCTCTAGCCGACATGTAGCCCGTTGCCGATGCCGCGGCTGAGACGACGACGGTGAGTGACGCGGCGACGCGACGGTACCTGGTACTCGCGGTCGTGTCCCCGGCAGACATGAGACTGATGTGACTCTTCCTTTTCTGTAGGATCGACGCGCGCGTCGGTCGGTCGTGTGGAGAGGTAAATAAGATTGATGAGTATCTGAGTATTTACTTTGCGTCAAAAAAATGAGTATTATGTATTTATTTTTTTAAATATTAGCGGTATTATTGATAAGATAACAAGTGATAATATTGAGTAAAATGTACAAGCTATTTCCGACCTAGACATTAAAAGCTTTATTCGCGTGATACGCATTAACTATTTACCCCGGAAGTTTATTCCACGAGGGCGTTTCGCCCGGTTTGTTCATATAGCTTTTGTACGCAGGCTAATTTGTATTGATAAGGATAATATAATGTTGTAAACTAGTTCATACGATGAGTGAATGTTGCAATTAATACTTGTGATATTAGTCAAATATAATGAAGACTCCGTGTCGATGACCAGTAGCTGGAGAATGCACAAATGTTATTGTAACGAACAGCCATATTTTAACTAGACTTATGATGGTTCATTTTCATTGAACACCATCCGTTGACCAAGACCAATAGTCTGGAGAGAAGTGGAAATATGTAAATAATCGCTGAATCATATCATTGGAGTTACTTGAGGTCAACCGAGTGAAGTGTCTCCATGTCAGTGTACCATCGTGACATATCAATTAATTAGATTTAGGTATCAACGCAATGCTGTTTTAATAAGTATATTATTTTAGCTATAAGTATGTTATATAGTGTTTACAATCTTTTATGTGATATGCATTTTATTATACTACAAGTATACCAGCCTCTGTTGTAAGTCAAGTAATAAAATAGCCGAACCAATATTTTGGTTTTTCTTTAAACCTCGCGCTTGTCCTTAGATATTTATTTATTTATTTCAAGTAACGCTTACAGACTACTGTCATAACATGGTAAAAAACATTTGAGCCAGATATACATCATGACAAAAGTAAATATAAAGCATAATTAATTCTCTTAGTGCTTAAATAATATTTAAAAAAAATGGAAATTAAGTTAAACCTAAGGAAAAGCATTTATGTTACGTGATACGACTATCTTGTACTGGGAGAATGCACCGTGAAATACATCCACATCCTCCACCCGATTCAACTCATTAAATGTACGACACATCCTTACCAGAGATAAAAGTAAGACGGACATCTCCCCTAAACGAATTCTGTATTCCAGTTCATAGCTGGATTCCAAAATTCTTAGATTTTTACTGGACTAACTAAAGGACTTTAGGGAGTACTATGGAAATGTTGACAGTAGATCCAATCAACGTTCAACAACCTAAATCACTGATCGTAGAAAACTAAAACTTGGAGGGCGTATTTTTTATATGGCGTATACTTCCGATAAGGATTTTCCGAAATTCTACTCCTAAGGGGGTGAAAAAGAGGGGACAAAGTTTGTATGGGTCAACGTGACTCCTCAGAAACTACTGCACCGATTTTAAAATGTCTTTCGGCAATATAAAGCTACATTTTTTAGCGAGTAACATAGGCTATATAACATCACGACAAAGTTAATAGGAGCGGACCAGCATTCTGTGTACGACTATAGCCTGCTGGACATATCTCTCACAAATGATAATTCCTAGGAAAAGAGTTGCAAGGTATTTTTTTAACCTTGAAAACTGTTTTTTAGCATACCAATTGGACCGATGGGAATTTTTGATATTTGATTTATAATGGGGTACTTAAGACCTGTACCAATTTGCAGCTCTATTCAAAATGCAACCATACAATTTTATTCCGAATATTTTGACTGGATTACTCTGTTAGCTACCTGATATGAGATTTTTTTATCGAAATAGGTGGGCGACTCAGTAAAGTAAAACTACTTAAAAATATTTTAGATTTTTTACTAGGAATATGTTACTAGAAATTTTTTGATTTCAAAAAATTTAAAAATGTCTAGTACTACGGCCCCCTAATAGCCGTTAAAGCCCGACTTAAGAATTTTCAAACCAAATATTCATTACACAGGATTTGGAAGAAATGAAACAATTTATGATAATTTAACACTTTAATAAAACTAAATAATAATACATATTTTATCTACGTTTGCCATTTGACGATATAGTAGTTGCGTTTACCGACCCTCAATAACGACACCAAGTTAGGTAATATATGTGCCGACTGCGTTATGACTTCGTCTATCTTTTTCATTTTTTGATGGTTGATATAAAATCCACCTGCTTGAATAATCCTCATTGCGTCACCTGAAAAAAAAAAGAAACAAATGTTTGGCTCATTACTTTCTTTTCACGAATAAAATAGATTTAGAAAAGCAGTATTTAAAAAAAAAATATTTAGGACATTCTCACACGTCATCTAGCCCAAACTAAACCATAAGCTTGTGATATGGGATCTAGACTACTGATAAACACCCAAACTCCGAAACAAACATTTCTGTATCACAAAAATATTTGATTCGACCCGGAAATTGTACCCGAAACTCCGGAGTCGTAAGCCGATGCACTGCCGACCACGCCACCGAAGCAGTTGTCTTAGGACCAGTATGGTCTTAGGAACTGCCCCTTAAATGGGCAAATTTACAAAAAAATACCTTTTAAGTGCAGTAGGGACAGCAAAACCTATAGCAGCCTCACCTGCTGATCAACGAGCGAGGCTCTGACTAATATATTATAAGTTTCCGGTTAGTGGCAATAGGCTCGTCCCTTCCAAATAAGCTATAAAAATATTCAGCGAAATGTGGCCATTTGATATGCCTCTGCCTATCCTACCATTGTATGGTGTTGTAATAATGTAACCTCTATTCTCTTCTACATTAATGTGACACCCTTCCTCCTCTCCTAATTTAATTATAGGGGCATTCTTGTTAAACGTAAACAGCGAGTTGACTGGTGTCACTATCAACCTCGGAAAACTGATACGATTTCACTCGATTTACTTATCTCATAATCTAGTTAATAAAGGTGTACTTAAACAGAAAGTTAACTTATCTATTGCGCCCGCATTTATGGTAACTATACGTTACTAGCTGATAACCGCCGCTCCGCCCACGGGATATAGTTTTCTCTTTCCCAATTCCCACAGGAACACATTACCGGTATATAAAGTAACCTATATCAGTCAGGAATAATGTAGCTACATATTAGTGAAATAATTTTCAAAATCGGTTCAGTAGTTTCGGAGTTTGCAAACTAACAATCATATCTTTCCTCTTTATAATATTAGTAAAGATGTAGAAATAAGCCGCGCCGAATGACAGTGGGATGGAACCTTGTCACAATGACCGCTTCGTGACGTCATTAATCGCTAAAAATAAATAAATAGGTATATATTGTTGGACCTGCTCACAACATCATCTACCTCAAATTAAGCTATAAGCTTGTGCTATGGGATCTAGACAACTGATAAAGATACTTACTGATAAACAACCGACTGATAAAGATACTTAGAAAACACCCAAACTCCGAAACAAACATTTGTGGATCACACAAATATTGGATTCGACCCAGGAATCGAACCCGAGACTCCGGAGTTGAAAGCCGATGCACTACCGAACACGCCATCGAGGCAGTCGGAAAAAGTACAGATAACGTTCCGATATTAGTACTTTTTAGTGATTGATGACATTATGAAGCGGTCATTGTGAAAAGGTTCCATCCGACTGTCATCGTGCGCGGCTTGTAAGCATTATGACCTTACTTTCAGTAGAGAAACAATTCGCTTTCATGCCGAGGTCCATCACAGTGATACCGGGGGACAGCAGCAGGTTGGTTATTGTTGCTCCGCCGAATATTTGCTCCAACTCCGTACTACTTAGGGATATGAGCGATTTTACATCTTTACTGTATATAGCTTCGGTTGCCTTTAGCGCCCTTTCTAAACCTTCCTCTAGAAAAAAAAGTATGATGAAATTAATGACTTATTTTTAAGGTTCCGTAAAGGGTCCGTCTGTCTGTCTTGGGCTGTATCTCATGAACCATGATAGTTAGAAAGTTGAGCCACGAAGAATAGGTATTATACTTACTCCCGTGAACCAAAGTCGTAAGTTGATCGGCTAAACAATTTTGAGGGTATCTTTGTTCGGGATGTTCTTTATGTTTGAACATTATGTCCTTAATTTCTCCTAAACTATAAAAAGTGAATAATTTCAGTAGTTTTTCAACTTCGGAATCTTTTGTTCTAACAAAGTATTGATACAAGCCATAGGGGCTAGTTTTGTTCTCATCTAGCCATATAGCGTTGCCGGCTGATTTACCGAATTTGTCACCTTCCTCAGTTGTCACCAATGGTAATGTTAAACCTGAAACAATTTCGAATGTATTAATGTATTGTTAAGGGCTTTCTACTAGTTCTATAAGCATGGCATGGGAAGAGTATGTCGAATGTTGATAGCCAATGATATTGCAGAAAATTACGATCACGTGACCCAGTTAACACATTTCATGCGATATCATTGGTTGTGACGACTAGAAACTAATTCGAGCACTATGGTTAAGGGCAGGGCCGAGCCGCCCCTGTGTGCGAAGTGTGCGGCGCACACAGGCGCCAAGACGATAGGGGCGCCCGCGCCGCCACCGAAATTATTTTGGACGACGTATTCTTTTTAGTAGAGTAGGTACCTATCGATTAGTAAGTAACCGCAACATGTCTTGCAAGGCTCCCAAGATAATATTCACGATGGTTGTTTCCAGCTGGGCTTTAGTTTACATTGATTAGGTACAACTTACCTACGATCAAAAGAACTGCGCCGATCAATTTCATCAAGGCACGCCCGCCGTGAGTTTGTTTATGAACGCAACCCGATGCGGTATGTGCGACGCGACGCAAGCCGAGAGGAGCCACGGGTATTCCCCCGTCCGCCGGGCGCCACTGGAAATACCTGCTGCGTGTAACCAGAGACGTCCGGCAACGGACGTCAGAGCGGCTGGGGCCTTGGGCCGCGGAATTATAAAAAAAAAAACGGGTATTCCCCGATTTTAACGAACGAGAGCGCCAAAATAATTGTTGTAATACAGTCGACTTAAGAACCGACTTCCAAAAAAGTCTGTTGAAAAATTAAAATATTAATCTAGTATGTTATTATATTCTGAGGGAATTAACACGAATCTTACCGGTTTTACCGGCCTTGGTTACCTGGTTGAAACGTCAGGCACAAAAGGTATGTACCTACCTACATACCTGCATATATAGGTATGATACGTGCTAATTTCCGTCGAATATTATAATAGATTATGTAACGCGATACATAGCTTAATTAAAAGTTAATAGTCTACTAGGTACACACTAAAAACAATATATGTACATATTGTGTTAGGTACTGGGACAGTTTTACGTCTTCAAAACTAGAAGAAGAACGTGGTAAAAATACAATTAAAAGAAGTAATTAATATTTTACGACTCTACTCTACCATGTACTTCCTAAGAATCATTTGCACAACAAGTGCACAGCTGGCACCGGCAGCCAGCCAGCGTGGACGACACAGTGGTCGGAGCTAACCAGTGGGGTGCCTACCAACACACTGTACTGGGCTGGGCGACTCACCAGCTGCAGTAGATCGAGCAAAGTGGGCGCCTGATCTCACCTGTCTGGTATCCGTGTGAACCCGAATACCGACATCTACTGTAAGTGACAAGACGCAGAGACTAGCTTCGTCTAGAACCGTGTGGTTAGATGGGAGTCGACCCACCAGACGAGAGGGTTCCAAAACCCCCCTGATGCGTGGTCACCAGGCCCGCACCGGTTACCACCGGCATGCGGCACGACGACACACATCAGGATTATCCTCTACCTAGTGGGGCAGCCTTCTGGGGGTGGTTGGTTCCATTTGGGGCCCTGTGTTATACGTTAGGTTAGGCGGGCGGCCAGCGGCACCAAAGTTTCTAAGGGTCTTCCTGGCCAGGGCGGGTCGACCCACACTTGACTGCACTGCGCCACTGGTGCCATGCCTGCTGCACCACACACACATCGCCCCGGGCTCGGCAGTGTAGCATCTGAACCCCCAACACAACCCAACCTAGGCTGGGTTACTTGGGGGGCTTTATACCATCACTCATGTACCAACTGGTATTATGTATACCGCAGTATACCGTGAATTCAAATTGCCTCGTCCGTTGATCAGCAAGTGTGCTGCTAGCAGGTGAGGTCGGTGGGGCCCTGAATATGTTTTGGTCCCTTAAACCAATTAGCGTTTTATCTTTCGCAGTAATTGGCAAGCGAATTGGTTTTAATATTTATAAAAAAAAACATTGAAACATGAAGATTCGTAAAAAAAGGCGCTTCATAGGGTTCACACACAGGCGCTGCCAGGGGTCGGCTCGGTCCTGGTTAAGGGGTTGGTCTCTCTGTAATAGAAAGTAGAGATAGAAACAAAGCCGGGTTCCCACGGCCTGGGTTTATCACAGCTCAGGCCAGATGACACCACTTGGGAATCTTTTAAGTGCGTACCTGGGGAGCCCCGCAATGGACGTAGGGGCAGCCGCGGAATTAATAAAAAGGTCAGATGACACGCGCCGAGCCTTTGACTTTACCGACTCCCGATGGATCGGACGGGCGACCACAGGCCACACCGGATTAGACCGTTCCCACGCTGTAATGGCCAACATTGAGTTTTAAATTAGTTGCGGTTTTTGAAACTGTCGAATACAATAAAGTGATAAAATTGTTACCGTAAACATCCTTCTTTGCGACTCTGCTAATTAGTTCATGCCCTGCACTTATATTTCCCATCTGATCACTTCCACCTACCTGAAAGAATTACTAACAGTAATCAAAAGGACATCATCTACAGTCCTTTAGATAATCTATCTTATAGACTCTTGTTTTAAATAGAAACATCCGAGAGTTTACATTAGAAAAACATAAATAGTTAAAAGTTTTTATTTATTTACAAGCTGTCCTGGCGAACTTTGTTCCACATTAATTTTCTAATCTTCTAGTAAGTAAGTAAGTAAGTAAATACTCTTTATTGTACACAATAGAGAAACAAATGACAAGTCTTAAAAAATATAATGTACAACAGGTGGCCTTATGGCTAAAGAGCAATCTTTTCCAGGCAACCTTAGGATGAAATGAAAGTTACAAGAAATGATACAATTTAATATAATTATACTTAAAAAGTTCTGCACAACTTTTTTTTTCTTTTCTTCCTAAAGAACCTTCTCCTTATAATAACGAACACAACAATAAAAGAATTATTGTTTTAAACATACATAACATTTAACATTATTTATTTCAATCCAGAAATATAAACATTGTGACTAAAATTACCTGGAATCTACAGTCATATTCCTTTAAAAGATGTAACCAATCATAAGATTGGAATATTTGGTATGCAAATTCTGTGAAACTCATTCCGGCTTCAGAGTTGATACGACCTTGTACACTTTGTTTTAGTAACATTGTTCCCATTCTGAAGTGACGTCCTATTTGACTAACAAATTGTATGGCATCTATAGATCTATACCATGTTTCATTATTCACTATCCTGGAAAAAGAAAGCATGTGTTGATCTATGACATACATAGAAAACATATATCTACTAACTAAAGCCACAGACTCTGCCCGTATGAACTAGTTTTATCCTTCCCAATTCCAACGGAAACACATTATTAGGATTATTGAAATCGGTGCAGTAGTTTAGGCGTGAAAGCGTAACAGACAGACATACAGAGTTATTTATAATATTAAGTAAGGAATAACGAGTTTCTATTACAGGGCCAAGAAATCCCACTACACGGCTGAATACAACAGTTTCCGCTAATGGTTCTATATGTTGAAGATAAAGATTCGCTGAATTATGATAGCAAATAAACATATATACCTAACTGGTTTTAGTTTGTTTGGGTTTTCTGACCATATATATTTCTGGTGGTTTTCAAACACTGTTTTTAAATTATTTTCAATGCAGCTAATGTTTTGTACAAGTACTTCTTTTTGTAAAGCTATTCGGTCTGTGCTTCTACCACTGGGGTCTCCTATTAATCCTGTCGCTCCTCCCAACTGAAATATTTAAATTATATTAAGAAGTAACAACAAATTGACTAAAAGAAATATCTGAGACTAGGATTACATATTTTATTTTGTCATCATCAATTTTGAGATATGAAACATGAGAATTACCTCTGCCTTTTTTTAAGTTCTTATTATAAGCTAATATAGAGTTTGTTTGGTTCATCATACTAATGTCAGGAACTGGTGTTCCAAATAAAAAAAAAATTGTGTTGAATAGTCCATTCATCAAAGAAGTCTATAGGCTATATAACATCAAGCTACAAGCCATAGGCTGCTCCTATGCAACAATTAAAAATGGTAGTACCAAGATTATGATAAGAATAAATAATGAAACTCACCAGCGCAAAAACATGATGGCCAGCTCTCTGCCAATGTAACAAGTTCATTATCACCAGAAGGTTACCCACATGCAAACTGTTGGCAGTAGGATCAAAACCAGCATACACACATTGCGGAGATTTGTTTAGTAAGTTTAATATTTCTTGACTGAAAGAGACATTTTATTTAGCAAGTGTATTTAAATATGCTTATAAATTATAACCATCTGAAGTGATGAAATGGATCAATCAAAAGCAAGTGGTAAAGGGTAAAGTTGTTATGTATTGATAGGGATACCTAGTACCTAAAGTATTAATAAGGTTCAAAAGGAAATGTCTTTTACTTCATGTTTACACTTACCCAGCAGTGTTAGGAAACATATCCTGGTACATTCCCCTCTCACTAAGCTTCAAAATATTTCTGCTAGCATAATTACGTTGAAATGACCGGAACCATGAAACTTTGGTTGTACAGAGCAGTCGTGTTATTAGATTCATGGTACAGTAGGGTACAGTATATAAAATCTTCACAAAATAACCTAACCTAACCTGGAAATTAATAGCATTCTAAAGAGTTTTAATAGAGATCTAATTGATTTTATGTACCAAGCACTGTCACGTACCTATGAGCGTAGCAATGTGTGATCTGATCAATATAATATAGGCCATACAAATACAAAAGAAATACAATATTATCTTCTTTACATAGGTACCTACTCTCAGAATCAAAAATCAAAATAAATTCAAATAACTTATTTTATCAATATAAGAAATACAAACTTCTTGCGTGATGATAAAGTCTATTTTTAAATGTACAGAAGCAACACTAGTCACAATTTAAATGACAGCTTTGAGTTTTGACACTTTACCCTTCAGTTCAAAAATATTAATTACAGTCGATTTCCAATTTCATTCTGCGAACTCACAGTTCAAAAATAATATGACAGTCGATTTCCAAGTTCATTCTGCGATATTATGTATTCCTGAATGTAAATTAATAGCCTGAGCCCGTGCGATATTTTCATAAGAATTTTAAATAAGTACCTACTGCTAGTATGTTAGCTTCTATATCAACAATTCTTTCTATTCAACACACAAACAACACTTTTGCTCATTGGAATTGCATGCAAAGTGCAACTGCACATCCTCATCCTATGTTAAGGCCTCCTTATAATCAATTACTCTCTACATTCGTGCTTATAATACTAACTGTTTCTCAGGGAAGGGCAACGACGAATACGTTGCGTAGGCTCAACGCATACGCCGGAGATGAGCAGCGAATTCGTCGCGGACGCCGCTAAGCGTGTGGATACCTTACAAACGTCAGCCCGTCCGCTTCACTTCAGTCCGTCACAAGGTCGTATACGGCGACAGCGTATACGACGACCGCGTTGGTCTATGGTCATAAGACACTATGACCTTATGACAGGGCAATACCATTTTGGCATCATTGCGAGATACGGATCAAAGAGAATACAATACTACGTAAGATGATACGGATATTGAGCAGTTTCAAATGTTTTAAAGACGGAGCTAAAGCTCGAATGCTAGTATGATGACTCATTTAATTCTCATGACAATATCATTGTAAGTAGGTACCTACCTAATGTCGCAAAAGTATGTTACAATAAAAAGCGAATAATACTACAAATATATTTATTTAAATAGAGGCTATTATTAATACACATACGACACCCCCTATTTGTATAAATTTAATTTATATTTAGGTAAGTAAAGTATTACTATTAGGTTTTAGGTTGCAGTATTCTTTTTTAAAAATAACAATTTGTACAGTCCTGATTATTTCATTACAGACTATAATTCAGGGTACTCAAATATTATTTTGTCAACATTTTTTCTCCTTTTATAAACAACAGGATTAACAAATTTTACTTTGTAAAAATAGAATCAATGCCATATTTTCAGTCTATGACAGCAGGTCAGTTAGACTGATTGCGATCATTTGGTTCGAAATGCAGTAAAGAATGTATATTTCATACTATTGCTCCACAATAATAATTGTCCACTTACCCGTGAACTACAATTTTAACACCAAAGTTTATACTATTTTTAAATTACATAACTTAAACATTTTCTTGCTAAAACCAATACATATTTAAGTTAAATTAACATTTAACATAATTTAAAAATATATATAAACACTAGCGGACCCGACAGACGTTGTCCTGCAAACCCGACAGACATTGTAATTAAACGCCTCCTAAACGACTGGACCGATTTTGATGAAATTTTTTGTGTGTGTTCAAGGGGTTTCGAGAATGGTTTAGATTCACAATTTGGTTCTTTTTTTCATTTTTTTGCAGGACAACGTCTGTCGCTTCCGCTAAAAAAAAAAACAAGAACCAAATTGTGAATCTAAACCATTCTCGAAAGCCCTTGAACACACACAAAAAATTTCATCAACATCGGTCCAGCCGTTTAGGAGTTTAATTACATACACACATACAGTAGAATTATATATATAAAGATATTTTATTCTAAGAATATACCATACTGGTGAATATAGATAGGTCACACACAGGTAACATTCAGTAAAGGATATTATAAAGTGAAAGGTGTTCTTAAAATAATGGAAGTTAGCAAATAACACCAACTTAAATAAAAACTATTAGAAATTTTTATCCTTACGACTTCAACTAGGTAATATTGCACTGCCGGGCGCCACTGGAAATACGTTCTGCTTATAACCAGAGACGCCCGGCAACGGACGTGCGAGCGGTCTTGGGCAGAGGAATTAAAAAAAAAAAGGTAATATTGCAACAGAATACTATGTGGTATTCAAAAACAAGACAAATACTGAGATGAATACAAGGTTTATAATTATAAGTTATTTGTTCAGTACACATACATACTAACAATAGCACAAGCAACTTGACAGAAAGGTACATTAAATAATACATAAGAGAGGACTTTGTATACCTATTTTCTATAATGACCTTTATAAACACTGTACAACAAAATTGTCCAGAATTTAATAAAAGATATTAAATGATTACCAAACTCTGATATAACATAATACTTAATACTTACAATTAAAACATGGAAAGCTGATTATTATATACTAATCTTCAAGGGTTACATTCTTGAATAAATATGACATTGACTCCTTGTTGTGAATGCGACGAATCGCCTCACTCAGTAGTACTGATATGTCAATCGTTTTGATTTTGCTGCATTGTAACTTCTGTAGTTCATGTGGTACAGTGTTTGTTACAACCACTTCATCTATAGGAGAGTCCTCAATGAGTCTTGGAGCGTCTGAGGACAATAGTCCGTGAGTTGCCAGCACATATATCTTGTAAGCTCCACATTCCTTTAGCACTTCGGCAGCGGCAACAAATGATTGCACGTCATCTATCATGTCATCCTTGAAAAGAAGATGTTATTTTTGTATAAGTTATAATGAATAATTTTAGTAAAACAGACACCGACTTCCGCTTTCTGAATAAAACACACAAATGTAAACCAGCCAGTGCAAGTTGGACTCACGGAAGGGTTCCAAACCATTATCAGTATTTTATTCATAACAGCACCAGAAATACATCATCTGTGAAAATTTATACTGCCTAGCTATTACGGTTCATGAGATACAGCCAGATGACAGATGGACAGCAATGTCTTAGTAATAGGGTTCTATAACCACTTGAGGATTTTCTCCTTTTTTGAGATTGGTTAAAAAGGCTAGTATCTACTCACCACCATTATGGCTATCCTGCCGCCGACATCACCGACAACATTAATCGGTGGTTTCTCTTTAGCAGGGTGTACAGGAACACCACCAGCCACATCCATGGTGCGTGATCTGCTGTAAAAAAATTTTCAAGACAAAAAATAGGTAAGTATTTACTGGCTAGGTTGCGGGTGAGTTGTTCAGTGCAATTGTTCACATAATTTTAATGATTTCCATTAATGGGCAGTATAACAGTAATGGTGCCAAATAATAGGGGGTGGTAAAACAATTGATAGTTCTGTCAAATGTTTTAAACCCCTGTAACTGTTTTAACATTTTTTATTTCAGAAAATATGCATGAATCATTAGATAGATATTAGATGTTTAAATTAATCTCACTTGGGCAAGCATGGTGGAGAATAGCGCCCATCTACTTCATCACTCTCATCTTCTTTCTGTTCTCCATGAATAACAGCTATGGCTAGCCTCAACCTCTCAGCATAAGATGTGGCTTTCTTGGCAGAGCCAGGATTGCGAGCCACTATCACAGAGTTGCGATAATCTGGAATCTGAATTATTTTTGTTTTAATAGTGAAGTTCAATAAACTGTATTATTGATGAAAACACAATGTGTTTACAATCTTGTACATAGTTTTTTTACACACAGTCTACTGGAACTTTCTGGGTGTAGGAGACTAGTTTACTTTTAATCTGGAAATGTGTGGTGTGGAATGAGATAGTCGTTCGTGGTTAAAAAAAAACGGCCAAGCGAGAGTCAGACTCGTGCACAAAGGGTTCCGTACCAAAACGGCACAAAAAATCACATTTGTTCTATGGGAGCCCTCTTTTATATCTATTATATTCTGTTTTTTTAGTATTTGTTGTAATAGACACAACAGAAATACATCATCTGTGAAAATTTCAACTTTCTAACTATCACGGTTCATGAGATACATCCCAAGATAGGCGGCAAGGACGGACGGACTGCAAAGATTCAGTAATGGGATTTCCGTTTTACCCTTTAGGTACGGAACTCTAAAATCATATAAAATCATACTTACACTTTCTTGAATATACTGAAGTAGAAATGGAGATGCTCTTAAATTATCAACTGGACATTCATAAAAGCCCTGAATTTCCTTCTGGTGCAAATCCATTGTGATGATATGTGTTAAACCAGACTTACACATCATTTTAGCTAAGAGCTTGGTAACAATACAACCACGTTTCCTCATCTTGCACTGTTTACTGTACGGCAGATATGGGATTACTCCAACAATAGATCGTGCAGAGGATGTCTTACAAGCATAGGCCATTATTAATAGTTCCATTATGTTGTTGTTTACATCTCTACAAACAGAAAATTATCAATAGGTCAATGATAGAGCTTTAAACTACATTTTTACAAGTAAGTACGAGGTTAATGCATTCTTATTTTACAACTACACCAAAGAGAATTATCTGCAACATACATTCTTGTAACTTCATGAGAACAATGTATAGACAGACCATTGTCACCTGTTCTCAGAACACTAACCAACGATATCCTGAGTTACCTTATATCCCAATAAAGCAAACATTTGCTTACATGTTTTTATTTCAGAATATTTACAAGAAACTATATACTATATTACTTAAATATATACCAGGAACAGGAAAATTAAATTAAAAAAAACCTAAAAAAACTACAAACTATACTATCTAAAACTAAAACAAATAAATAAGTAAGGCAGGAAGACTTAGGCAGAGTGCCCATAACACAGGCAGCATTCCCGCGCTGAATTGCCAATGAGAGTCTTTGTGCGAGAAAGGTGCCTGCGCGGAGATTCCGTCTCTTCCCTCAGACGCTTGCTGAGTTCCGTGAAGAGCTGATGCGCACCGTGGCCCCATGGGCCTAGTGTCTCGACACCAAATGCTTTGCTTACATTGTTTGTAAATGTATAAACAAGGGGTGCATCGGGGTCCAACCAGAATCTTATGGTTCAAGTCCACCACACATCCATCTCCTGATTAACAGGCATGGCTCTGGCCAACAGAAAAGTTCCCTGTAAGCGGGAATAGGCTTGACTTGATATTACTAGAAAAATGTGGGCATATAATATGGTTCTAGCCACTCTTTGAATTTTTAGTATATGTATAAATATGATTATATGTATATAATATGTGTGAGAGTGTAACAATGTGTATAAAACGCTTCGGCCGCCATCGTAACTACAGGCTCGTAACCAATTGAGAACGAGGAAAAAATTATCCGTGTTCGAAACCAGTTTCGATAGGAGGTTTTTTCCTTACTAGAAACCCAGTAGTTACGAAAAAATCCAATTACTAATGAGGAATAAATGAATAATAAATATTAGGTCTTTACCTATGAAATTGCCGTTTTGTATGAATTTTTTTTCATGTATTTTTTATTTGTATTAATCGAAGTAATCAACCATGCAATCAATGCATCTTTGCCAACGCAGCGGCAGTTTAGCGCACCAAAAAAGTGGAGAACTACATTGAAATAGATGAAGAAATTGATCATTAAATAATGAAATTTCAAAGAGACCAAAATTACAGTAGGACATTGTTTGGAAATAATATCCCCATTTTCATTTTCATTTTAGACTATTAGATGGGTGAATTTCAACAACTAAATAAATAATTTCAAATATAATATTACATTCTTGATTGAAGTTATTTTTTTTATTTTGGAACCCTCAAGTCATTACATAGGGTAAACGTACCTCTGTTCGGCTACATAACAAAACCACGGAGTTCAAAATATGTTTTCTTTTTTATCAATTATCAATCGACACACACAAAACATAATAAATTCTACACCCCAATTATAACTGTAAGTACCTACCTACCTCCTACTACAGCTGCCGTGGTGGACAACGTCAATTGATTATCAATCGACACATACAAATAATAAAATTCTTTGATTGTAACCGTGGTTTTGAGTAAGGAAAAAACCTTCTTCTATCGAAACTGGTTTCGAACACGGATCCTTTTTTCCTCGTTCTCAACTGGTTACGAACCTTTACTTACGATGGCGGCCGAAGCGGTATAAAATTTTGTGAGTGTAAAATTTTGATAATCATGACTTGAAAGGAATACTCACTTAGTGCCAGTTTGAAGTATATAAATATTCTTTCCCCGTATGGAGTCTGCAATCTCTACCATAGTTTCTCGATTGGTTTTGTGGTATACAGAACATCCTCCTGTTCTTACACCGAGGCGGCTAAAAGAGTCGGTATTCTTAGTACACTAACACATTTAATTTGCGTACATCCTCAATTACCTAAAGAGGTTGAAATACTTAACCTCTGCAAGTGTCAAACATTGGGTCAATACAGCCAACCTTGTAATTTTAAGGCAAGTTTATGTAATGTTATTATGAGAGTCTAGAAAAGCTAGAACTTACTTAGCGACTAAATCAGCCAGTTCAGGATGCGAATTGCCACTGATGATCACAATGTCCGACGTGGAGTTACCCTCCATATTGCTCTTATGGGACCTGTTCGTGAACCCCACAAGCCTGTAAAGTAGGCATATTTCATAATTAGTGATAGGTCGAGTAGTCACATCAAATATATTAGATTTAGGAAAGGGACGTCACGTTGGATCAACTAGAAAAACAATAAACCTGGTTTTGTTGAGTAACATAATAACCTGATGGTAATCTTGTTTATCTATTACGTAGAATAGAATAAAATATAAACTTCAGGTTTTTGTAATTTAGGTAAATACTTTCGACAAAATTACTTCTAAACCATACAGTCTATAATCTTTAAAAAAAGCACTATTTGTTGAGAGATGGATAAAAAATTCTGATAGACCGGCCCCGGGCTGTCTAGTGTCTTTGGGCAGGGCCATAGACTTTATGTAGATGTAAGTATCTATGGAATTCCGAATTCCATGCCAGGCTTGGCCAACGGGCCAAGGTGGACCTAAGGGTAGACCCACCCGCTGTGACGGACAATAGATTTTACCTAGTATTATCTAGTATGCAAATTATTATGGTCTAGTTACAAAGGTGACACGTATTGAAACAAGTTTAGTGTGCTAGTTGAAGTATTACAGAGCAACTTTCGGCCCTGCAATTAATGATGTAGTGACTATTTCCATGGTGATGTGAGTGAGATATATAGTATTTGTTTGGGCCCATCCCGTTTTACCTCTGCACAACATAAAGTTATAACTGAACAAAACACACGTTCCTTCCTATTTTTAAAAAAATCCGTGGCCCAATGCTGCTGCCCCTCTCACGTTCATTGCCGGGCCTCTCTGGTTCGCACGCAGAAGGTATTTCCAGCGCCCCGTGGTGTTCCATACCCTGATGTAAAATCCAAAAAGTAATCTATTGTCTGTCTATGGTCTTTGACTGATTCTTGCTACATTTGTTTGTTTTGATTTTATTTTAGGTTATGTATGTGTTGCGCGCGTGTATAGAGACCTGTGTGTGATCAAAATCAAATAAATACCAGCGATGGGGCTTACAAAACAGTATTTACGTTATGTACCTAGCGGTTCTTTTAACTTAATAGCTAGTGGAGATTGTAACAGCAGCCATGTGTCATTAAATGGAGTTTCTGGCAGATATGTTGCTGTTGGTGCATGTGAACATGTTATTATTTGGGACATGAGACTTGGTGAAAAGGTAAATTTATTCTAGTGATGCATTTGCAGTATAACTTATAAGTAAACACTGTACTGTGTTCCTGACCTTTCTTTATTTTCAAGCTCCTATCATGTTACTTCTAAAACTTCAGCCGCTATTTATTACAGGCCCAAGTCCTTACCGGTGAGAATGTGGTGGTCTCCCAAATTGCAGCTAGTCCTAATGGAAACCACGTAGCTGTTGGCTACGTAGATGGGAATATCAATGTATTTGAATTGACAAATAATGATGTTGTGTGTGTATTTTCCGGACATAAATCTGCTGTTACTTGTCTTCAATATGATGAACCAGGACATCGTTTAGTTTCCGGTGCAAAGGTAAGCTTTGCTTGTATTATTTAAATCACTACCTCGGTGGCACAATGGTACTATGTTCGGACTGCCACGCTCGAGGTCTCGGGTTCGATTCCCGGGTCTGGTGGATAATGTATAATTCTCTTTAGAATTTTACCCCGATAATTATCCCAGAGTCTGGAACTTGTGCCCGGTAAATGGCAATAGGCTCGACCCCTATTACATGGGACCTAACATAGCTGGCGAGATGTGGATATGTTTGCATACCTCTGCCTACCCCTTCGGGGAAAAAGGCGTGATGCTATGTATGTATGTATGTATTTAAATCACTCTACTACTCTGTGTAAAGTATATTTGATTATACAGTAATACATAGTGGTCTCATCAAAATCTTAGAGGCCCAACCCAAGTTCACCTGCTAGTGGTGAACCTGCCAATTAATAGGCAACAGTTTGCCCCCTATTATGTGAGACCAGCACAAAAAGTGGGCAAATTAAATTCCTCCCTTCAAATCAAATCCTTTCGGGATACAGGTGATTATTAACCTACAACTCTAGTGTCAGTCCCCTGCAATGTGTTTCCCACTGTATCACACTATGGAACCTGAACAGTAATCCAGGGACTGCTTAGTATTAGATCTCTCCAAGTATATAATGTTCATTTACATATATACTTATTTCATACACACATAATATGTATCCATATAAACTAGTTGTGGCACAGCTACGCATGCGTGAAACAGTTTTAAAGTGTCCTATTTCCTTCCCCATTCCCAAAACCATCCCTTAGGCAATTTTCATCCAAATCTGTCCTTTTGTGACTGAAGAGGGCACAACAAACACTCTTTTGGATTTTTAGGATAGATAGGATATTGCAAAAAAGTTGGTGTTATGTTGCAGGACACAGAAGTGATACTCTGGGATGTTGTCTCTGAGACTGGTATAGCTCGCTTCAGTGGGCACAAAGGAGTCATAACCAGTGTCCTATTCATAAATGGGAAGAACTGCATTATTAGTTCTTCAAAGGACACATTTGTCAAGTTTTGGGATATTGAGACTAAACACTGTTTCAAAACTCTCGGAGGACATCAGATGGAGGTAAGTCATGGTAACTTAATAAATAAGGTTTTGTTGGTACCAAAAATAATGAGAGATAAAAAAAAAGTAAAAAAACAAACCTGATTACAGCTCTGTCTGAGTCTTAACATTGCTAAACGCTTAATCAATGCTTCTCAGGACTAGAATGCTGGCTATTTTCTGGCCCAATGGATAAGTTTCGCCATCCAACGTGGCAACACAGCCAGCATACTGGGAACCTTCCCAGTCATCAATGCAATGACGCGGAGGATTTTTAAAACAATATTTTAATGTATAATTGTAATTCTTATTGTAAATAAATATATCCTACAGTTGTAATTTATCTAAGTGATGTTTAGGGTAATTTTTACACAAGTTGTTTGTTATGTCATTGCTTTAAAAACAGCTATAAAAAGACACAAGGTCTCTCTTAATTAAAATCATGACCAAAAACTATTACTGTTGTTATTTGTTGTCCCATATGAATGTGTTCCGACTTGGAAATAAACTACTTACTATTACAGGTGAAGCCATTGGTATTGGCTAGCGGGTCTATTATATTTTATTTTTCATTTTATTCATAGTTCTAATTTGTGTAGGTATGGGCAGCAGTGTTGATGAAAGAAGAAAGATATCTAATTACTGGTAGCAAGGATCAAGAATTACGTGTGTGGAAATTGAACTGGACTCAGGACACGAAAGATGAGGACAAACTTGTACAACAACTTGAAATTGTGAAGCTTGAAGAGTCAGATAATGTTGAAGATTCATCTGTGAGTACTTTTAGCCATCTGTGGAAATAGCTGGTCTTAACGTCGATTGCTGGCCGTCTTAGGGACGGCCTCGTAAGGATAACCACATGATGTCGGCGAGCTTTGACCGCCTATGCGACCTCTCTCAGGGGTTGGGTCGGGTGTTATCCCGCATTTTTGGGATCGGGTTTTATCCTGCGTCAGTGAGCGAGGGCTTGCTTGGGACTTCAGAACTCAGAGGGCAGTGGGGGCGACCGCGTTACTGGTACACACATACCGAGCAAACCAAATTGTTTTACTGTAATAGTAATCATACATTTTTCTTCAGGTTTTACAATGTCACCAAGTGGGCACATTGGTGAGGGGTGGCAATGGTCGAGTGGTGAGTCTCGTTACTGAGCCTGGACAAACTGTATTGGCGTGTCATGGTACGGACTCTTTGTTGGAATTGTTTTTGTTTCGTTCCGACGAAGAGGCCAAGTTGAAAATGAATAAACGCATAAAAAAAGAAAGAAAAAAAATGGCGTAAGTAAATTATTAGGTACTATTGTAAATTTACTTTATTTTACACTATCTATCGAAAGTAGATTTCATCCGCACCAGAAATATATATCTTCTTAATATTTTGTTATGTATCTTCCGTTTATGTAGCTCACAACCTCTCAAAAGGGATAAATTTCCTTCAAATGCTGCTGAAAGATTTCCTCCATTTTAGCAACACTTTTCATGGCTCCTCCACTTTAGTCATAGCGTGATATTGAATTGCGTTCCTCGTAAATGGGTCATTCAAAGCATTCAGCTTTAAAATATAAATCACATACTTATATATTTCAGAAAACTAAAGGAATCTGGTGAAGTGGATGCAGACACAACGGAAATCCCCGAGTTATTAATATTATCAGATGAAGTGAAACGACTGTCTCCAATTAAACTGGACGTCAAATTGAAATCCACCACATTGTTACTGGGCACGACGGGTGAACTGCGCGTGGGCGCTGTACTAAACAATAATACTGTTGAATTACATAGTTTAGCTATTTCTGAAGGAAATACAGGTAAATTGTTAAAGCTTATGTTGACAATTCTATGATAGATAAGCAACCTTCAAATCGTGCACCTACTGACAATCAGAAAAGCCTCTGGAAAACATAGAAATTCCCAATTAGCGAGCGTGTTTGTCCCTTATTTCATGCGACTAAAAACTTGCAGAATAAGGACTGTTTACACGGCAGACCCTGTGCCGCCGCGTCGAGTGGAGGTGGCAGTGCATTCTGCGTAATTTGTTCGCCGGACCTGTGTCCGGTGCGTTTAGAAGCATTCATTATAAACCATACACCAACGTTGATCCGGTGAACACAACGGCTCATTGTCCGGCGGCCGTGTAAAACAGCCCTATACTTTTTGTTTCAGCACAATGTCTAAAACAAATTACCCAGCCTGGTCACAATAAAGAGCCGAGATGTGTCGCTATTAGTTCAGACAACTTGGCCATACTTTCTGCCTCAGTAGATTCTATTAAACTATGGAGTAGGTAAGTAATCCTTCATATTATATTACAATATATAAATAGAGTTTGTATTTAAAAGTAGTTAGTCCGCCTAAAACTTTTTATTTTTTTACAAATATTTATATGATCCCAAAAAGTCATCAGCCACTACTGTAACCTCTTTGTGTTGTTGACACCAGCTTACTACACCACCACACCACCACTGATCCGCCGGGCTCCACTGATAATCCCCTGTGTGCCTTAGGCCGCGAATTAAAAAAAAAAACCACCACTGAGGTCGTACAAATATTAACAACGCGTTTTTTTTAATTTTCTGTAGAACGTAAAGAACATACAAAAAGACTGTTTTAGAGTTTAGTTTTTTAGAGCTTTGAAACATTAATTTTTCACCTTTTTCAAAAAAGGTTATTCATTTCACAGATTTTTTTAATGTTTGTTACTTAGAACTTTCGACTGGATGAACCGATTTTTATGATTCTCTTATGATTTGAAAGCTGGTGCTTCTCGTCTGGTTTAGTTCACTTCTGACAATTTCAATTCGGTTTTTTTGCTAAAATTATTACATACTAGCTGATCGCCGCAGCTCCGCCCGCGTGATTTAGTTTACTCGTTCCCGGTTCCCGTGGGAACACATTACCGGGATAGAAAGTAGCCTATATTACTCAGGGTGAATGTAGCTTTCCAATGGGGAAAGAATTTTTGAAATCGGCACAGTAGTTTTTGAGTTTATTCATTACAAACATACACACAAAAATACAAATCTTTCCTCTTTATAATAGTAGTATAGATTTAACTAAAACCTCTCAGATCAACCCAGTCGTGTCTCCGCACGATCCCAGTGACGAGCGGTCGTCCGTGCTGCATGTGCTTCACCCCGGGCGACCGACACGCGCTGGTGGGGTGCGCGGACGGCGGGCTGCTGCTGCTGGACATCGCGGCCGGACGAGTGCTGGAGCACGTGCCCGCACATACTGCCGAGTGTTCTAGTGTGGGGCTGGTGCCCGACATGGTGAGCAACACTTACGGCTGACCGCTGACTTAATTCACTTTCAATGAGTTCAAGGTCTAGACTACATAAAGCATTACATTTGTGCTTAGATCTCCGCGCTCGCCCCACGACACACTCGTATATTATATATTATATAATAACTTAAACGATTATAAACTAATAATTAAACTTAAACCTTTGGTATTAAATCGACAACTAATATAAATAATACTTAATTTATTAAAATAAATATTAGCGAAATGTGTTCTAAAAGTAAAAATAAATAATATTAGTAGAAAATGTGTTACAAAAGTGAATTATGTGTGTAGATTGAGTATGAGTGAACACCTCTAATGATGCCATAAGGCGAAACCGGGTTCATAGAAAATAAAATATTTGTGGAATGGTGTACAAGTGAGCTTTTTCAAAAATGTACTACTCCTTATTCATAATTTTTTGTTTGAGTGCTATTATTTTCTTTCTAGCGCGGCTGTTACTCTGGAGGCGGCGACAAGACCGTGAAATTATGGTCCTTCGAACTCATACCAGACTCAACGGGCGAGTCTAAGGCAAAGGTATCATCTATACTTCTATACTATAATATTTATAAAGAGGAAAGATTTAATTGTTTGTTTGGAGCGAATATTCTCCCGTAACTTAATAATCTGATTTTGAAAATTCTTTCACTCATATGTAGCTACATCATCCCTGAGTAACATCTATAGGCTACTTTTTACACCGAAAATGTGTTCCCACGGGAACCGGGAATGAGAAAACACGCGGGCGGAGCCGCTGCGATCAACTAGTTTTTCATATAGCTAACCATACAACAAGCTTTCTACGGTGGGAGACTTACGTGCCGGCGGCTTTCTCGCGCAGCGGATAAGCATCGCCATACAGCGCGGGAATGCCGCCACCATGATGGACACCCTACCGCAGGGCCAAACTATTTACATTTATTTAGAATAGTTATTTTTTTAATTTGGTATTAATTTCATTTTCCTACCTAGTTTTTAATTTAGTTTTAAGATTTTTATGAATGTAAATAATTGTATGTATGTAATACTTGTACGTGTTAATTGTATGTATGTAACTATTAAATAAATAAATTCTTTTACGAGTGGACCTTTACAAGTCATATCTATATTGCAGGTGTTATCACTTCTACACACGAGGACATTAGAGCTGGAGGACTCAGTACTGGCAGTCAAAATAAGCCCAAACAATAAGTTTATTGCGGTTGCTCTGTTAGACTCAACTGTAAGGATATTCTTCTTAGACACATTTAAGGTAATATTCTGATTTTCCTATCTAAGTATGAATAAAGGTTGATACTTCGAGCCGGATACAAAAATAGCCGTGTGTACTTGTTACAGTCATGCACGAGAGTCTGGCTTGATGTAGCATGGTGTGACCTGTTGTGTATAGTTTGGATATCTGAGCTATAAAATAGTTTTTTAGAAGAAGTGTAATGCGATTTAGTAGAAATCGTCACGTTAATAAACGCTACCTTTGATTGGATATATTTTTGTTACTCAAAAATAGCACTAGTCCCACACTAAATAACTAACTTGCTTACGTTGTAATAGGATTGAGTTTGCTATGTATAAGGTATAACTGCATTCAGTTACTTCGTTTCAAAGTCAACAGTCAAACGACATTCGAGTATTGAGCAAGTTATAATATTTGACACTAAATGGCGGTTTTTTAAATATTGGGCTCGCCAAATTGACGCCTCCCGCCTGATGGAAAGCCGCGGTGATGTCTAACCATTGTGGGCGATTGTCACCATAATACTATTGAGTGGACCTCAAGTTGACGATGTGCCACTTCAGGCTCCTTACTAGTTAGTAAAAATAATTTTAAAAAGTAATTAACGTTTTTTTTATTTCCAGTTTTATTTGTCACTATACGGTCACAAGTTGCCGGTGCTGTGCCTAGACATCAGCTACGACTCAAACCTCATCGCCACCGGCTCAGCAGACAGGAACGTCAAGATATGGGGCATGGACTTCGGCGACTGTCACAAGTCGATATTCGCTCACAACGACTCTGTGACGTCACTGCAGTTCGTACCCACCACGCATCACTTCTTCACAACCTCCAAGGACGGGAAAGTGAAGCAATGGGACGCGGATACTTATGATAATATCATTACTTTAAATGTGAGTTCAAATATTAAATTCTAATCCCCTTCTTCATAATTAATTTTTAGATGTTTAAAATACCCTTAAAATCTATATATTTAATACGACAATTTCTCTGTCTGTCCGTCCGTCGCGGTTTTCAATTATAAATAATACATACATTTGCATGAAATATTAAAATATTCTTTTTTTTTTTTTTATATTTGAAGCGATACAAAGTTCGCTGGGATAACTAGTAGGTCTTATTCATAATGAGTTATCAAAGGTTTCTCACTTCTAACAGAAGATTCTCTTGAACTCTTCTGGATCTAAACAGAGCATTTTTAAGCGTTTTATTATGAACATGGGTTTAGGTATGTACCTTCCTCTCTCAAACATATTATTTCTAGTTGGTTTTATTGCACTTGACATTGATATGACTTATATGACTAATAAATAAAATAAACATGCAATAAATACTAGACTATATTGTCTAAAGAGGTTTTTATCTACACCGTTAAACCGTTTAAGTTTTAGTTGGTTGGTTTATGGTTTACTTCTATAACAATACATGCTATGATCCTTTATTTACAACTGTTTTAAACAAAAACCAGTCTACGACGTCATGTTCGAAATGAAAGAGACAAGTATGCGTGCGCATTTGATGTATCATTTAGCATGTTACGATATTTTAAACACTTTGACTGAACCTATCTATGTGACACTTTAAACGTCTCGCCCTTTGGAGCGACTACATCGTTGTCAAGAATAAGGAAACTTTGTTTGTACCGATATCATTGACTATTTGGTTGCGCCTATAGATTAGAGTACCTTGACTGTAACTAACTATTAGACGCTGACTGTATCTATGTGCAACTGACGGCGTCGCCTCAGAGCGCCATCTACCAGCAGTCGAGGAACTAACCGTTCATCATTCACCGAACTTTTTCCCAACTCAGTTGGGGTCGGCTTTCCAGTCTAACTGCGATTCGGCTGAACTTCGATATTTTCCGTGAAGCGACTGCCATCTGACCTTCACAACCCATGGGCGATATCGAAGTTCTGCAGTTAGACCGGTCGGATTTTTGATTTAGGGCTCCAACTACCCCTAACGACTGCCATAGATGTTAGTATGACAACCGGGACCGACGGCTTAACGTGCTCTCCGAGGCACGGAGGGGTCTCAATGTATTAAGAAATGGTCACCCATCCTAAGGGCCCGGCCTGAGTCGATGTTGCTTAACCTTTGCAATGTGTTAACATTGTCGGTTACCACTAGACCACGAGCCCCTCAGTCGAGGAACTAACCGTTATGGGTGTATAACTCCGTAGTTGCCAGTTATAAGACTAGTGGTTCTGTGAACCGTAGACTTCGGGAGCGGCTTTGTTTAGAAAATTTCTTCTTCAATTTTCTTTATTACTCTTTCATTTGTCATCCAATCCAACAAAATAACATTCAAATGTTATTCATTGTAAGCAAGGAGTGTGTGTGTAAAGTTTCATGCAAATCGATTGATAAATACGGCCCAAACATGATCTGACAGAACCCGTAGATGGGTACAGACGAAAAAAAATCACCCCAGTCTGCAAGTTGAAACGGATAAGATAAGATAAATACCGTTTATTGCATACCGTACACAAGCAATAAATAAAAACATATAGCATACATGCCTTAAAACTAATGTACAAAAGGCGGCCTTATCGCTAATAAGCGATCTCTTCCAGGCAACCTTTGAATGGAGAGAGATATATACGATATAATGTGGATAGTGTACAATATACAAATAACTTAAGTAATAGATAAAAGAAAGGTGGAAAAAAAACAAAGATGATAGAAAGAATGGTTTGCGAAAAATCCGATGAATAAAATAATTACATAGTAACCTACTTATAAATCTTAAATACAAAAATATGAATATTATATATAAAATAAGTAAATACAATAATAAAATAATAAAAATAAGTGTAATACATGTTGGGATCCTAAATAGTTGATGATGAATTTTGCCGCTCACAGTCAACAGTCCTCTTATGTCATGATCAGGGTCACGCGGGTTCATGCAGCGGTCTGTCAGTGGGCGCAGGCGGGTTACACGTAGTCACGTGCGGCTCGGACACGGCGCTCAGACTGTTCACACGCTCCGACGAGCCGCTCGTACTGAACGATGTAGACGAGGCAGAGGAGGGACTCGCTACTGGTGAACAACATGTACGTATTGACTACAAACAACTCGTAACAAACGTTTTACATCTTTATAGTGTTAAATAATCAAAATTTTTACTTGCAGGCGCCAGTGCCCGGTCTACCTGGTCTAACCATGCCGACGAAGAAAACTATTGGTGCTGAGAAAGCGGTAAGTTAAAGGTGGAAAGTAAAACTTAAAGTATGGTGCAGGCCCCTTCTTAAATGCTATAATTGTGGCCTATTTTGTAAATTGTAATATAGACTTTTGTATTATATTGGTTTTGAAATCGTCCACATCATTAAAGAATTATGTAATTAAGTATGTACCTTCTAGCGATAAAGAAATAGTGGCCATGAATAGTGGCCGTGTTTTATTGCCAGGATCTTTCTCCCAGGTTCTACATATTACCAGGCAATATTGTAGCTGTAGATATATTTTACTTTAGTCCTTACTGACGTTCATAAACGTAATTTAATGACCTAAGTGAACAAAAGTTTTCTTATCCATTCATTCATTGTCGTATTCAAAACACAAAACCTCTCATATAATTTATTTGGTAACTTATGGCAACGGGTCTTTTACGCGATTATGTTGAGATATAATGACTTGTTTATTCCCCGACGTTTCGACTTGCAAAAGCCTTGATTTCGGGTTGACTGGACACAGCTCAGCGACTTGTTTATATACTTTTCTTTGTGGACCATAGCTTTATATCATTTTTAAATGTGTGTGTTAGGCTGACTCAATAATGGAAAGCTTGACGGTGGGTGCGGAGTACAAACGCGAGTTAGTCGAGGCTCGCGGTCAGCCGCTCCAGCCGCCGCTACTGATGCTCGCCTACAACTGCACTACGCCTCAGGACTTCTTCGTGGAGACTATCAAGAGAGTACGCTCTAGGTACGTATACCTTACGTGCACGTAACGACATACGTAATTATAATCAGTTGTGTTAACATGTGTTGGATAATCCTGTGCGACATTCACATATTCGACAATTTTGGATTTGGTGAACGCACACTTATCCAAGCAGAACGAAACGAAGTTTTGAATTCTGTATTGAAATGTCATGTAAACTCGCACACTCAAGCTTTTATCCGCGTCGAATGATTTTTTTAAATTCTTTATTGTACATTAAAATTTAAGTCAAGTCGGTAATTATTAAAAACATATGCACAAAGGCGTGCAAACATATGCACAAAGTCAAAAAGATGACTTTTCTGACAGCAGACCTTAGAGGTTTAGGGGATAAAGATGATTATTCTAGAGAGAACGTTCTTCCCGATGCAGACGATAAGTGTACTTTCACTATTAAAGTTACGGTTCAATCCTTTTTAATATATTGTCAAAAGAACGTATCTTGAGGAGAAACTTAAGCTTTCCGTAATCCACTCGTTCTCATGAAAAGTGAAATCATTTTGTACTAAAAAATCTCATAATTGACATTCTTTTGTAAATATACTTTAGTAGGTATCACTACATATTATAAAACAAACTCCTCCGCAGCGTCTGTCTATTCATGATTAACTCTAAAACTACTGCACCGATTTTCATGCTGTTTATGAATGCGTAGGTTTTCGAGGAAGGTTTGAGGTTATAATACTATTTCACGCATGCAAAGCCGCGGCCGTTCTCTAGTTTAATATTAAATCATATCTATTTTCCAGCGATTTAGAAGAGGCCTTACTCTTAATACCGTTCAGCGTGGCGTGCGACATACTGAAAATGTTACCGAAGATTCTAGACCGCGGCGACAACGCGGAGTTGTTCTGTCGACTCGCGATATTCCTACTGAAGGTGCACCACGCGCCTCTTGTCGCCAACCAGGCCCTGCTCAAGTACATCATACAGACGCAGGCCAAAGCCACTATGCGGCTTAACGAGTTGAGAGTAAGTTGGTTATTGTACTTACTTGGTAATGCACACGGCTTCACATACATACATGGTTTGGATTTCTCATTATAAAAAGCTATGTTCTTCTCAGACGGTTAAGACTATTTATAACTATTTCCATAGCAAATTTAAGGAGCCTACACGCACACCCCACAGCGGCATGAGCAACCTAATGTGTAAAAGTGGGGATGACCCAGGTGCAATTTCATAAATCGTCCCTGCGGCGAGTTGCGTGTAGGACAATCACACGCAATCATGCCGGGCAATTTCTCAATCAGTTGGTTGGTAGTGACGTACGCCCGCCATGCACCCTAGATTACCCCTGCGACAGATGTGTGTAGCATTTCGTGTTACAGCCAGTTACTGTCGCACGAGATTTTTATGAATTTAGCATTTCATAACATTAGTATGTTTCTCAAAAATACGTTACTTGTCAGGATATGGTCGGCTACAACCTGCACGCACTCCACTGGCTGCGGCGGGAAGTAGAGGCAGCCGACAGCGAGCAACTGTTCCGCGAAGCTTTCACAGAGAGACGTGCCAAGACCAAGCGGTCGCGAACGAGACAAGCGATCAAACGACCAATACTTACTGTTACCTAGTTGTTATAAAAATAAATGTAATGTAAATAATACTCGGTTTTATCACTTGAATGTCCTCCTCACCCCGGACGTAACGTAAGGCAGATGTAAGGCAACAACAAAACCTATGTAGTTACCGCGCAGACAGATACGGCAGTAATCGCGCGAACAAGTGTGTTTACTGCTTTTATTTCCTATATATTATTCAATTTGTGTTGGTCCCGTTTAGTAAAGTGGTGAATCGCGTCATCGGAATTCTGAACACAAGTGTATCTCGCCAGGCTGCTATATGGGAGCTTCGAGGTAGTGTCACTTTGAATTGGGAATATAGGTTCAAAGTGAGCATAGTGAAATTTCGCAGAGCAGCAATCAATAGTGGCTTCTCTAAAATGCCAAAGGACATCTACTCGATTCGAATGTTGAGAGTAAGACACTGCATGTACTGGTATTGCAACAAATCACTACATATTATAAAACAAAGTCCTCCGCTGCGTCTGTCTTTCCGCCTGTTCTCGATAATCTCAAAAACTACTGCACCGATTTTCATGCTGCTTTCACCAATGGAGAGTTATTTTCGAGGAAGGTTTTAGTATAGAATTTGTCAAGCGGGCGAAGCCGTGGACCTGCGCTAGTATGTAATGAAACAAAACAATAGCTGCTATAATTTATTTGTAAAAAAATATTCTACTCACTACATAGCCAGTATATCAGTTAAAACTTTAATAATTTAAGTATCCATCCCTGCGTAAGTCACATTATTTATCATCTATACAACAATAACTAATGTTTTCACAATGAGTATTCCCGGTCTCGTGTTCACACTACACAATCACAACGGATAATTTATGCTGAAACTTGAACATAGTACTTGCTACATAGTTATGTTACAACAACAACAAGTGGTCCTTCGAACTTTCTATATCGGAAAGTATTGCTCACAACATACTATCAATACGTCTTTGCCAACAGATACTATATGTTCGCTACATTAGTTTCAATCTGCTTATTATAATATAATAAATAGGTACTACAAAGTTGAAGTTTTATTATGAGAGATAAGCTTATAGGGCCAATGTCTCGCCTCTAGATGACACTGCTCACAGCTGGAAGGTATACAACATTTATTATCTTAATATTAAATACGTCTATAACTATTTATCAGGATAATAAAGTTAAATGACCATACAAGGTCTATTGCTTTCGTTTTCATTAATATCAATAATTATTCACAACAATTTGAAGCGTATCTCCTGCAACTGTGAGCCCCACCACTTGGGGCGTTTCAAGCTTTTAATTGACGAGAAATATTGCTACTAATTACTTTTAATTCATAATTTTCGGTTCAGTTAACATACATAACTGCTCACGATTTCTTATCACAATATTATTGCTTTTAGGGAATCACACATCTACATTCTCCAACAAAATATATCACAATGAATTAAAATACTTTTACGTTTATAATTTTTCGAATATAACGAAGTACGTATAGCGAATTGATTGTAATATACAAAACAGAAGATGTTATGAGAGCTCTTGTCAGTCTTTAGAGTTTGAGAAATGATTGTACACATAATGTCGAATGGAATATTTGTACATGAAAATGGAGCTCGATATTCCAGCATAAATTATAATAACACAATAGTATTGGTACTGTCTTTATCAGACTTGATAGTAAAACAAAACCACAAACGCATGCTTGTTAGAGCGTAAGCGCACACAACACAACCGGTTTGTTAGTAACTTAACGACGATATACATTGTTCATCAACTCTTAATACCGATATAGTCATAAATTAACCTAACATTATAATAAATAACCTGGAAGATCTTTCATAGTTGAATTCTGTTGTAACGGCAATTAAATTTGATAATACCTAGTTTGAACGTAACTTTCACGAGAATATCTTTTACGATCTACACGTGCCGCTGCTACAATTCAGAATTTAAATTCGGAAGTCAAACTACATAAAACTGTTAAAATATAATCATTATAAATCTAATACAAATGTACAGAGTAGAGTTCCATAAAATAATACTGTATCACTATACGTGGAGATTGAGAACCGTTCTAGCGATTCAAAGGGGACTAGTCCTTCGACTTGTCCCCACACAGCTGTCACCTCTCTCTCACTCGCACGAACTATACACGTTGGTGTTCGTGTCATGCGACGCTTAACTAGTTATCATTAGATGATGCTCACTTATCATATTAAAAAGCTGCGCCCATACAACCCTGTGTATAATCTCGTCACTAAAGGCTACCACACACTGCCATTCGCTACTAGTTTTCCGGCAGTAGTGCTGTGTGCGTGCGGTTAAATGCCGGCAGCACAAACGCACGGCAAAAGCCGGCGGGATGTGCCGCCTGCAGTGTGTGTTGTAGCCTTAAGAGTATCAATGTTTCGGCTAAACCATTACGTTATAATAATCCTTAATAAATCTAATTCAGATCTTCGCCCACGTAAGCAATGCTCGTGGTTTTGAAATCAATTTTCAAGATTAAATTTGATCAAAATATATACTCTTAGAAAAATAAACACGCCCTAATTAATATAATATCATGTTAATAAATAATCATGGATAGATCTATAAACTTTTATTTAAATATCATCACACAGAGAGCTAAAGTCGAGTAGAGAGCAAAATGGTTTTAGAACGTAGGTTCCACAATAAACTTTCAAGATATAATTATTGTCAAGGTCGAGGGTTACGGCGAAATAATACAGTTAGCAAAAAAACCTATACATATGCTATAGATAACGACTACACGGTGAACATAGTTGAATAAATAATCTCAAATTTTTAAAGCTTTTTAAATACGATAAGCTTGACGTAAACGTTGAAAGGTTAGCTGCAACATAATCATAGTCTCAGCTCCGCCACAGCTGAGTCTTGTCTAAGTATTATCACAATGTCTCATAGACAGCTGCACGTTACTGGCCCGACGGTTGTCGATTAAAAAAACGAACTAATACTAAATTAAGTAGAAACGTCGATAACAAGACGGTGAAAGAGTTCACAGCTAAATAAATCGAATGGAAGTAACAACAAAACAGCCCTAGGCCGTTCACCCCGCTTGCTTTACACCAACCTATGAATTTCATAATTCATTGGTTGTTGGATCGCATGCGGGGAATACCCGTGTGCTGCATATCGAGTAAGGTATCGATGGCGCTCTTTCATTAGTCGCTATCTCGTATTCGTCTGTGGTATGAAGATCGAGTAAGCGACCAATGGAAATGAGCCTTATTTGTTTCTTTACTTTGGCTATTGCTATAGTAATGCCACGAGGATCAATGTTTTTTTACTGTTTTCTACAACAGAATTCTGCTAATACTGTAGAATGTCATACACTATAGCAAGTTGACAAAGTAATCGACTTAAACGATAGGCAGCAACAGCCTGTGGTACAACATAAATGCTTTTTGTTAAAATATACATATAAGTTATATATAACACTGACCATATGAGGTGAATTCGGTACATACTCTGAATATAATGCCATAATGTTACTGTTTTCTTAACGATCAAAATGCCCAATAACTTGGTTTGCGAAGTTGATTCTTAAAATAAATGTTCCACTTATCATTTACATACTAATGTCTAATATAATAATACCAGTACGTAAAGGATTTGTTTATTATATGTGTAGGTAACAATTTGGAGACAATATTATGTATTAGCTTATATAATTCAAAAGAGAACATTTATAAGCCATTAAATGTCTCATGATGTCACTTCACTACATCAATATCGTATTGAGATTCGTTTTGTCTGCATATTGCTCCTTCTCACCTGGCTATCACTTAACTAACAAAAATACTAATGTGAAGTAAAAAATACTTATATTGTAAATACTGACCGAAATGGAAATAAATTAGACACTTATAGTTTACTGAATTCAAGAATTACAATCACTATTATGTAAATAATAAAATTTACAATAAGACCTACAACTAAAAGAATACTTTCTTCTCCAATAGGTAACCGTTATTATAATTTCAAAAGTATCGAGAGAGCACTTCTAACGTAATCGCACAATGATATCAAAAATCGATATCATACTGCATTATATTTTTGAGATAGTAATAATTACAGATCTACATCGGCATCTGGATTACCTGGATTACTAGGCAACTAACTACTATACAGGGGGTGTCCCTAGCTGCCATGAAGTTAAAATACATCATTCTTATATATCACTGGCCTACACTGAGCGCAATGCTAAGTAGTTAACATACTTCAAGTGTAAATAGACACAATAAGAATTTATGTATTTTGACCTTAAATAATTGCACAATTCTTCAAATTCACGACTTCAATCAAACATTATCACATTCATAAATTGAGAAAATATGTACAAATGGATACTTCACTCTACAGTATATTTGCTGTTGTATCCCTTTATTTCTATGCATCACATAGGCACTACCCAAAGAATGTATTGTTTTGATTATTTCCCGCTATAAATACATGTTGAATGCCCAGCATTCACACAGTTTAAGTATATTAGTCGAAGACAAAACAAAATTAATGGATAAAAAATCAAAACATTAAACTTCGGTACCAACAAAAAAATAACCTTATTCAGAACATTGTACGGTTTTCTATAAAAATAAATATTTGATAGTACACTGGTTGTTTCCACGATTATATTTGAACACTGGCCAAAACTAGCAGTATATTTTTCTGGTATCTGTTTACATTTAACAAAAAGATTAACTCTTTTTGTTATGGGGGTAATACATTATCGACACCATATTACAATGGCTTTTACACACCATTTTCCTGAATATACCAAAATTGGTACCTACTCGAATTTTGTTACCGAATTGAACAATGAAGAGGTTGCCATTGTAGGAACGCGACGGTTCATCGCCTTTAAAAGACAACTACTAACAGAAAAAACATAATAACACAATCTGAAATAGTACAATTTAACTGGTTAACACAATCTGGAATAGTACAATTTAACTGGTTAACACAATCTGAAATAGTACAATTTAACTGGTTAACACAATCTGAAATAGTACAATTTAACTGGTTAACACAATCTGAAATAGTACAATTTAACTGGTTAACACAATCTGAAATAGTACAATTTAACTGGTTAACAGTACGCGTTTTAGTATTTCCATTTTATTAATTCGAATTATTTAGCGCGTTTACGCAGTATCAATGGTATGTGTTTAGCGGGTTCTGGATCATCGCCTGTGTGGAGTTTACCGTGGGGATTCCCTCGTCGTCGAGCGTCAGCGGAGGGTGTCGGCGGAGTGATACTGTGGGGCTCGGGGGGCTGCGGGGCGGGGGGGTCCTCGCGGGGGGACGCGGGGCGCGCGGGGGGTCAGTGGGTCTCCTCGGTGGCGGCCACGTGCGACGCCACCAGGTTCAGAGGCGCCTCGTCGTACTCCGGTGTGTGACCCACCTGCTAACAAATATATTGTATAACAGCGCCACCTACTCACTTTTTTTGGCCCAGTAGTCAATAGTGTTACGGATCATTTGAAATGTCACCATACTATCGTTAATAATGTTGGATTGTAATCAATCTTGCATAAATGTAAACGGTCTAAAGATTGTGAACCATACCAAACTGGTAACAATTTTCAGTTGAGAACTACGACAAAGAAATGAAACCGTCAAATTTTTAAATGACATGCAAAGGAATGTGTAAAATTTGAAATACCGAGAGATAATGATAATCAATCTCGCACGATAGATACAATCATAGTAATTACTGGCGATTGAAAAAGAGTGGCCGTGATTTTTTATAACCAGGAGCTTATCTCACAGGTTTCTCACTAAAATTGTATCAATAGTGCGAGTTTGATTTTAATTTATCTGTATTTACAATATTGCGTTGACTGTCGTTCGACAACGTTCCTTTGCATGTCATATCACAATATGACGGATATCATGTCGATGGATAGTATCGTGTGGTGCGCGTGCGTACCTGGTGCAGGTCGGGGTGTATGGCGCGCGTGTTGTGCGCGTGCAGCGCGGCCAGCAGGTGCGGCTGGAGCTGTCGCCGCAGCGCCGCCAGCACGGCCTCCTCCGCGCCCGCCGCGCCGCCCTCGCCGCCCGACCCCGCGCCCTCACCTCCCTCGGCCCCTCCCCCGCCGCCGCCCCCGCCTCCCGCGCTGCGCCGACTCTCTGCGACAACGATACATTATATCGTCACGGTTCGGGAAGGTGCACCATTTTTACAGAGTGAATAAGCTGCGCTCGATAATAGTGGAAGGGTACCTTGTCACAATAACTGTTTCGTGATTATCAATCGTTAAAAAGTTTTAATTAAAATGTTATACGTACTTTTTAGATATTGTTTCCGTCATGAAATGGTAATTGTGATAAGACTCCATCCCACTGTCATCGTGGGCGGCTTATAACAATTACATCAGTCGGTATGGGGAAGTCTGAAACTTTACGACATACGAGGATACTACGAATACGAGGATCTTAGAAAACATGTCATCGATTTTAGTAACAAGAAAAACTGCATTCATATCGAAGATAGACTATCGATTGTGTAAATTACTAACGCGTAACTAGGCCAGGCCTAACGTGCATGCGGAATCCGCCGCGTACGAAACAAATACTCGACATGTTTGGAACTGGCCGAACTGCGAGCGGACGCGTACAGAAGATACGAGTACCTGTCATTTGTTTCGTACGCGGCGTAACATGCCGATATGTCTCAATATTGAGTGTTGATGAGCAACAATCCCCATAGACTACCGAACCCATAGACTACCTATACCGAAACCGTTTAACAAAAATCATGTACTGCATGATTAGAATAATAATAAGGTTAGCTTTGGTTGAATTTGTGAGTCATACTTTTTACCCGACTGCGTTATCGAGGGCTATTTATGTTCCTAGATAAAAAAGTTTTATCTGACACGTTAGTTGATTCATGAATTAGGATTTTTTGACCAAATTATTACTAATTACTAATTAATTTAACAAACATTTTGTGTTGACTTTGTAATTGATAAAAGGTCTAAAATAAAAGCATATTTTCTTTATTTACCTATACTGGATCTCTTTTCCGCGCTGCATTTTGTAAAAACAATTATAATTATTCACATGTTATTTCTGTGCTTTATATTGAGAGTTACTAAACGAGCACTATTTACGGTAATCACAATAAAAGATTTCGATTAATTACTTTTAATTATATCATAGAAGCTTATGACTGTTTAATTTATTTCTGCATTATTGACTTTTTTATATTGAATAACTAAAAGTGAGCTAAATAAATACATTGAGTAAGACTTTGATGTAGGTTTAAAATATAAATGAAGGTAGTTAGCACACAACATCTAAGTGAAAGTAACATAAAAAAATCGGTCACGTGCGTGTCGGGTAATGCATAAAATAGGGTTCCGTAATCACCCATAATAGCCTCTATAACTCCTGAACTAACAATTTTTTTTACGTGCTGTGGGGTATTAGTCCACGCACTCCTTAACTCACCGCCTTCAAAGATGTGGAATAACACCTGACCCAACGCCTTGGTCGCATAGGTGATCAAATTCTGCTTGGGAGTTATTATTACGACGCCGGAGCGTACCCGAGACTCGCGGCAATGGACGTCAAAGCAGATATTTAAAGAACAAAAGAAATGCATATAAAGTTAGGTAGTGGTTGTATACTAACTGTTCTTATGTTTGGCGTCGTGCCTGGGTCGGCGGCGGCGCGTGTGTATGGTGTCTCGGCGCATGGCGGTGGGGCGCGGCACGCCGTGCAGCTTGAAGTACAGGCCGCACGCGTTGCACACCATCTCGCCGCGCGCGTCGCGCCGCCAGATGGTGGTGGTGTGCGTGCCGCAGTTGCTGCACGACAGCTCCACGCGCGTCGTGCCGACCGTGCCCGGGCCCGCCGTCGTGCCGCCGCCGCCCCGCGCCGCTCCGCTCCCGGCCGACTCCTGCGATAGTGATATAGGTACCTATAAGCCGCGCAAGATGACAATGGGATTGGCGGCCATGTTGGTGACGTTAAAGTGACGTAGATTAATCTACAATACTGTTTTGTTATCCGTACTTTTAAGCGATTGATGACGTCACGGAGCGATTATTGTGACAGGTATTATAGTACCTACTAGTGTGCTAGTGCCCTCGAGTTAAGAATTCCATTCACCGATAGAAATTGCCAATAGGCGTGACGACAGTATCAAATAATCAAAGATTCAATGATTTTAAGACAAAATAGATACTAAAAGAATTGGAAATACAAATTTACTTTACTTTAAAATTTGACTTTAATAAGATTTTTAATAAAATAAAAGATTAAAATATTGCAGTCTGCCATTTTGACTGAAACAGCAATTATAGCGCATGACGTCACTATTCCATAAACTTCACTGTATTTTATTCTGACTGACATAGACATGTCTTGCAATTTATGGCTTTATACCTGACATGACACTACGAGCTATTTTCGTACCTTATTGGAAATAAAGGTTTTTTCCTAAAAACTAAATGTGTACCCATCTATATATAGAAATGGGGAATGTCCCCCTTAGCTCTCGAGAACTGCTTATGCTCCAATGATGGTTGACCCCTCTATGGATAGCCCTCGATCTGGAGGCAAGCCAAAAAATGATGAAAATTTGACCTAGCCCTAAGGGGTCAAAAGTTATAGGCTATAACCTATGGCGTGGCGAAGCACCGCGTAAGACACCGTACTAGTATTATAGAAGATTAGTGGTCGCCCGCGACTTCGTCCGCGTGGTAATTTGGATTTTTTCCCGTTCCCGTCGCGCTGCGTCATATTTTGAACAATTCACACAATATCTTTATAAATTGTAGCCTATGTGTTATTCTGATGTATAAGCCATATTATTGTAAAGTTTCATTAAAATCCATTCAGTAGTTTTTACATGAAAGAGTAACAAACACCCATCCATCCATACATACATACATACATATTCACAAATTTTCGCGTTTATAATATTAGTAGGATTTCAATATCTTTCGTCATGCTTATTACCTTTAAACTCTACAATAGTTGAATATCGTTTGTATTTGAAAACGGTCAGTCCGCTTAAACTTTCCTAATAAATATTTATATAATCGCAAAAATTCATTAGTCATCAGATCCGGGATTGAACTGGAATAGCTTCAAACACCGTTCACATTTATCGAACAGAACTCTTATTGGCGGATTCTCAAATACATTCAGGAATCGGCTAATGACAGTTCTGTCCAATGAATGTGAACAGTGCTTTAACCATTCAACCACCGGATGACCTGTGAGAACTGTAGAATTTCTACGTCGATATTATTTCTTATTTCTAAACAGCGTTTGTCGCCACGTGGAGACATCTACCGGCAGTTTCTACAATGGTTTCGATAATGTCAATTGCCACGTTTTTGCGAAAATAACAAGTGGACAAGGGTTTGTGTATGACTTATTTTACAAAATGTAAGTACCATCTCAGCGACAGTTTGCTGCCACTGCGTGTTGGACAGGTTGGGAGGGTCGAGGGGCGCGACCGGTTGCGCTCGCGCCGGATAGCTTTGTTTTCTTCGCGCCGTCCCCGCCACGCTGGCGCCGCGCCCTGAGCCTTGCCACTCACTGTTCTGTAACAGTATCACGTACATTTTATTAACCAGACTATGGATTATGTTACTTCTAACAAGGTAGCTATTTTATTATGCAAGTCTTGTCATACCAGTTTGACGTCACAAGTTGCAAATGGATACAAGTACAGTCCGGTCGCGAATAAGAAAGAAATTCGGTCATTGACCCGTTTATCCGTATCTCTGTCACTCGCGCACAATTATCTTTCTGTCTTGCTTACACGAGGGCACCATAGTGAGACGAACCGGTAATAATTGTGTGCGAGTTTAGTACCTATGCAACTTGCATAGACCTCTATGCAAGTTGCATAGGTACTAGGTTGCATAGGTTACATGTGACGTCATACTTGCATAATGGAATAGCGCTTTAAGTCTAAGTGCTAATATTTGTATTTTTCCGTTTGAGCACTAGCTATAACGGAACATACGACTTGTTACCCTCATGTCTTATTACATCCAATCATTATGAACTCTCATTAACTGATTAAGTGTGCTAATTGACAATCAAAACGTACACTTCAATCATACATTCCATTTCACCTAATAAGACATAATTACATAAGCATACATTAAGTGTTACACGGATAATTACAATATGATGATAGTTACAAAAGAAAATTACCATAAAATGGACAGGACTATATACACTAAACTAGTGTAAGTTGAGGTATTTAAATTATTCGCATCATTCGTGGCTAAAGACTTCAGTGTAGTGTTGTTCACGTATTGATGTACTGTGGACGTAAGTGCTCAATTGTTATTGACATGATCTATGTGAGTATCCATTTCTTATTATAGAGTTAATAACTGTTTTACGGAATATAAAGAAGTAATTTATATTATTAAGATGGTAGAGTTCCAACCAACCTGACGTGGCGTGCAAGTGGCACCTACCGATCAAAGGTCGGAACTCAGACAAACATAAGTTCCCAGTTAGCCCCAATAGGTTCTATTATGTGGGACCAACAAAGCTTCTGACGAATATTTGCGTGATTATGCATATGCATGTACTTGTGTGAAATATCTACGACATACTTATTACCGGGTGAAATCGAATAACATTTGCTATTATTCATAATACTATTAATCGATAGAATATCGAAACCAAGTTAATATTATACAAAATGTGTTGTATATAAATATCACTGGGGTAAGTAACGTTAGTGGACAAAGTGAGGAACAGTGAGATACAGGAACGAGCATGCATGAAAATACTTATGAAAGTTAAAGAAGGGAAATCCATAGTCTCTGCTAACCTCATGCATGTATTTATGTACAAAAACTGTCCTTAAGTGCTGCCAAGATTTGTAAGATCGGAGCAACAATAACAGTTGTCCTTATCAATGCAGAGATGATGACTAGTGAAGTTTTATGGAGATAAAATCGATACTTACCGGCGATACAGAACCATTATTCGGTTGTAATGTTGAGGATAACGGTGATGCAGGTGTTCTCAAAGGTGATACAGTCATTCCCAACTGTTTACTGTTGATCAACCGCCTCAGCAGTTGAGTTGCTTCACCACTACGACCTGTGAAGAGTTACCAAATATATCTAAAAATTGATAAAGAAACTAATGTACCGATTTTAATCACTCAGTCAGCATTTAGGTTGATTTTCCTACATTGCGACAGACGTGCGCAGCCGATAATGTCGACGGTGCCATAAAATTCCCATACTCTCGACATGTAAGGTGTATTCCTTGCATCGAATTCGTACCTGACGCGCGCGGCTGAAGCCAATGATGTCAACGGCGAATATATTTGACACACCGAACCTCCGTTCAAAGTGTTACAAAATTTACGTTTATAAAAACGCATTATCTCGATGATTTGACTTTATAAAATAAAGAATTTCACTTTTTAACGATAACGTAGAAGGAGAGAGGATCGTGGCTATAATAGGTTAACGCATTGCAAAGGTCAAGCAACATCTAACCAGTCCGTTCTTAAAATGGTTGACCATTTCTTAAGACATCGAGCGAGACCCCTCCGTGCCTCGGAGATCACGTTAAGCCGTCGGTCATACGAATATCTATGGCAGTCATTACGGATAGTTGGGAGTCCTAAAACAAAAATCCGATCGGTCTAACTACAGAACTTCGATGTCGCCTACGGGGATGGTCAGAGTGCAGTCGCTTCACGGAAAATATCCGCATCGCAGTTAGACTGGAAAGCCGACCCCAACTGGGTTGGGAAAAAGGCTCGGTGAATGATGATTGTACCTATTCATAAATGTGTTTAATGTCTTACCATTCTGTCGATGGAGAGCTTGCCAGAGCGATTCTTTGTCATGTTCGTTTTCCTGAACAGGATGTGGCGATGATTGCGCAGATCGGGCAGACTGGGTTTCTTCCGGGTCATCCTGTAAATAAATTGCATCTTCTATTTAGTTTTATTACCAGACACATTCTTAAGACTTGGGAAGGGGTAGGCTGAAGCATATTAAATGCCCACTTTTCGCCAGTTACTTCGTAGGTTTAGTCCTAGGTACGAGTAATAGGAGAGCCTAATGCTTGTTTTCGGCCACTTTTATGTTTGCCAGCGCTTCGTCCATTGAATGGCAGGTGCACTGCTTAAAGGTGAGGCAGGCTTGGACCTCTAAAATTATGTTGCGACACAAATGCACTCTTTCTGTTTATGCTTTTCTTTATTAATTTTTTTTAGTTCCGCGGCCGAGGGCCGCGGCCGCTCTAACGTCTGTTGCCGTGCGTCCCTGGTTACAGGCAGAACGTATTTCCAGTGGCGCCCGGCGGACTTTGACCACCTCTGTGGTCTCTGCGGGGGTTTGGTCGGGATGAGAATCCCGCGTCATTGGGGTTGGGTTTTATCCCGCGTCAGTGAGTGAATCTGGTTGCGTGCTATGGGGCAAAGGCCCCGCAGCACGCAACCCTTCTAGCCTGCTTCTGTAAGGACGATGGGTGGCGATCCCGCCGTCCTCAGGCCCCGATCATGGAGGTCGATGGTCTTGGGCGTAGATGAGTCTGCGGCGCCCTCGCCGCTGACTCATCTACGCCTACTCCCGTTGGAGACCATGGCTTGCTCGCAGAAGGACACGGCCGCGTTCCACCTACTCCCGCTGGAGACCATGGCTTGCTCGCAGAAGGACACGGCCGCGTTCCACCTACTCCCGCTGGAGACCATGGCTTGCTCGCAGAAGGACACGGCCGCGTTCCACCTACTCCCGCTGGAGACCATGGCTTGAAGCATGGTCTCCAGCGAGTTCTGCTTATGCTAAAGTAAAATAGACTATTACCTGCGACATCTGAGAAATATCCATCTGTAACCGATCTGGATCGGAGCCACTACTGCTTTGACTGCAGTCTTCGTAAACCGTAGCATTATTCTTTAGTGGCGTTTTAATCTTACTCGTGTGCCTACCAAAACCTTGCTGCTTATATTCGTCATTGCCAAAAACGTGATGCTTGTACTCATCAACAAAATTCGTTGATTTGTTTTGCGTTACTGTGCTTTGAAAATAGTGATCTTGTTGATTGCTTTCTGGTTCATTTTTAACAGAGCCGTACAGTGATAGATCCATCTCCTTGTTGTCATGATCGTCGTTACTGCCCGGACTCAGTACGTTTTGCGTTCCTGTATAAACGTTGTACTGGTCTTCTGTATATTCGTGAGGGTACACGTCACTGGCACCACTGGTCTGCGTCCTATCATTTACACTTGTATAGTTTGGGGGAATCTTTTGTGACTCTTCGTTTTCCCGCTGCGCGACCGCTACAGCTTTGCTTATGATATCAATTACAGTATTGCAGTGCATCACCTCTCTCGCTCTATCTGCGGGTGGTAAACCCGGGACGCTGTTGAACGTTATATGAGAATCTTCTTCCTGTTTCATTACATATTTACTTGGGTCGTAATTTTTTATCTGTAATAGAGTAACTGCCGCCTGCCGACTTTCCAAATTCTTCATTTCCTCAGTGGAATCCGGGGATCCAATCTCTGCATATTTATTTTTCGCTAAGTCGAGTTCAAAATCGCTCAGAGGTTTAATGATTTCTTCCAACTTTGCCGCCGCTATGTTGAGAATTTCCTAAAAGGAAAGATAATACAATCATCAAAGGCTACCCATATTAGTATGACGATAACACATACGTATATAGACCAATGAGGCGCTCGTACATCACAGACACACGTGATATCACAGCTCATATCTGATAAGATAACATTTATTTTTATTGTACCTTACAGTATCCTTCATAGATTCGAATAAAAATGTTCTTGCAAACGAAAAACAAAGTGGGTGACCGTGATGTTCGATATTAAGTTTGTGTACCTAAAATATTATATGAGTAAATGGGATTTCTTTGTTGTAGGTGTTAATAATATTATGCGTCCTAGTTTCATGGAGCCGTGCTCAAGAGCTCAACGCGACAAGTGCTCCTTGTGATATTTCCATACAAGATATTAACAGTGTCGTATTAAACTGTTCACGGCGGAATATCGATGAAATTCCGGAAAACTGGCTAGAACGCATCAATGGCGTAGACAAAGGTAAGGCCGCGGACAGTCGCGATCTCATTTATCAAGTATCGCTCATGTAGGTAAGTAGTAGGTATAACGCACAAAATATGACGTAAACAAAACTAGAAGTATAACAAATTATTAGAACTCGCTGAAGTTATACAATAACGCTGTGTGGTGATGATGGATTAAAATTGAATATTTATCAAGTCTTAAGTTATTAACGAGTCATCCAATACCTATAGTGTCTTTAAGCAAACCACTTTCTCTACGCCAACTGATTTGATCGCGAATGAAACGATTGTAAATTACCAAACGAATTTCCTAGTAGCTTGCGTAAGTATTTTCGTGAATCAAATGTGTTATACAACGATAATATTAGGGTAAAAAAAGTTGTAATGTTGACATTATACTATACTGGACGAACGTACCGATTACGTTTAGTGGTGGGTGACACATCGCGAAATAGATAGACACTATAGAGATATTTATGATAACATTTCACTCTTGTTTACGTGGTTTAGTTTAAAGCGTAGTTTATCATTACCAGATTAGAACACAGATATAGCTTATTTATAAAATTTTATGACTATGTCAAACGTTACGAAGAATCATGACTTATTATTGTAATTTGTATTTCCATATAAAAACAGACATGTTCTTAATTTACATAGTGGAACAACAATGAGCAAGGATTACTCTGTTTTTTTTCAGATGGGCATGTGTTCATAACATTTTTCAACAATTCTATAACAAACGTGTCACAATTACCCAAGATACCGGGTACGAGAGTGGCCGTCAGTTTCAAATCCAATGAGATCGAGGACATAGAAGATGATGCTTTCAGTAACATTGATGGACTAGTGTACCTAGATCTAAGCAAGAATAACATCACTAGTAAGTATGTTTGATCTGTACAGCAGTTGAGATGAGTATATAAGGATACAGCGCTATTTTTCGGTTCTAGTCTGACTTAAAATAGCCGTTAGATCAGCTACCTAGTGGGTACTTGTACTTGATATGTATTCTTAACATTATAACTAAGTGTGACCACTGGAGAGAATGCTTGACATGTCTATTAGGTACGTACCTAATAAGTTTAAGTATGAACACATTCAAAAGATGTGGTAAATAATAACTTCGTCATCACTTCAAATCCAATAGTTAGCTATTTTGAGTATCATCGTACCGTGAATCATGAATTTAACTATAATATAAAATAGACACTTTTGATATACAAAAATATAAGATAAGATGAAATTATTGATCAGAAAACTCATATAGGTCAGGTATTTTTGTCGACATCAACAAGAAAAGCTGCACTATTAATATCAACACAAAATAACAAACATGATACCGTTGGAAATTTCTGTACCTACTCTTAAATGTTGATAGCTATATTTGAGAAAACAAAATCTGTGTATTTTTAGTACCTATTATGGACTGTCCCTACAGTCTAGATTTTTTCCATCAAAAGGTTTCAAATACATGGTAACGAGGTGCATGCATTGGAAATAATATTTAGAACTTCCTATGGAGATTAAATATCTTTAACTGCTGGATCTGTTGTAAGATCACAATGAGACTGCGTACATAAATGATTACATTTGAAACAATACTAGCTGGAAATCTGGTTTCAATTGTAATTATTTTTTGGTATTGGATAGCCCATTTGTCGAGGAAGGCCATAATATATATTATGAAAGTGAAAAAAAAAACGAAAGTAGTATGCGGAGATCATAGCATGTGGATTTCCATAGTCTCTAGGCCGGCACTATACATATAATGTATGTAGGTATGTATTAGTTGATAAACTTTGACACTACGAATATTAAAAGGTTACCTAACCCGGTTAGTATAAATATAAATAGTATGTGGAAGCGGGTTATTCGATTTGCGATGTAATTTGACTTATGTAGATTTGTTATGTTAGATTTACTGGTAGGTTGTACCTATGTACCTACTACAAAACAGGTTTCTAATTAACTATAAACATCACGATAATAAACCTGTCGGATTTTCCACCTCAAATATTGTGATATACAAATTGCCAACCCTTAATCAGTTTAACTCACATGTAGCAGTTTTATAATCCGTCTGACTTGCGTACTGGAAGGTTTTTTATTTATCAACTAATATTTACTGAATCACATAAACAGGTACCACGATATAGCGTGAATGGCGATTAAAATTGACGTTGATTTCGCGGTGTTCCGATAAAATGTCTTAGCTGATTACGAAGGTGAAACAATCACCGGATGGTTGATTGTATCATATCATGAGAAACAAGATAAATTACTAGCTCAAACAAAAGCGGTGGTTTATTTATTAGGTAAATTTGCGAAATTTGCGAAAAATCATTTGTTTTCGTGCGCGATATTTTGGAACAATATAGTGTTCTATATCCAGAACAACCGCCGGAATCGTGATATCATAAAAGTGGGGTGCCAGCTCAAATTTTAGTTTTCTTCTTTGATTTTATTTGAAAATTTCATACTCAGCTCTATAACGTTTTGGAACAAAGTAGAACAAACCTAAAACAACTGAGAACAACCGTTGTAATCCCGATAGCTCGAAAATGTGGTGCTAGCTCAAAAATTATTATTTGCGAAATTTGCGAAAAATAATTTGTTTTTGGGTGCGATATTTTGGAACAATATAGAACAAACCTAGAACAACCGCCAGAATCGCGATATCTTAAAAGTGCGGTGCCAGCTCAAAATTCAGCTTTTTTTGGATTTTCTCTGAAAATTTCATACTCAGCTCTATAACGTTTTGGAACAAAGTAGAACAAACCTAGAACAACTGAGAACAACCGTTGTAATCCCGATAGCTCGAAAATGTGGTGCCAGCTCAAAAATTATTATTTGCGAAAAATAATGTTTTCGGGCGCGATATTTTGGAACAATATAGAACAAACCTAGAAAAACCCAGAACAACCGCCAGAATCGTGATATCTTAAAAGTGGGGTGCCAGCTCAGAAATTAGCTTTTTTGGATTTTCTCTGAAAATTTCATTCTCAGCTCTATAATATTTTGGAACAAAGTAGAACAAACCTAGAACAATACGAGAACAACTTAAAAAAATTTGTAATCCATAAGTGGGGTGCCAACTTCTCGGACGTACAGTACCTATACACAGTTCAAGTAGCGTGAAGCGCCGTTCAGACTTAGCTATAAGATATAGCATCTAGCATTATAGCACGACAATATCGCACACCATACATTCACTATGAGAGTTTGTCCTACGCACGGGCATCACGTATAAAAACAGATAGACCAAACCAGTTTTATTTAAATTTATTTTAGGTTCATAAAGTGAGATAGATTTTACAGTCGAAAATTAAATCCCATGGGAAACGGGAGCGGGAAAACTAAAAATATGCCGACTGATACGCAAGCGACCGACATTTGTAGTGCATCTAATAATTATGACGTGTTTGTACGTATACAATTTCTTACTTTCCAGTAAGTAAAGGTGAATGAATCCTATTAAATTACATTCTATTTGTACCTAACATTATTTTTGTTACTTATAAATTCATTCTTTTATTTCGATTCAGTGGATTTTCTGTAACTGCTCTTAGTAGGGTGCTAAGGGGCTCATCAACATATCTCAGGCTCAAATCATGTACCTGAGGCGCCCGGCAATGGACGTAGGATCGGCCGCTGCCTTAAAAAATGCCGAAACCATCCTTAGCTGCCAACAGACGGACGAGCCTCTTTCATACTTTCCAAAGTAGCCGGAAACAGGAATAGGCGGGAGACCTTCGTCTATTTCGTCAGTAACTGTGTGTCCGTGTCTCACGTGATATCCTTATCACGTGGGCGACACAGTTACTGACAAAATGTGGGAGTGAACGCTCTGTCTACTCCATGCTATCCTAGGCACATATACATACAGCAACACTGCCGATGCGATTATGTTAACACACATAGGTAGTACACATGTGAGAAAGTACTAGCGATAAATTTTATTAACTACTGCAATAAACATTTTCGGTATATATATTTCCATGCATATAGTCAGTAACAACGTATGGAGAACGTCTTTCTCAACGTTAGTCATCGGCTCGGCAGCGGCACACTTATATGACTTCGAGGAATGCTATGACTGTGATGTGGTGTTGCAACATTTCGATTCAAATGACGATTAACAACAGAAGATAATAATAATATACTTAGATTGACCGACCAAAAATTGCCGTATATTTTCTTCGATAGATCGAAAAACTGTACTTACAACTTTTTCAAACGGTTCGATTTATTGTTAAGATTTTTGTGGACCAACCCTGTATTGGTTATTTTTTTTGGTAATTTATATATAATATAGGTAGAACAATGTATTCTTAGTCTCAACTGAACGGGGCAGCTCTGACGTCATATTATACGAAACGTCTATATCATACTAGAAGGCGGTTCTAATCCAACAAAACAAAAACAAGCTTCTACCAGTTTCCAGCTGCGCATACGCCATAACCCGGTGTGGCTTATGGCGTATGCTTATGGTTGTTGTACATACTGTTACTACAAGCGTTTCAATACCTCCCAACAACCACTTCACATACATGATATCTTATATATACCTTAGCTACATTAACTCACATAAATAATGTATTGTTAGCTTCTTGCTTAGACTGTGAAATTATTTTCTCGGACCTTAAAAATCATCTTTCTTATTCCTTTAGCGTTAGAATACGAAAACTACGTAGTTATAACAACTACAAATTGCGCCAATAATAATACCTATATAAAGTGAGACGTTCGACCCCGTCTGGTAATAACAATTGTAAAACCTTAAAACTGCAAATAAAATTTCATGACAACTAAAGATATGAATGCTAATGTCGAGAGTCGAGGTAGAATAAAGAAATAAAGAACAATCCATCTACCTAATGTTCCACACAATGTAATGATAGCAAAATGTCATAAAAAGTAGTGTTGTAAAGATTGAATAGGTAAATAAACGACACAGATCTCAATCAAAAGCTCGGTTCAATGATCCGTAATTATGGTTTTGTGAGACGGTTTTCTAATTTACATTTCCTTATGTTGAGCCGACAAACAGAATTTTAAATTAGGACACGCCTTGAAGGAGACGAACAAGTTTTCAATGATAAAGTTTGATTATGTATGTGCATACATATAAGTAGGATAACATGAAGTATCTATGTAATATAGAAAGTTACAAGAATGATAATAGTTATCACTTGTAATCTTTTTATTTATTCTAGATCGTACACCAATAAATAGCCTAGGTACGTATTATCAGCATAAATATACAGAATTGTATGGGGTAATATCTATCAACAATGTAAGTTTCTGCACTAAAAGAAATAAGTAATTTAATTATTTCGTACCATATATGTATCAATTCAGGATTTGTTAATTTAAGCAAAACGTGTGTCTATTAAATACAAGGCTGATAAAGGTACCTCCTAAGTACGAAAGTTTTATAGCCTAAAACCTTCATCGAGAACCACTCTATAATACTCGATATCCATTGATGAAAACACCAAGTCGAAGCAGTAGTTTTTGAGTTTATCACGAACAGACTGACAGACACACGGCGGAGGACTTTCATTTTTTAATATGTATTTTTAGAAAAAAACAGTTTATAATAATTCTAATTTTGATTGACACCTGATCATTACAACCTTATTTACCTGTTAATTTATTAATATATCGTCGTTACACTACCTAGGTATTATATACTCTAATGGCTGGTTTAGATTGGTCAAGCTTTTAGTACAGTAGCCAAGTACAGTGAACAAGGACAGTGGTGTAAACCAATCGGACAGTAGCGAGTCAACTTGGCTTGCAACCTGGCTTGCAAGTGGATCCGAATAGAATGGCTTTCTGTTATAGAGCGGCTTCAAGAGGTTTTGTTTAATTCATAGCTTGTTCCTTTTTCTAAAGAAATGGCGGGAAAATGGTCCGAGGTCACCACAATGCACACAGTACCCTAAATAAATTGTGCATTTAATATAGATTAATATGGCCGTTTACAGCATGAGTTTTAAATGAATATTTTGGGAGATATTACAGATTTAAAATGCAGGGACATAGATAGATATTGCGGCGTTCATTCGTATTTCATCAGACGTATTTTTTGACGAGACTCATCCATTTTCCTAGAGGAAAGACACTTGACTGGCCGTAGTGTAAACAGTCACTGTCCAGACTCGAAATACTCGCCACTGTACCTGCACTCGCCACTGTACTAAAAGCTTGACCAATGTAAACCAGCCCTTAAAATATGCTGGCCGACATGTTTAATAAGTTAGTATCAGTCGTTGTCATAGGTACTGCATTAGTTACCTATGTAGAATGGAACCACTCAAAGTTATCATTTCACAGAACTCACTGAATGACCTGATAGCATTCGTCTGATAAAACAATCAGATTAAGTAATTGAAACAATTTTGTGGCAACTTTCACTGTTTGAAAGTTATTAATAATAACACACAAATCGATTAAGAGATATCAAATAGGTACCTATTCGCCTTTCATAGTATTGTTTTTTTTTCTACTCCACGAAACATCATCGTCTAGTGTAGGTATAGTCTATTATAGAGAATCTTTCATGGCTTAGATAGGTAGGTAGTATGTATTCATGTAAATCTTAAGGGTAATTAGTTCTACTGGTACAGCAATTTCTCGTACAGATAACCGAGTACATATTGCTAGACGCTCTTTATTTGTAAACTGTATGTCTTACTGCAATACCCTTTAATGTATGTATAAGATACTAGAAAGCTCACTACAAAATATTACCGGTTTTATCAGTGCATAGACGTTTAAATAATATATAACCTCCAAACCTATTTACAGGTGACGTGTTAAGAAGCGAGATATTCCAGGGTCGTTATATAGATGGGAAGTACTCCAGTATCGCATTGGAAACATTGAATCTTGCTCATAACCACTTACATTCACTGGATCGGTACCTCTTCCAGTACACGCCGAACTTGACAAGGTTATACTTGAACAGCAACCCTATCGAGATCCTAGACCATGTTACTACCAGTGCTTTGTCTAGTGCTGTTAATTTAGAGGTAGGAAACATAAAAAAATATATTTTCTGTTCAAAAGGTATGCTATTTCACTTTTGTTAAATCACTTTACATTTTCAGGTGTTGGATTTGAGCAAAACTGACATTGACCACATCCCGTTAGACGCCTTCAGGGGTTTAACCAATTTGCAGATGATCGACTTGTCTCATAATCGTTTCGTAACCGTGCCCGAGAGCTTGAGTATTGTGGGCAGCTCTCTACAATACCTTACATTCAACGATAACCCGATTATTGAATTGAATGACGACAGTTTCATAGGTAAAAATAATTTTCTTTAAGGTGATGTAGAAGGCACAATCTGTTTCACCCTCTACTGACGTTTTTCTGTGGTTCTACGACATTCGCTTCTCGGTAAATACTGCATAATTATAGAGTAAAGTAATATATATACTGCATAATTATATTAATTATGCATTGAATATGAGGCGACACTTGATTTGTCCGTAAAACCGATTTAGTTGTAGTTTAGTTTTAGGAGTTACAAATGCAGAAATTCGTATGGAGTTTAATCCAAATTTTTGAGGGTTTCTAAAGCTGGTAGACACCGCTGATGCAACCGATTCTAGGTTGTGTTGCCAAGATATTTACTTTCCAATTTCACCTGTTGTATGTATATATAATTTTTCATAATACCTAACAGTACCGCGAAAATCGTCGAGTCATCAAACGCCATCAAAACATTATGTACCTATATTGTTAAGATGCCGTCATTTGTGTAATCAATCGCGTTGAGTCTCATTGCTATAAAACGAAAATAAATAATAAATAAATAAATAAATATGTTAGGACAATCCACACAACGCCATCTAGTCTCAAACTAAGCAGAGCTTGTGATATGAGTACTAGATAAACTGATATAAATACTTATATACATTTTTTTTTTGTAAATACATACATATTATACATAGGAAACATCCAGACTTCGGTACAAACGTATGTGTCATCACACAAAGTTTGTCCCGACCGGGAATCGAACCCGAGACTCCGGCGTCGAAAGCGGATACACTACCGACCACGCCACCGAAGCAGTCAAATGATTCGTGTGTGGTTAATACCTACTGAATAATGTGTCCGATAGGCATTTTTATTTGGCAACATAACTAGTTCTTCTTTATTCAGAACATAGTGTACCGCGATATGATAATACTAGAAACTACTACGAAAGAAGCACTGTTGTCGAATTGTAGACTCCTCTCTTAATTCATTTCATTTAGTTAATTTGGAAACTTAAAATATAGTCTGTAAGCAGCTACCGTCTGGAGTATCATTCGGGTTAGAAGAGTTTCGTTCCGCGTCGGTTAGGTGCATACCACACAAAAGTCGTACTACAAGTGTCTGTGCAATTGTTGAGATTGACCTAGATCCCTGACCTTTAACACTGCTGTAACATAACGAGATATATTATATTGTACCGTCCTTTCCATTGTAATTATATTTACCAAGAATAATTATGATTTTTACAGTATTCGCGCGTAAGTCAAGAATATAATCGTCTGCCTAAGAACATTATGCGCAAATTAAAAAAAATATACGATGTAGATTTCCAACTTAGATAACGCGTAGGTTGATAATAGTACCTAAAGGATAAAATGGCATACATAATAATATAATCAGGTTTTTGCAGGTTTAACAAACTTGATTGAATTGGAAGTCGGCGAAAATGACTATTTAGAGGAAGTCAAAAAGAGTACATTCACGCCACTCAGGAATCTTAAAGTTCTTCACCTTTGCCACAACCAAAACCTTAAATATATTAGCCATAACGCCTTCCGAGGTATGAAGGACACATGGACTCTGAAGGAAGTGAGTTACTTTTTATACATATTCTAGGCTTACTAGCGGACTGCGTTCATCCGTAATGGTACTAAGGAGCTAATATATCGGGACGTGACCGTTTCTGATGCAGAACCATGGATTAAGTTTGTCGAGTTGCGTATTTGACGAATTGCAAATCTGACGAGATGGGTATCTGACGAGATGCGTTTCTGACAATATGCGTTTTCTGGCAAAGTCCGTTTATAACCAATTGCATTTCTGACGAAATGCTACGAATACTTTAGTTTCAGCATACATCATTAATAGTTGCTCCTAGTAACAAACTTTAACAAAATGCTCACCTTATCATAAACATAATCTTCACAATATTCCAATATTCGCTATAGCCTACTTTTTAAATGCTTAAATAACAGTTCAAAAAAAGCAGGTCACCTGAGTAATCACTTTATCTTTTGATATACAATCAAACAGCACATAAGTACATTTTATTCTAATACAATTTGCGTCAATATTACGAGAAACAAACCGTTACAATTATATCACGTACTATAATTTGAGCACGCAATGCAATATTTGCACCTTAAAATGCCTTACATCCTCCTAGAATTTGACGTGAGTTCATTGTCGTAGAAGACTCACTAGTTAGGTACACAGGTCACTTAGCTTCTATATCTATCTAATTAGACATACAACACGCCTATATCCCCGAAGGGGTAGGCAGAGGTGCATTACACACCCACACTTTGCCAGTAATTTTGTACGTATAGGGGGCAAAGCCTTTGCCGTTACCGGGCAACCAATTTATAATATTCAAAAACACTGTGTAATTCTTCCCACAGCCAGGACAGGTGTTACATACCATTAAATAGAATCTGCAGTCCGAACCTACAAAAAGATTACCTATTACATTTTAGAGGCGTATTAAGGCTAATTTTTCTTTAGCAAATGATTTTGTTGAATCACCCATTTTTTTTCTGTTGGAGGTAGGTATGTGTTAGCGTTATGTCCCGTGGTTTTGCTTTTTGCCATTACCCATAAAATGTATTTTTACCCGAGTGTCAGCAAGGGTTATTTAACTTCTTAAGAGGAACAATCCCGTCATGCATGATTCTAGGCCTAACTTTATCCATTTAACACTCAATTTTTGGAAAATAATTCATTAGCCTAGCATTTACACCAGCGGACGCTGGTATTAAAAATATGCAGAAATCCATCTTGCAATACTATATTTTTCTTATACGACAATTTTGTAACTCACAAGAGTGTTATTATCATCTGAGTGTTAGTCGCAATTGCATCAGACATCCTCATTCCGCCGGGCGCCACTGGAAATACCTTCTGCGTGCGTACCAGAGACGCCCGGCAACGGACGTGAAAGCAGAATCAAAAAGACACCCTCATTTCAGAGTTAACAAAACATTTCAATCTTTATAAATGATCAACAGGTGTACCTGGATGATAACAATTTAAGTGAACTGTCAACTGATTTGATGCCATGGAACAAATTGGACATATTAGGGATGAGCGGTAACAGCTGGCTGTGTAACTGTGATCTAGCCAATATTGTGACTAAACAAGGAGCGGGAGATAAATTTAAAACTAATGAGATTCCATTGTAAGTATACAAATAAATTAAGGATAGATAAGAAAATATATATTGTTGGTATTTAGTTACATATAATATACCTACACATGTAGCACTGGAGGACTAGTTCTTTGACATGTTTAGAGGAAAACAGAGACACAAAATCTTTGCTTGAGAAGATGACAATTTAAGTACCAATATATTTTAGTCCTACCACAACGAATAACAAAATAATTATTAATATGGATTTATTGATTATATATACTTTTTTTTCAGCTGTGCAGCCCCCATACGGTTCAGTGGTGAATATATTACGAACATCAAAATAAATTACTGTCCCACTTTTGATGGTACCTTTACCTCACACCCAAAATATACTCTGTCAAGCTTGAGACCTAAACATGTGCTATGGAGCATTGTTGGAGTTGCCGCTGTTGCTTGTTTAGGAATGTTACTTGGACTACTGGTTAATAGCATAAAGGCTGTATATAATAAAAAGATCAGAAGTCAGCCAATTCGATACATTAACATAAATTCAGAAGCAAATTTAGCTTAACCACTTTGGTAGAATTTGTAAGTGGTGTATTTACTTAAACATAGAACTAATATTGAAAGTAGTGCCATGTAAATAATATTGTTTCTAATATTTTTGGAAATCATTAAATTACAATAAAATTATTGTTTTATAATTTTTTTAACATTTAACTTACCTCTTTTGAGCCACACAATGAAGCAGCATACTGGATAAACTGTTCTAATAGATGTTCAGATTTTTGAGATAACTCCCTGAACGTGTGGAATTCGTCAAGTTTGTGAGCACAGCTCCCACATAATACTTGGGGCAGCAAGTCTTCAGGCGATATCTAAAAATTGTATTTGTTATGTTAACAAAAGTGTAAATAACATGTACAAAGCACCATAATCATTAAAGGAGGTGATGTGGCCAGTGACCTTTTGCAAGTATAATCATAGATGATGAGTCATTGATCTCAGTCTGATAACAAACACATGTACTAACCAAAACTTACAGTAGGTAGTATTAATTTTTGGTTACAGCAACAAGCTGTTTAATAGAATGATCTGAGACAAGCATGGAATAAATGGCCCCTGCAGATACATTCCCCTAATATACATATCTAAATTTAGATAATATCGAAATCTCAAAATAGCAGTGTCGGCATTATATGGATAAGCATAATACCTATAGGGAATACTTATTTTAAAAGTGTATTTCTGGAGTACGAGGGGGCCAAGACGTCGACGGTCGGTGCACGAGGAGGCAGCTCGAGCGCCGACCGCCGTAGAGTGCGAGATAATGATAATAAATCTGCGCTCCTTTGTTATCAGCGACGCGGCCGCCGTTGATACAGCGCGCCTGCCACACACTCGTATATCACTTCCTCGAATATCATTAGTCATACAGTAAGCAATCGACGCGTGGGCCGTAATATGATATCACAATGCGAAAATACCCAACACCCGCGAGAAAGTTAATGGCGCTTATCAGCATCCACAATCTCATACGCTTACGCTAAACTTTCACACGAGAAAAGTCGTCCACCTTAATGAGCATTTGAACAAAATATCCAAAGTTATTACCACTAGGGACAAATTAGTCATTATCATCTCAGCAAGCCGTGATTTATCCTTATCACGGTCAAATATTGGAAGTTTAACATCACTGCAATTATCGCCACAGAATGATAAACAAAGGCGACACACTGAATGGAACTTCGGCGGCAAATTACACATATTTAGAAATTAAAACAGAGAAAACTGTTCACAATGAAAGAAAACATTGATAAATCAATCGAGTAACTTAATTAAAAATTAAAAGGTATTGTTGAAAATATATAACTCAGCATGCGATGATGTATGGAAGAATACATCACATTCACATCGCGATTGTCAACCAACCAAACGAACGAACAAGCTACACACACATTGACAAAATCTTTTGTTTACGAAGCGATGAAAGAACGCATCGTTTGTGTGAGCTACAAAGTGTGTTCTAATTTACAACTGATAAATTGATAACATTATCAAATTAGTTTTTTAATAGCAAATATTGAAAATAGTGCTATATATTTAAGACAATTCTTGGAGTTCAAAGAGTAAGCCTGGTCCTGTTACATATCAATTTATTATTCATTTAAACAGGGTGCTAACCACGATAAATGAGATATGATAACGATAACAGAACAGTGCAATTCGGCTTTGCTTATCTTATCGTAATACTAATAATGTAAAGTTAAAGAATAGAATAGAAATATTTTAATATTTAGTTTTGCTCTATATCTGTTTTAATATCTAACCAAACGGTATTGACTAAAAACATTTCAAAAAGCATAATCATTTCGTGCTTCCATTCTAGTAGTAGGTACAAAGACTTAAGAAGCCATACCAAAAATATTAAAATGTAAGAAACATTTTGTCAGTGTCACTGTCATGTGTATTGTCAATGTTGTCAATGTCAAAGAATATTTAAGAATAAATAAAAGTGGTTGGTCGTATGTAAATAGTGCTACGAAATTTTAATAAAATAAAATATTGAACTAAAGAAAATAGAAAACCAGAACAGATGTGTTGTGTAGGATCATTATTTGTGGCTAATACTATGCTGCTAATTTAATAAATGAGTGTAGGGACTAATTATTATCATATAGTGACGCAATGTTTACAATGTTTTTATTCGATTGAGCTACTTTACCTGCTCATTTCTATTTTGTACCCCTTTTACTAATTTATTAAAGTGATAATGACTGAGTCGACATCAGACAGTTCTATCAGTAATGCGGATATGGAAATTACATCAGATACTGCTCAGCTGATAAATAATGAAGAAGCAACTACATCAACACATCCATTTGTTAATTCTTTAAATAATGAAGTATGTATCGTAATTTTTCATCATGCCTCATAAATAGGATGTTCCAGCCTCCTTAAGTTTCATTGTTATTGTGTAAAACATTATTAGAAACAAACCATAAATAATCCACATAAAATTGAAATAACCTTGTCTGTCATTCTAATCTCTTTGTTTAGAAAAGTACTTAGTTTAGCACTATAAGATGATTAATATGTGTAGGATTCCGATGATGATGAAATGCATGGTAGCCATGGCATTAGAAGAAGGCAGCCTTCACAAAAGATCGAGCCTGGCTCTTTAAATATGCTTTCAGCGAAATATGAAGTAAGTAAGAATCATCTCCTATACCAATATTATGTATTACAAAAAGAAGTCAATACATACTGTAAAATAAATTTGCTTCCATTTGTATGTACGCTTAGATCTTTAAAACTACACAACGTATTTTGATGCAGTTTTCACCAGTGGATAGAGTGGTTCGCGAGAAAAGTTTTTGTGTGCTTATATAACTTGACAAGCAGGCTTTCGTTACTTATATTATAAGGAGAACTTTAAAACTCACAAAACCAGTGCAGATTTTTTTTTCAAGTAATATTTTGCTTCATCATCTCTGAGTATTATAGGCTACTTTTCAATGAGTTATTAATGAAGGATACTTTATTTCAGAGTTTAGATTATGACACATGTGAGAATCACTTGCTCCTTGATGAGGAGAGAAAGCGTGGATATCCTTTTGTGATCTGGAAAGATATCGCCCGTTGGTTTATTATATTGCTCATTGGTATAGTTACAGCTCTCATAGCATTTTTCATTGATATATGCATTGAAGAATTCTCAAAAATTAAGTATAGAGAATTGAAAAAATGTATCCTTTTTATAATCACGATATTCATGACTGACTGAAAAACGGTACATCAAAAATATATCAACATACTTGCTATTAGTTAATTGGTCAAATTGTAGGTTTGAAGTATATAAATATGACGCTGGGATTGTCTATTGAGTCTACAGAATATATCTTGAATATTACTTTATGGCATTTATATAAATATTATAAAGAGGAATGATTTCATTGTTTGCATTTCTACCTTACCTTTCCTCTAAAAAACTTACTAATTCGACTTTGAAAATTATTTGATTTATTTATAGCTACATTATCCCCAAGTAACATATGCTGCTTTTTATCCCGGTAATGTGTTACTGTGGAAATTGGGGACTAGAAGACTACATCACTCGGACAGAGTATCACGACTTTCTGAGTGATGTAGTTTTATAGTCAGCTCCGTAATCAGCTAGAAAATTAAAATTACAATAATTTTATTGGTTATATTTTTCGTTATTTAATCTTTTCTCAGTTTATATTATTTCTAGGTCAAATATGAACGGTACCTACATAATTAAGTAAATATTATGAGTCATGCATAATTACTGTTTTAACATACATACATTAGCATGAGTCAATAGGCTATCAATAGTATCCTATTCATATATAACTGCAATTTCTATAACTATAATATTGAACAGCTGTGGACACTTATGTGGTACAAGACAGACTATATATCCCTTATCTACTATGGGTGTTGTCAAACATATGTATTGTGTTTGTTGGATCTATGCTAGTCGCATATGTGGAGGTAATCAAAATAATAATGTTAATTAAACTCTACTAATATTGTAAACGCGAAAATCATTATCGTTCTTACTTCTAACTATTTCACGCGAAAATTACTCAACGTATTTTAATGAAACTACATTAATATCTATATATAGAAATGGGGAATGTACCCCCGCTTAGCTCTCGAGAACTGCTTATGCTACAATGATGGTTCAAACAACCCAAAAAATAAAATATTTGACCTAGCCCTAAGGAGTCAAAAGTTATAGGCCAAAACCTACGTGGTGCGGCGCGATGCACCCCGCAAGACACGGTACTAGTAACTCAGAATAATACATATTCAAATTTTTTCTGTGTGATGTGTTGTTTCTTGTGGGGATCGGGAACGAGAAAAGTATTCAACGCGTGTGGAACCGCGGATATACCTAAACTAATACAAAATAAAAGTCATTCCCAGTTACCATAGGATCGTTTATAAAACTGGCTAAAGTTAGTCATGTATTTCGCTACCAAACCCTTTTAGAATCACGTGATTCAAAATACATTTCAAACATTTACCTATTAGTAACTGCTATGTATTTCCTACGTTTGAGACACTCGCCCCCAATTACGTGGGACTAAAAATACTGGCAAATTGTGGGTGTGTAATGCACCTCTGCCTACCCCTTCGGGATATAGGCGTGATATGTGTGTGTGTGTGTGTGTGTGTGTGTGAGTGAGACACTGCTGTTATTTTCAACAAAATATTTGGATCATATACTCAGTCTTCTTTCAGCTTCTTGTTTTCTCATAGGGAATACAGTTCATCCAGACCAATACAACTAAAAAATTGGTCGGTAATCATTCGGTATCATTGTATGGTTTTAGCCTGTAGCAGCTGGAAGTGGTATACCACAAGTGAAATGTTATTTAAATGGTGTCAAAGTGCCGAGAGTGGTGCGCGTGAAGACTTTACTAGTGAAAGCCGTTGGTGTCATCACTGCTGTAGTGGGTGGACTTGCTGGAGGAAAGGTGAGTCTGCATCCCACACCATCATCTTCTGAGCCTTTTACCGACCCAGTTGGGGTCGACTTTCCAGTTTAACTGCGATGCGGCTAAACTTTCGTGTAGCCACCATCTAAGACATCGCCCATGGGTTGTGTCCATGAGCGATATCGAAGCTCTGTAGTCTGTATCCTACATTAGCCAATAATTAGTTGATATGCCATGATTTGATTTGGTTGGCATTGAATAATTGGTTTTACAACTATGTGTAATTACCTAATCCAACAGAAAAAAAAAAAATTTGTTCAATATCTAGCCAGGGTTTCAGTAGGTTTTGTGATTCTGGGACTAACCACCTTCAGTTTTATAATATGTAAAGGTGGAAACTGTGATAGATTTTTCAGTCTACGCCTTTTCTGTCATACTGGTATCTGACTATGAAAACTAAAAAAAGTCTCAAAGGCTGGTATTAGCCTGACTAAGGGGCAAGATATGAATTAGATAGTTGATTTGTTTTAGGAAGGCCCTATGATTCACAGCGGTGCGGTAGTCGCAGCTGGCATATCGCAAGGCAAAAGTACATCTCTCGGCAAAGACTTCAAGATATTCGAGTACTTCCGCGAAGACCATGAGAAGCGAGACTTCGTGTCTGCGGGCGCTGCTGCCGGGGTGTCTGCAGCTTTTGGTGCACCTATAGGTAAGCAGCTCTTTAATTATTTTTCTATCTTAAAATAGTAGAAAATAAAGTCGTTACCCTCTGTCAGTCATGTAAGGTAGGTATGCCTAGATTTTTAATACTACGCAACAAATTTTCATGTGTTTTTTTAATAGATACATAGATTGATTCAAGAGGAAGTTTTTTGTAAGTATATCATTTTTCAACCGGGTTAAGCCGCGGGCTGATACGCTGAGACGGTTGATAATAATTGACAGTGCAAGCATATAGTACAGAGGGGCTTGTGGTCATTGCCAAGGTTAAGAAACATCTAGTCAGGCCGGTCTTAGGATGGGTGACCATTTCTTAAAACATTGAGATTCGTGCCTCGGAGAGCACGTTAAGCCTTCGGTCCCGGTTGTTATACAAACATCTATGGCAGTTGTTAGTGGTAGTTGGAGCCCTAAATCAATAATCCTCGCGGTCTAACTACAGAACTCCGATATCGCCCATGGGTTGTGGAGGTCAGAACTCAGATGGCAGTGGCTCCACGCAAAATATCGAAGTCTAATATCTTACGTGGATCGTTGCTATATTTTACTAGATACACTTGGTAAAATGTGGGCGGGTAGGGCATCTTGAGATATACCGTGAATGGGTATCAAAAGATATTGCCATCTTTCCGCAGTCGGCCAATTGATAAATAATTGGGTTATATGAATAAAAAATAAATATGCAGTTACTATTTAAAAAAATTAACGACGAATGCGACTGTTCCATTAACCTTGATTAACAAACAGTTGTAGATATAAGTAGTATTTAGTAACATCAGTTTATTTTGCATAAGTAAGTAATTGTATGAACCTATAATTCATTAATAGCTGCATAGATATCTTAAGACCAAGACCAAGATCTTAATGCAGACGGCAGACACAAGTAAATCTTAAGTATATGCAAGTGGTACACTTGCCGAAAAACGGATAAGACTTTGTCAAACTATAAAGTACCCAGATAGTGGCAATAGGTTCTGCTCCTATTACGTGAGACCTAACAAATTCGGAAGGTACGGGCGAAAATTTAACCTGCCTATAATATGCTTCAGCCTACCCCTATGGGTAAACAGGCTTGATTATATCTATCTCTCATCATCAAACTGTTTATTTCTTTTTATTTGTTTATTTATTTACGTCACAAAATAAATAAGAACATTAAACATTGATCGCTGTTTAAACAAACAATGCCTGTTAGGAGACTCCACAGAAATTCAATAATATGTATCCTTACCACATTTATGCCCATTTTCCTCTTTAGTATAGAGGAAAGTATTATATATCATAGGTATACCTACAGCATGTAACTTGTCAACAATACCTACCCACTTATACCTAATATAAACTCAATAACCGTAACTAGGTGGCGTGCTATTCTCACTGGAAGAGGGCACAAGCTTCTGGAATCAGGCACTAACATGGCGAACGTTCTTTGGTACCGTGGTGACAACGTTCACGCTGAATTGCGCCCTCTCTGCATATCACGGCCGTCCCGGGGAACTGAGTTATCCTGGTAAATATGCATCAATACAGCTAATATTAATTTAAATCTAAAAGCATGACACGACATGTTGCAAAAAAACACGTTAAACAATTGTCACAAAAACCGACTTCAAATTACCGTTATAGAACTAAATAGTTGTCGGAATGGGACCAAAATGAAATGGGACCACTCGTGGTGAAAAACGGGCGCGTCTTATCGAACTTAGGAAATTGTGGTTTACAGTTTCAGTAGTTTGACGTGTATTTCAATAAATTAGTGTGCATAGAGCTCCCACCATGATCTTAGAGACCCTCACCTGCAATTGGGGCACCTGCCATCCACGGACGGTGGTCTGATAAACACTGCCCCTTCATACGTGAAACTAACAAAATATGATGAAACAACCAGAAACCGGTTTGATTGTACGAACCTACTACTGTATACCTACGAGTATAACTCCTAATATCATTGTGTCTATAAATTAATTTGCTTTCGTAGAGTAGTTCAAACCCGATAATTTATAGGGTTTATTTTTGTATTTCAAAACAATGAGTTTGCTTAAACTATTAAGAAAGAAATTATAAATAGATCACAAAAACTGATGTCATCGGCGGGACTCGAACCCACGGCCTTTCCTTAACAGGGGGAGTGCTCTGACCAACTGAGCTCGAGGTTCGAGGCCCTCCGATGACATCAGTTTTTGTGATCTATTTATAATTTTTTTCCTAATAATTTATAGGGTTGCTCAACTTGGGCAAGATGGAGCCATTTCCCTTCCAGTTCTACGAGCTACCGGTGTTTATGTTCTTCGGTGTGGTCGGCGGTATGCTCGGCGCTTTGTGGAACTATATCAACTATAAACTTGCTGTATTCAGGATAAGGTAACATATAAATTAGGTTACATACCCGCATTTGTTTCGTGCTGCAATTCTCCCGTTCCCACTTCCCACGGGAACACATTACCGAGATAAAAAGTAAGCTATACCTGTAAATCTCAGAGATAATGCAGCTACATCTATCTATATATAGAAATGGTGAATGTAATTTTTGTCCCCCCTTAGCTCTCGAGAACTGCTTATGCTCCAATGATGGTTGACCCCTCTAGGGATAGCCCTTGATCTGGAGGCAAGCCAAAAAAGTTGACCTAGCCCTAAGGGGTCAAAAGTTATAGGCCAAAACCTATGGTGTGGTGCGGCGCGAAGCACCGCGTAAGACACCATACTAGTATAAGAGGAACAATTATCTGAATCGGTCACTAGTGCCAAAGATTTATTATACGATTCTTTTAAGGTTACGAGTATCTAGGGATATCTTTACTATATATCATAACTAGCGACCCGCCCATGCTTCGCACGGGTGCGATGTAGACTATGTAGCATGTCAGTCTTAAAATTCAAGTATCCCAATGCAAATATTTGTATGCTTTGCATTGGTTGAATGATTGTCTTTATCTGTGGTATTAGAATTGTGGAATTAGATACGTCTTTGAATTTCAATGCCAAACAATGTTCAATCACTACTGACATGCTATCAATTGATACTATCGATCGTCCTTGTAAGGAATCGATGGATCGTAATTCATGGCAGAATTTTATTTATTTACCCACGAATTAGTTCTGGCTCTCTGTAATCGATGCCTACCCCTATCTTGGCTGAGGCGAGCCTCAAGCTCAGCAGACGATTCTCTGGCTCTCCTAACACTATGTCTTTCCCGATCTTGGCTGCAGCGAGCCTCACGCTCAACTGAGGATTCTCTTACTCCTTCAGCTCTATATCTAGCCCGAAGCTGACTGAGCCGAGCCTCACATTCCCTTGACGAATCTTCGTCTCTAGCTGAACGTGCTCTTTGGGCATTCCCTGTACTACGACCTATGTTTGAACGACGACGTCTTTCAGATATGACTTTATTTTTTTACTTTACCTATCCTATTCAGTTCTTTTTTGAACTTAAATACATTACTTTAAACCGCTTTTTGGCTATAATTCTATTATGTTTTATTCTAATTCCTATCCAACCAAGGTACCTACTATGAATTTGGAAAAAAATGTCGAATGAATTGAATGAATGAAAATGAATTTTTAATGAAAAAGCCTATGATATAACCTATTAATCTGTAATATCTTCGAAAATATTCATTTAAATTACATGCTGTAAAGGCCCATTGATCTATATTAAAAGCAAAATGTATTTAAGGTACTTAATTGGATAAGGATTTATGCTGTATTGCTTAAAATCTCTGTGTGTTCACTGCCGTCATTGGCCACAGCCCGGCTGCGTCGCCGCGCTCGTATTTTTTTCCATCACGAGATATCTCTTAAGGGCCCAGACCGCGCACGGATAAAGTCGATTTTGAGCGACAGCAGCGCTATTGTTGCCCGAATCATCCGACGGGCGGGTGAATGACCCAGAGAGCGCGATTTTGAAAATGTTTTGCGACAAACGTTCCACGTTGAGTTATTGTTATTGAAGTTGAATATTTACAGCATAACAAAAATGTTGAATTATTGGAAATAAACGACTGCCTATTTGTAAAATATTCCAAGAGTAGTTTTCGTTATAAAATGATCCTAATTACTAGATAAATAAATAAGAGTAGTTTGAGACACAATTTTTATGATTTTCTATTTATAATAAACAATCAAGAGCAGGTCCGGACTGACCTTTTTGTATTCTACTTACCTAAAATTCCAACTACGAGTACCTATGTATTTATTTGTAATTTTACTACCAAAGTTTATTCTTATTTCGTAAAATTTTCATTCAATAAAATAATTGCAAATTCAGTAGGAAGTACGGTCGAAATAACATCACGCCTTTCCTCGCTAGTGTTTATATCTACGCAAGGAAATGTGCCTATTGCGTAAACTCAAATACTTTTTGCTTACGATCACCTCGCAATCTAAAAAATCTTCTAGGGTTGTACAAAAAATTGTCAATAAATGAAACACAAGTATAAAAATGGTTCATATAATTAAAAGTAAACAAAATATGAGTCGCCACCTAAAAAGCGTGCTAGGGTTGTACAAAAATTAGTTATAAACAAACATGAAATTTATAAATTATTCATATACTTAATTAAACGAAAGTAAACAATAACAAAATATGAGTTTAAGAGTTTCTAATGTTTTTTTCATTTTAATGATTACTGATCAAATTCTGATTTCTACTAATTTGATGATAAAATCAATTGCTATTGCAAAACCTATCAGAATGAAAATGTTACCAGCTGCCCGATTCACGTAATAAAAACCGTAGCGTAGTGACTTAAAAATGTCACTTCGCACACTTTTTAACCGACTTAAAAAAAGAAGAAGATTCTCAATTCGCTGTATTTTTTGAACCGATTTTGATGATTTTTTTTTTATTTGAAAGCTGGTGATCCCGTGTGGTCACATTTTAATTTCATTAGGATCGGACCTTGGGTTTACACCAGGTAACTCTTCAAAATCGTATAGGAATTGTATAGAAATTGAGCTATTGGAAGATTTATGACAATCCAAGACTAGATAAGTAAGTGCGTTAAAAACAGAAAACCAAAAGGCGATTTCTAAGTTTCTAAGTTAAAACGACTTTTGAACTGGCGTGTTTACGTGAATCGACCGGCTGGGTAGTTAAGTTACCTCAGTCTCTTTCAAAATCATTAGACGTTCTTCTCTTTCAAAACACGTAAAGCTCTTTCTTTCCTCTCTTTCATAGCCTCTATGACATTGGGCGGGTCACGAATAGGCATGCTTCGTGACTGCCGAGGATCAACTAATTCTGGAAGGAGGCAATCGTAATAAAATCTAACTAATTTCATCTCCATTTTCTCCTTCCAAAATTTGTCGTCCTTTTCTATAATATAAACTTTCATAGGTACAGTAGCACCAAACCAGATGCCAAGCATGCAAACGTTTCTTTTAGTTATATGTAGCTGTCCCTGAATTTGGAAATACCAGTAATGATTTTTATTTATGACATAACCCTTGGAAGCCTTGTCCTTAACCCAAAAGGTATGTTTGGCCATTGCTTCATCAAGAGTCATGCCAGCTAAAGAATGTGGGCACTTAATTTCAATTAAACCGTTTGCATAAATGCCATCTGATGTAGTACCAAGAAATTCATATTGATCGTCGACGAACAAACCGCAACCTTGTATACTAATATTCTCTTGAATTTCTAACTGTCTAATTGCAGTTTCTTCGTTTTCGATACCGTACCGTACAGCAGGCAAACTGGAGATATTACTACCATAAACGATTTTACAAACAAGAGCAGCACAACTTGTGCTCTCTCGTTTTTTACAAACTTCCCCGAACGATGATGAGGTTAGTAATTTTCTCCTTGTACTCATCCACTCAGCACTACTTCTTTGCAAATGGGTCGACCTTTCAAGCTCCTCTCTTTCAGCACAAGACAACTTTAAATCAACTAAAAAAGATGACTTGGCTTTCTCAAATAATTCTGGACTCAGATCAGGTTTTTCGCAGTTTGGTCCATAGTGAGCGTCTTTCGATACAGCGCTGTGGCTTTTTTTCAATCTTAATTTAGGTTTAGCAATTAAACGGTTTCTACGATTACTATTTTCCACTTTCGCGATCAAAGGATTAGGACTAGATTTAAATATGACTTCATGAGTTTTACTATGAATCGATCCCGTATTAAAAGACACAACAGCAGCTGCGCATCGGCCCGCATAAGAACCACGGGAAGAATAATTTACACGCTTACCCCCAACTAATTTGGCAATTACTCCGTTAAAACTTTCAACTATATTACTTGTGCAATTATGAATTAAACTTCTAGAATGATATGACAGTCTTTTACTTAAAATTTCTACCGCGTCCATTAATCCGCATCCAACAATTGCTGGAAGTAACCCAACAGGTTCTATTCGACGAGTGTCAGGTCTACAAAAATACTCCTTGCAATGTTGGTGATTACCAAATACGTGTTGTGGACCATTTAGAATATCTTCACTAAGATTTTTTATTTTTTCTTCGAGTGACTGATTTTGATCCCCCCAATATTTAATCGCGCATTTTACACCCGTTCTTAAACGCAAATACCTTTCTTTTAGGAATTTCCGCAACTCGCAAGGATACTTAGTGTCTTTCGACAATTTCTCCAAGCTATTGCAGTAGTTTCGTAAAAGATGATTTTTGCATTCAATTTTCTCTACTATTAAATTATCGTACGGACGCGAATCTAATATTTTTTTATAAGTACTGGAATCGCCGTCTGCTACAAATTTATTATAAATTACACCGTGATCAACAAAGGAACGTTTAAACCCCTCAACTATTATGGTCGATTCCATCCCGGTAGATGATCCTGAATAATTCTTGAAACAATGGTGTTCCGGGGGCTGACTGTTGTTCTTTGCGGCTCGTGCACAGACTACGCAGTATTTATTTTTAACTCCAAAAAACAATACTTTATTAGTTTTAATGCCAATTATCGCAGCTGCGCCGGATAAGGCGGAAAAATTCTTACCATAAGATCTCTTGCTCCAACAACCGTCAACAGCAACAGATATTAATGGTGTACCATTTTTATCAACACTACCTATAGACACTGCGTACTCCGCTTCTTCCTTGACAGCTTCTGCCATGGAATGTGCTGCTGTCTTTTCCCACCAATCGCAAACCGTATTCTTAATTTCATTGTACAATGAAGGTGACATGATTGGTAGGGCTACTGCGGCACTTAATGTTTTTAACTGAGAGTAGCTCCCACCAGATGATATGATACCAGACACAATTTGATGATTCACTTCCATGCTATCTTCTTTCTTTTCAACCAAACACACAGTAAATTTCATATTACACATACTACATTTTATGATGAGTTTTGAGTCCAGACCAACTTTTACTTCACCTATTATACTGAGGTAACTTAACTTACAATCCATTGGACCGTGGTCCCCTATGGCCTGAAGAGCTTTAAAAAAAAAAGAAATATCCACTACTCTACGCCCAACTTCCACTTCATCCACCTTTCCCTCTTGACGGTTGTCAATAACTAGTTCCTGTAAAGAAAGATAATGGCTTGATTTTTATTATAAAAAATAATTCAAAAGGTATGGGCCAAATTTCTTCAAACATAGCTAAGAACTCCCTTAGAATACATCTTTGAAACACAGAACACTAGATCAAAATCTTAAACGTTTTTATCAGTCTTCGTCAATTATGAAAGTGAATAAATAAACATAATAAAAAACTGGTTGCTTGTAAAGTCGGTTTAGGACGATAATTTTATCGGATAACGTCATAATATTATTCTCCATCGCTTGTACTGCGCTCTCGCTTGACCCTAGCGTGACATAATGTGACACTTTTTTGTGCGTGTTGCCGGTGTTCATCGATTTATAAGACGTTATCACGTCATAAATTTAATAAATCCGACTATATGCATAAAAACTCAAAAGGTAAAAAGAAAACAAGTCTACGGTTTTGAATTATGTTACATAAAAATAAATAAGAACACTATTGTAATAAATCGAATTCAACAGTTGAGACCCATTGAAATCCTCACAGGCTCGAAGATATTCCTGACTAGCTAAATATTTCTTTAGAAATAGGCCCCGACTGCTAAATACGCTATATTACAATGGTGTTGTTATTTATTTTTATTACACATTTTCATTTTTTTAAATGTTAAAACCCGACGGTTTTAACATTTTTATTGTTTATTTATTTATATTCATAACTGACGAAGACAAATATAAAAGTGCAAAAGAATTCATACAATATTATGTTCGTGATGAACAGAAATTATAAATTTCCTTTACGCTATACGTATTGGTTTTTTATGGCGTCACTTATTCTATGTCACTCGGGCTTAGAAGACAATTCTAATGATACTAAAAACATTAAAATCGGTTCATTAATTTTGAACTTATCGTGCCACAAAGATATATTACTTAGTATACATACATACATACGTACACCAGTCGCGTAAAAGATAATATTTTACAAAAAAAATTCTTGATTTTGGTAAAATACGAGATTTGAACGTGAATTTTCTTTTGAGAAAGTAATTGAGAAGTATGTGTTTGTCTCACAATGAAAATAATAAATATTGCAAAAAAAAACTGTAGGTACTGAGATTTTGTCTTCGCCCATCACTAGCTAGTTTGTTTATTTATGTAACAAGTCTACAAGAATTACGTATAACAACTTACCTCTATACAGCGCGTAGCAGTGTTGCTCGGAGTCTCGGCCTGAAGGTTTTCTTCATTTTCAGTACTGGAAATATTATTCATCAATATCCACTTTTTATTTATTTTGTAATTTTTGTACAACCCTACGCCAGGCACGGCTCGCCTCTTTGGCGGTAGGTATGTCGACAAAGCCGCGCGCGCGCCTGTGCAATTTCTGATAGGAAACATACCTACTTCCACTTCCACATATTTAGACATGATGAACATGAAAACTAATAATACTGTAACTTATAATAGTGTAAGCAAACTCATTGCTTTGAAATACATAAATATATGAAAACTAATACTATATTATGTAATAAAATTTATTATTATGAAAATTGTTCCTATAGAAATTGACTTTATTACTTATATAGATATTGAAATTACGTAATTATTACCTACTGGACATTGTAATTTTTCTTCTTAGACTGACATACCTAATTGTGTACCTATCTAATTACATGTCAAATCAATATTTACATGCTGTTGTAGGTATATGTCTGAATCAGGCGATCTAAATCATTGTACCTATTTGCTTTGTAATGTACCTACCCTGTTCAAAATGCAAATAGATTATATTATTATTACTACTAAGACATGATAAGCATACACACAAATAAAAGTAATAAAACTAGGATTTTTACTTGACACTAACACAAATCTAGTAAATTTTTTCTAGGTATTTAGGACAAGACGTAGTCAAGTAGGCAGGTAAATAAATAAGTAGGGAGGAACTTACATTTTATTCCGAGATCTTTTGGCTTTCACGTTTTTATAATGCGTACTAAATTTTCTTTTCGCTGGCATGGCACTCAGCAAATTATCCTGCGAAAAGAGACCCTCGATTACCAATTACGTTTATGATACCTATTGCCTTTATCATGTTGAAAAATCTATGTATGTCGTGCAGAGAACTATATACCCCGCCAGTTCATATCTCGAGAAAATAAGGTGGGCAGGGCTTTGATTGTTTCAAGCCTGAATTGATACCTACTTTACAAGGTTCATAAAATGACCTACGCAACAAAGTAAATAATTTTGTATTTCTTACGATTTATATCTAGTTCCATCATGGTTTTCTTTCAGACTTTCATTATATCGGTACTTTCTATTTACTGAAAGTAAATTAGTTATAAAAATATTGTACTTACAGTTTTTCACAAAAAACACAAATTCACAACACGTAATTTTGCTGTAGCATCCGACACGCGTGGAGTCACTTTGAAATTCTATGGCGCACTGGCGATTAGTTGCGACGATCGTTCTATCGGGACGCGTTTGAATTTGCATACATTTTTCTATGGAGAATTTACGTAAAACATATCTAGATTTTAGGGCTTTAAAAGGGGAAGTCTTTGTTTGTAAAGGTACAAAAAAAGTACATGGTTATATTTATTGGCTTTTTCAGTGTTCAAAAAGTGTTTCTTTTTATCAATTTGTGTTGATTTATTGGGTTAAATCTGAAAAATACGAAGGCAGGTTTTCGAATTTTTTCTCAATTTTGTGCGTTTGTTGACGTTTATTATATAACAACTACAGGGTTTTAAGAGTTAAAATTAGCACTAACATCATTTTTGGTCTTTCATTTTAATATATAAAAATTATCGTTGTTATTAATCATATGTAAATAGGTTAAATATGAAAAATCGTAACACTCTTTTCGGTGATTTTCACGATCTGGGCCCTTAAGTCATTCGTCGAAATTATATGGTTTGAATGGCAATTTTGGTCTACATTAAAAGCACAACGTATGTAAAGTATTCAATTAGATAAGGAATAATACTGCATTGGTAAAAATAGCTTGGCAAATTTAAAAAAACATTATTTTTTTGTTATTTATAAAAGATAAAAATGGTTACTGTGAGTTATCCTTAAGGGATAGACATATGCTATCGCGGACTTTTGTGTAGACCTTTCTATGGTGTACAATACTGTAGTACATTATTTCGATATGTCTCGTAGGGTTTCGTCTGCGTTTGCAATGAAAGCGCAAAAAAATGTGTTTATTTACGACATTACATTAGAAACCTCTAAAATAATCGGTATTACTCTAGTATATTATACATATAAACCTCCTGTTGAATCACTCTATCTATTAAAAAAACCGCATCAAAATCCGTTGCGTAGTTTTAAAGATCTAAGCATACATAGGGACAGACAGACAGGAAAAGCGACTTTGTTTTTTACTATGTAAAGATTATTATATTCATTCTTCGTCATTGGTTTCCGTGTCTAAGATAAAGGGGCAAGGGGTTGTCGGGAAAGTTGAAATGAATTGCTGTTGGCTTGTCTCGCTAAAACTTGAGAACGGCTGGACCCATTTGGCTAATTTTGGTCTTAAAATATTCGTTGGTACAACCTCATGGAAGGTTTAAAAGTTCGCCGGGACAGCTAGTACACAATAATAAACACTTCTCAAGACATACTTTTAAGCACGCCGTTTTCCCCAAACGAGAAAGAGACAAGAGTTCATTTAACCCGCTTTTCGACAGTTGAATCACTTTTGAGCACGCAGTAGGGGCCGAGTCTCCCGGTTCCGGACACTTGGATTATTTTTGCCAAAGTCTCGTCGGTCTGCTAGCAAATGGACGGCGTGATGATAACTTGAGTCCTCAAGATGTTGATAGGACGTTCGAGCACTCTGAAAATGGAGAACTCTTCATCGCATTCGAGACAAATGTTTCTAAGTCAAGAAGTCTGCCTGATATAAGTTATTTATAGGTACATAGGATCTCCTTGGTTACGCGTGGTAGAAGCCTGCTTAGTGGCAGCCGCTAGCGCCACCTGTGGCTTTCTCATGATGTTCTTGTTAAACGACTGTCGGCCACTCGGAGAAGACCCTACTAAAGTACCTTTGCAGGTAAGCCTGTTATTCGATTGTTACCTGTTATTAATGCAATAAATTTTCATAGGCACATAGTTTATACAAATATTGTTGTAAAAGTCATCAGTACGCGAGGCACCTGCTGATAGACAGACATAAGTCAAAGTATTTTAATTCAAAATAGGTGCAGTTACACACTTATTAAAGGTCAATAAATTTGCCCAAAAATCCCGCCAAAAATCCTGGCAAAGGTTGTTCTCTATTACTTTAGTTAGAACTAAGGACTGGCGAAAGGCAAACATATTATAATGCACGTCTGTCTGTCAACTCTTACGGGAAGGTTCGTCTACTGTCTCGATGTAACTTCTTGTAGCTTCATCGATTTTGAATTTTGAGGTGTTATCCAAGACTCATAGTCACATCGACAATCAATATAGCGACATTCACTTATTGGGTATTTTGATTATTAATCTTGTTACAGTTATTCTGCGCAGATGGCGAATACAACGCTCTAGCAGCCATTTGGTTCCAAACCCCGGAAGCATCCGTACGCTCGTTCCTCCACGACCCCATGGGCTCATACAAGCCGTGGTCCCTCCTGGTGTTTGTTATATGCTACTTCCTACTGTCCACGTGGACCTTTGGTTTGTCAGTCTCCAGTGGACTGTTCATACCGAATTTATTGACGGGAGCTGCCTGGGGACGGCTGTTAGCTATATTGATACAATACACGCTTCCTTCCAATGTAAGTATTATATCGTCGCGATATTTCTTGTTGTAGTTATGATTTGATAAAAAAGCTGAATAGGTAATGTTAACACTTTAAAAGTTTTGGTTATTGAATTTCGTTAGGTACAAGTTGATCCTTTCCTCTCTCTATATGTCTACTGAGACAGTCTGACACTACAACTGCTGTTTTATAGTAAATAGAACTATCCTTTTGGACCTCATTAAAATCTGTTATCATGTATCATGATAGGTACTGTTGAAAATGAATATCGATATAGAGAGAGAGAGAGAGAGAGAGAGAGAGAGAGAGAGAGAGAGAGAGAAGTATATACAAGCAATAAAATGTAAACATTAAAAAAATCTAAATTATGGATGCTAAGCCTGACTAATTAATTATGTACATAAACTTAAAATTTTATCAAAATTTATTATTATTAAGCACTGTTCACATTCAACGGACAGAACTCTCACTGGCAGATTTTCAAATCAGTCAATGAAAGTCCGCTCACTCGCAAAAATCTCTTTGGTAGATTCAGGAATCGGCCAATGAAAGCTCTATCCGACGAGATAAGTACGATGAATATGAACAGTGCTCGAGACATTTTCGTACACTTGTTTATGAAATAGGAAGATGTATAAAATGTGGATAATGTTATTTATATCGACAAAATTAAGTAATATTTGGTAACAATTTGCCACAGACTATAGACCCAGCGAAGTACGCTTTAGTCGGTGCGGCGGCTCAGCTAGGCGGCGTGGTCCGTATGACGATATCTCTAACAGTCATTATCATAGAGACCACCGGACAGATCTCCAACGCGTTGCCGATCATTATTACCCTAGTAGTCGCCAAGTGGACCGGGGACTTCTTCAACGAGGTATTTATAACAGCAATGCTCCCTACTACGTGAGACTAAAATAGTTCTGGCAAAGTGTGGGTTTGTAATGCACATCTGCCTACCCCTTTGGGTATTATATTATAATGGTTTAATAAGGAATATTTAGGTACACATATTTACTAACCTTTTTTTTAAGTCTTATCCCCAAGACCTCATCATCATCACCTTTATGTGGTGCAACTGCTAAAACACGAACTTTAGAACTGACAAAATGACTGTCGAAATGTTTGAACCCTCGTGGGTACTCCTTACTCAATATAAAGTCCTGTTCACACTAGGCCAATGTCCACATATAGACACCAATGCGATTCTCGAGACGGAACGGACTCTAATTGGTGGAGTCGAAAATCTGCCAATGAAACTTCGCAAGTTTATTTCTATGCGTGGACATCAGCCTAGTGTGAACAGGGCTTGATGGTTTGATTGAACATTAGGGTTGCTAGAATGTAAAAAAAAAGCGGCACAGAGTTGACGATTAGGGTCGACTAGGTATATAGTACATGGCTATATTTTTTTAACAGGGCATTTACGATATCCACATACAATTGGCCGCAGTACCTCTACTGGCATGGGAGCCGCCACCGTTAGCCCACAATATTTACGCCTCGGAAGTGATGTCACACCCGGTGTTCACGCTGCGAACTGTCGAAAATGTCGGCCATATTGTAGAGTTGTTAAAACTGGTGACTTATAATGGATTTCCGGTTGTAGACCCGCCGTTGGCTGATGATGTAAGTATTCTATTATTGAATAATCAATATCTTCCACATAGTAGGTATGTGGCAGAACGCCGAGGCCACATTATCCGACTAGTTCGGGGCATAGACAATTGAAAAGTCTATTGTCTATGCGTGGACATTCGCAGAGTGTGAACAGGGCTTTATAATGTAGACGCGGCTTAAATCCTCTTGACTATAAACAAGTAAATACAAACCATAGATAATTATTTTAGATAACCAGTAAAAATGATATTTTATTTGTTTCATCCAAACCTTACTATAAGATGTTTTGTTTATATTATAGGTGGAAGTACCAACATACAAACGACTCAGAGGCATTATTCTGCGATCGCAACTAATAGTATTGTTACAAAACAAAATATACAACGAGAATGCCAACACAACCTGGTCTAACTTTAATGTTGATATGAATATGTTTAGGAAGGAATACCCACGGTATCCATCTATTGATAAGGTGAGTACGGCGGGGAGTAGCGGAAGAGTTTGTCAATAACCTATAATATCGCAGAAAGATTCAAAATATTTAATCATTTAGCTCATAAAGACATTAGGAAAGTTTAAAAGAGTGATAATTTCATGGGTCACGTGACCCTTCTGACCTTTTTATGTTGAGATTCCCTGCAATATCTTTGGTATACTATTTTCCGCACTATGTTAAAGAGCTTAATATTTCAAGTGTGCTTTAATAATACATTTTATTCTTCAGCTAGAAATAAAAGATTGGGAGAAGACATGTACGATAGACTTGCGCGCGTTCATGAACCCGTCTCCGTACACGTTGCCTCACCGCGCCTCTCTACCACGGCTCTTTCGATTATTTCGCGCTCTCGGTCTGAGGCACTTGCCCATAGTCAACGACGTCAATGAGGTACGGATAAAGCCTTGTTCACGCCTAACGAACGTAGACATAGACAATAGACTTGCGAATTGCCAATGAGAGTTTGCAAGTCTATCATCTATGCATTGACAACCGTTAGGTGTGAACAAACCTTTAGAACATTAAGTCACCTTTATAACAATTACAAGCATTTAATTTGATTTAAATAAGTATATCTACAATGGGAAGTCCTGTAAAAACAAGAAGGAAATGCCTTCCATTACAGATTCCCTTCGTTAATTTTATTTGTAACCATCAATTATGTTCTCATAGGTTGTCGGTATGGTAACCAGAAAGGATATCGCAAGGTACCGAGTATGGCGTCATCGAGGTCACATGGGTATGGAAGAATTAATACTATCTAGTGACAACTGAGAAGCAAAGCAGCAACATTAAATGAATCCAGAAATTTTCAGCTGAAAAGTACCTATTATGATAAATTGATCACTATAAAATCGCCTTTTGTTAGATCTAAAAACCTGGTAACCAAATAACTGTTTTCTTGAATATGAACCAGAAAATTTGTACGATCAAGAACTGGTTATATCTTAAGTATATAATACTAAGAAAAAAGTCATTATTTATTTTTATACTCACCTAGTAGGTACATTATAATGTAAAATTTAATATTTCTCAAAGGAATGGTTTAAGAATTAATAAAATGTACATAGTAAATTATAGAAATACATTAATAAAACAAATAATTTACTATAGGCTAAATGCATATGAAACTACTCAAAACATAACAGAAATATAAAGTAATATAGGTACATCTATATTACTTTATATTTCTGTTATGTTTTGAGTAGGTAAGACATGTCTTTGTTCTTGTCAGTAGAAAATGAACTATTACTATCACACCGCCGCCATAACAGGCGTTCCCCTCGCTTACATGATTAGGGCCTATAGCCCATTAGTTAGGAATAAAACAAATTGGCGTCTTGATAACTCACTAGACTAGATCTAGTTACGCGGCTGATATGACATTACTTACACTAAAATGTTCAGTTTTTTTGCTGTAAAAGCGATCTGCTACATCAAGTTTACAAGAAGATGTTTTTACCTTTAATTTCTATCTAATATTTCATCAAATTACATTATTAAGTTATTTTTAAACCTATTTTTTTGCAATAATTACAGTATTATATTTGGATGTTTCTATGTCCGCGGATCGGTCGAACGACTGACATGAGTGTTATCACTCCCTTACCATGGCGCTTGGAAGAGTTGTCGTTATCCAATAATATCACAGGAAATTTAAAAAAATGTGTTAATTGAGTCACGCGTTCGGAATTTTCTGCGATATCATTGGTTATCGACAAACGCATCCGATGCCATGCTAACAGGAATCCTGACAACTACTTTGTTATATTTCACCATTACAACACGATGTAGGTACCAAGTTAGATATCGAATAAACAATTGCAAATGCATAGAGGTTCTATATAATCAATATTGTAATCTTAACATGTACCTAGTTAAAGATAATTTTTTCTGATCTGAGAATAACGTAAATACCCATAATGTTAACTTTATTTCATTAAGTTTAATACCTATTAATATTTGTGTCTTTTTTATCTAGCGCGACTTTTCCGGCGTGAACATTTTGTTAATACACCCGCCCGCTATTTTTATATTTCAAACATAGTTAGGTCTCTTTTCCATTGGACTATGGGATTCTACTTACCAACCTGTCCATCAACACCCGCCATATGTACTGACCTGTTTCATCAACCTCATTTCATCCATCTTTTCTACGTGCCCGAACCATCTAAGCATCCGTTTATCTAGATCACTACACACCGCATAGTTCCCGTATCACGCGGCTGTTCCTCACTTTAGCCATACTTTTCAAACTGAGAAGTTTCACTCCACACTGCATTTATTTTACTTTCATGCTTCTTCTGTCACTCCCAATATTCACTACCATACAAAAGTGTAGGCTTGTCCCTATACTCTTTCTTGTCAGCCGGGCCTTCTGACCGAACCTTCTGACCGAACCTTCTGACTGTTCATAAGGGTATGTATTGACCCCATCACTTGATTACCTGCCATAACTCTTTGTTTAATATCTGCGTCATAATAACCTTTATCCCTTGTAAACTTGGACCCTAAGTGCACGAACTCTTTCACTTGGTCCACTTTTTCTTCTTCAATCACAGTCACACATTTTATATTATATTGTACAAAATGTTCAAACTGGTCAATACCCATACCAAAATCCAATCATTATCATTATTTTATCTAGAGATATCCAGGGAAGTGTCAATCTGAATAGCGAATTCGATATTCGGACTTATAATATTTGCACAAACCAAAATGATCCTACAAAAGTTTTGGAGACAACCAAGGTTATTCATTTTACTGGTGGTTGCAAAAAGTTCTGCAGTAGGCGTAAGGAACCCACAGATGTTATAATATGTATGATGAAGATGAATATTTTTCGTCTTACTTCTTGAACATTACTTTTCAGGTTGGTCATGACTGCCAGCATTCTGGGAAGTATTTAGTCAGTGACGACGTCAATGAATTGTTCCACGAACTTTGTAAATATTGTAATTTTACTAATTAATACTTATTTATATGTTTATAAATAGTAAAAAGGACTTATTATCATAAACGATATCCACCTTTGTGACATTTTTGAAAACTGATTTTCCTAGTCGCTTTATCAAATTTATCGATAACATATCGACACTGTTACATCAAAAGTGGGCGGTAACTTTTTGTTTTGTCATTATAGTATTATGATACAAAATGTATTTGTATGTATGTTTGTGAAAATTTTAATGTGTTATTCTTATTGTCATGTGTGAGTATCGTAGTGGCACCCAATTGGGTTTCAGCGTCTGAGACTGATGTGCGTGTTGATGACCCCTGCACCAAAAATGACAGGCTTTTATGTATGGGAAATATGCATTATTTTTTCTCCCTTAGTATACGACGACCTCGTTGCTCTATTATTACTATAGATTGTATTGTATATTTAAATAAAAAAAAAACAATCCCCACTTTCTTATTCAGAGGCTAAGGACACAAATATGACTAGTTGTAGTGTTGAAATAATTTTATAAAAATATATTTTATATTTACAATAGGCATAATATTTTATATTGGTATGAAAAAATGTATTACATGCATAAAACCATGAGGCTATCCCTCTGTGATGTTCTTGAGAACTGTTGAAGAAAACTTGTTTTGCTATCTCAAATCAATGTTACCTAAGGGACTAGAAATTCTTGTCTTTTTCTAATGCTTTCTAATATTTTGACAGTTTCATTTCTTTTACTGGCAATTGTTATGAATATAAATTATGAATCATATTATTGTGATAAAATACTCTTTGTTAATAAAAAAAGGTTTTAAATTTTTCATTTTATTTATGTAGGTACATTAAATTCCTTTGTAAGTCTTACTATCATGAATTCATAACTTAAATAAAACAGTCTTAGTTTCCTTGCGAGATGTGTTTCTTTACAGCACGGCACTTGTTTTCTAATTGTTTTCAAACAATTCCCATCCGATGCCCGCCCACAGGTTGAAGAATAACAAGACTGGCAGAATTACTAATATCAACAAAAGATAGTTCACAAATTCATCCATCATTTGTTGTTTTGTTTTGACTATTAATTAATATAGCAATAAATTCACAATCTCAATTAATAAAATAAAATTATCAACTGCAATAAAATAATCAATTTCTTTCTAATTTTTATATGTAATAGGTAGTAGTTAAAATAATTTAATATGTCTAGGTAGAACATAACCTACAAATTTTTGACAATTCACATTGACTTGACATCTTGACACTCACATAACGCTTTTTTGTTATATTTCTGGCATGGCTATCGAGCCCGCTGCATCTAAATCTCATGACAACACTATTCTGATAAGAACGTTTGAGTTTGTTTATACATAGATAATTATAGGTATAAAGTCCACCCAGGGAATTGTCAACTATATCCTCCAATTCGTTCAGGCAAAACTGCCGCAGGTTTATTAGATCCGATCGTCCTCGCGACTCCGACGACGTGGACTTAATAGAAGAGCAAGGGATTCCTCGCTCAGATTGTGTCACCAACCGCTCCGACTGTTATTTACGCCCTGGATCTATAAAATTAGTCTCATCTTTCTGAAACTTGGGTTATTTTGTCCCTTGTCAGTCGCACACATCAACGTAGGTCGTACCTGCCGTAAGTTACGAGAACGGAGAATAGGGTTTTTCACATTGCACGATATCGTCATGATAATTTACATTCTTACCTTAAAATTACTGGTGCTACTTACGATATCGTGTGTCGTTATCGTGCAATGTGAAAATGCCCAATATAATAATATGCTCCTTACCTTAATAATAAATAGGTACGGCTTCACGGATGACTCAAACAATGGACGTAGGATGAGAGTCGAAAGTGGCGGGTGTACCACTTACCAAAAAAATGTACTAAATTGTACCTAGGTCTAAAAAATAAGTACCCGATTCAGAACGAAATTATTTCGGAAAATACACCCGCCATTTTGACATCAATACGGCGGGAGCTATAATATTTTATTACTTAACCATTATTCATACACCAAAAAAATGTACCTAAAAAGTACCTCAAGTAAAAAAACACACCCTTGATCCGTTGGCTAGTTTCTGAGAAATGAAATAAAACAACCGTGTCTAGTTTACTTACGCTTATTATGTGCGGCCGCAACCTCGGGGCACGAATTAAAAAAAAAACGGATGACTCAAAAGATATTAAATTTGAAAAAAAAAACAACGAATTCACTAGTACAAAATTAAATATATTATTAAAGAAACATTACAATTTTATTGTTTTTGTAAAACAACTTGTTCATAAAAAGCTTCGTTAGTTATGAATATTTTATATTAATTGTAAGGCAACAGTCCATAACTCGTTATTAAACAAATAAAAACACTATCATATACAAAAAGATGAACGCATCTTTAAAAGGAAATTTAGAACTCTTTAAAATTCATACAACAGTTGGATGCAAACTTAATACCGACTCTGAACAGCATTGGTTGGTGCTAAAGCACAGAAACAATTTTATGTAGGGGATATTTCTTACAGATACCTACTTAATCCCAGGACAAAAAATATTGTCTACTTCTTGTGTCTTGGCAGTAGGCATGTTACACATTCGCAGATCGAGTTCCAAGCCGTCATTAAGGATGGACCTCATAGTAGGTATTTTAGTTAGACGCACGCTTTATATAATTCAAACTTTAACATGATTCGAGTCATCAGTATTACAATCACCTCTTATTGTACTATATTAGTGGGATTACACGCTATATTTAGGGAATAATATTTTCAATTATTAAACATAACCCTAAACTGTTAACAATTCTTCATTAAGCTACATTATTTTTACATAGTCTAGTCAAAAAACAAAGTCACTTTCGCCATCTGTGCGCTTAGATCTTTTAAACTACAGAACGGGTTTTTTTATGTTTTCAGCAATAAATAGATTTATTAAAGAGGAAGGTTTTTATATGTATGATATGTACACGACATTGGAAGTTGCGGGTAGTCAGGATGAGATATATAAGAACGGGGTTTTTCTAAAATGTATTAGGTAGTTAAAACACGTCGGCTTTAGCTTCATCACGCTCTACTTTTTTTATAGTAAAACAGTAGATTGATGACTTCTTTTTTTAAAAACATGGCTCTGTCTATCATCAATGATTTCGCCAATGTAACGGTAATGCTTGATATTTCCCGCACAGAAGAACCAATTACTTAACTAGTTCACGGTGCGGGACAAAGAAACGTTCGGTATTGCAATTGAGCGTCTGGGAACCCGATTTTTGCGGAGCGCCAGAGGTAACCTAAAAAGCCACTAGCCACGCGCTCAGCAAAAATCGAACTCCGATTGATAAGACTAATTAACTTAAAACCATGATTACAAATAATTACGCAACAAAAAGTAAGGTAGTTTTAAAAAACAATGACGTTAACATGTCTTAACACGTTTTTAAAACTAGGCTAGCTATTGTAATATAAGTATATATTAACTGCTCTAACAATACAATAATATAATATACAATGCAATCACAACTTGTAAGTATAGAATAGACAATTAATAGCTTCCTCTGCGTCTTCAAAATATCGTGGTTTGTCGACGCGTACAATACCGTAATCCGGCTCTAGCGCTGGCAAAACGATGTTAGAACAGCCTACACTGCAGATACTCGCGTTCAGCGATTGGTTCCTTGTGTGAGATAGGAATTTAGAAGTCTGCGGCGTGTGGAACTTATTTTTCAGAATGTTGGTAGACATCCTCTTAGTTCTGCCAACATTGCCCTTGATAATCACTAGCATTCTATGATTTTCTGGCATGTTTAAGAGTTCTGTCAAATCCTGAGGGTAGACAAACATTATTTTGATATAAACATTGGTACTAATTCTCTTTAGAATTTTACCCAGATAATTATCCCTGAGTCTGGAACTTGTGCCCGGTAAATGGCAATAGGCTCGCCCCCTATTACATGGGACCTAACATAGCTGGCGAGATGTGGGTGTGTTTGCACACCTCTGCCTACCCCTTCGGGGAAAAAGGCGTGATGCTATGTTTTTTATGTTACTAATTTGGTACTTTATAGAATTTAAAATAAATATTTTATTCTTACCTTGCTTACGTTGTCGTATTTGGAGAAAAGCCACAAATATGTCGCCATAATACAAAACAGTTGTGCTTCACTGTTGCTGAACCTCCACATAAACTTTAATATCGGTGGTATACGATCTCCCTGAAAGTAATTAATTTGTACAAAATAAGATTAGATGTTATTTCAATAATTACGAAACTAGCAGAAGGTAATGACGGCGTGCCTGCCTGTAAAAGGCAGGAGCCGCTTTGTATAAACTTACCAAGTAAATTTTGGGCCCAGTAACTTTATATCTGGCGAGGTTGACGAGCACCGCGGCCGCAGACTTCAGCACTTCTATACTAGAAATAGATCGGTTCGTCACCGACATATACGTGTACACTCTGTGAACAATGGCCGATGCATTGTCGTTGTACAACATAGGAAACACTTCCGTTAATAGTTCTGCAATCAATAAAGAATAATTAATTTTACTCATTTTATCTCATTTGCAGTACAGTCTAATGTACCTATAATAGGGTACCTAATGGGTTGAAAATACACTATTTTTGCACTAATCTATCTGCAGAAGAGGCACATAATTGCACATTTGCTCATAATCTAAAATCTTTACTCACCAAGGGATCTAAAGGCCTTGATCACAGTCTCAATACCACTAATATTTCGCAACACCTCCATAGCTTCTTCATTGCGCTCTTTCATAGACTCCTGGGTTGATTTCAAAGCGCCATCACGCCATCTACGACGGAGCTCAACCACTCTTTTATCATGTGCCATTTTAGTTCTCGCTAGATGACCGCGACAAACCGCCTGAATATAAATAATATAAAAATTAATCTCTTTTAAAATTTGTAATACGTAATAAAAGTTAAATGTTCCGCAATTATGCAGTACCTGGATTTTGGAAGCAGCCGAATGTCGTCGCTGCTCTTCTTTCTCCTTGTGAATAATTTCTTTTTTCTCAGTTATATATTTTCTAACCAAATACCCTCTTATCATAGACTGGAATTTGATAATGTATCTTTTTTTCTGTAAAAACTCGCAACGTGCAAGTCTTGTCTTTAATTTCCCCCGCCAAACAGTTTGTACGTATTTCAATTTTCCTACATATTGCATATACCGCGAACGGACTATGTACCGTCTCGCATATTTTTGTATACATATCGCTGCTTCTAATCTACGTTGACGAAGAACTTTCATGTATTGTTTAACTCTGAAAACGTATTGTATTCTAACTACAGCAGAGTATAGTTTATAGTAGTGCTTCCTTGCTATAAATAGCCTAATATGGCTTTGCGCCTTTATAATAGAATGTCTTGTTTGAAGATACTTTTGTCTCTCTCTTGTCGTCAATTTGTAAGAACGATAATAACTCTGTATTAGTAATGTAGCATGCCTTGTTGTAATGAATTTCTTGCGCACGATACGCATACGTACTATGGACTGTATTAACGTGACTGTCTTTTTTAATGTCAAGAATTCTTGTCTACATGTATCTCGTTTTTTCATGGCTACATACCAATGTTGAATTTTACAAGCTGCTTTATTCTGACTCATAAAACGAAGTTGTCTAGCTAGGAGCTTCGCCCTCCATATTTTCTGTACGTACTCAACTTTTTTCACATATCGTACATATCTCGAACGAGTTATATACCGTCGTGCGTATTTCTGTAAGCAAATCGCTGCTTCTATCCTACGAGCTTGTGTAAGTTTCCTCTGCAATCTATCCCTATAAGCGACCTGAATTCTTGTTACAGCTGACACTAATTTGCTAAAACGTCTTCTTGCAACAAAGCTTCTAACAAAACTTTGTACTTTTATTATAGACTGTTTTGCTTTAACATATTTTTGTCTTTCCATACGCGCTAGTTTGTAATTGCGGAAATATCGTTGGATGCACAATGTAGCATTCCTGGCAATGGCAAATCTTTTGCGATCGATACGCATTCGTACTATAGATTGTATGAATATAACGGTTGTCTTGAGTGTCAAAAAATTTTGGCGATATATATCACGTGTTTTTGAAGCTAGGTACCACTTTTGTATTCTACTAGCCGCATTATTCTGCTTGACAATACGGAGTTGTCTCGCAACGAACTTCGCTCTCCATATTTTCTGTATATGCACTACTTTCTCTAGATAACGAAGATACATAGAACGAATTATGTACCTTCTCACGTATTTCTGTAAACATATAGCTGCTTCCGTTTTACGAATATGCATCAGTCTCTTTTGCTTTTTGTGTCTGTATGCGGCCTGAAGCTTCGGCACAATGGACTGTAATTTGCAGTAACGTTTCCTAACAATTAAGCACCTAACATAGCTTTGTAACTTAATAATACAACATATAGTTCTACGATACATTTGTCTCTCGTTTACCATCAGTTTGTAGGATCGGTAGAACTTCTGAATGCATAATATGGCGTTCTTTTGAATAGCAAATCTTCTGCGAGCAATACGCATTTTGATTATTGATTGTACAAATATAACGGTTCTCTTTACAGTAAGATATTCTTGGCGACATACATCACGCTTTTTCGTCGCTAAGAACCACTGTTGTATTTTAATAGCAGATTCATTCTGTCTGATAATTCGCAGTTGTTTAATAAGTGACTTCGCCTTCCATATTCTCTGTACGTACACGACTTTCTGTAGATATCGTGTATATTGTGTGCGAATTATATATCGTCTTGCGTACTTCTGTAAACATATTGCCGCTGCTGTTCTTTTTTGGTGTACAAGTTTCTTATGTGCTTTATATCTATAAACCGCCTGAATTATTCTCACAGTAGAGAGTAAACTGCAGTAACGTTTTCTTACTATATAGCCCTTTAAGTAACTTTGTATTGTTATTATGGAACATCTTGTTGTAATATAGTTTTGTCTCTGAATTTTCATTAATTTGTAAGAGCGCCAATATGTCTGTATACACATCGTAGCCTTCCTAATGGCTGTATAGTTCTTTCGAACGATAGACATTCGAATTATACTTTGAACTTTTGTGACAGTATTTTTAAGAGTTAAAAATTCGTAGCGGCATACATCACGCTGCCGGGTAGCGGAGTACCACAGTTGTATCTTTCTTGCAGCTTCGTGTTTATGCTGTATACGTTTCTTAGCCAAGTATCCTCTAACGATTGACTGACATTTAATAATCATATTCTTAACTTTTAAAAACTCGCCACGAATGTATCTTGCCTGCAGTTTAGCTCTCCAAAATCTTTGTACGCACAAGACCTTTTCTAGGTATAATACATATTGTGAACGAACTATATATCGCCTTACATATTTCTGTACACATATTGCGGCTTCCGTTCTCTGATTTTGTATAAGTTTTTGTTGCGCTCTGGCCCTGTAAGCTCTCTGGATTGTTCGCACAGCAAATAGCATTTTACTGTAGCGTCTTCTTGCAATGAAACATCTTACAGAACTTTGTAATTTTATTATAGAATGTTTGATTTGGAGGAATCTGTGTCTCTCCATCATTGTCAGTCTGTAGGAGCGGTAATATCTCTGAATACACAAGACAGCGTTTCTTGTAATAGTAAATCTCTTGGTAACTATACGCATTCGCACTAGAGATTGTAAGAATATTGCAGATTGTTTCAGTCTTAAAAATTCTTTACGACATTCGTTTCGTTTTCTTGAAGCAATATACCAATTCTGTATCTTTTCTAGAGCCTCATATCGCCTAACTTCACGAGCTATTTTATTTTCCCGATACCTGCGTTGCACAAAAATAGTGGCATTTCTCAAATTCTGATAATCATTGTATATTATTCGGGCTTCTCGAATAAATCTATAGTGCTTCTGAATAATTTTTGCAGCTTCATTCTTTTTCTCGAAAATAACTTCATACTTCTTTCGCCACCAGGTTTGAATAGTATTTGCAGCTTTCTCGAAAAGAGGTGCTCTAAAGACGTGTATAATTTGCCACAGCAGAGATAAAGTCTTTTCCCTGTGTCCATCGGCTACGTCCGTAGCTGTGATATCGCCGTGTATGACAAAATTGGCATCCTTCAAAGCTTGTAAAGCTACTTGTACATTGTGAATCTTTTGTAATCGAGATATGGCAGGTGTTCGAAGTTGACTCAGTAAACCATCTTTGATCAAGATTATCTCCATAACTTTCACCAGTCTCACTCCATCTCTAATATCTACAGCTATGTTATGGACTGCGTATTTGTATTCATCTAAGTATGATTGCTTGTGACTGATTACATAGCCTAGTGGCTTTAAATGTCGTGTAATATCACCAATGCCCGCAATTAGCTCCCTGGTGAACCTTATTATAATTTCCCTGCTCTCCTTGCATATAGCATTTCTGCAGAATAAACAAGGGTCATGTGCTATAAGCTTTTTTTGTTTGGCTTGATCTAAAAAGTACACAAGCATAAAAAACTTTTTTAGCGTAAACTTCTTAATAGCTTCCATATAAGTTGGAAGAAGCATGTTTGGTGCACTTGTCTTGGAGTGTTTATTCTTTAGGAAAGGGTTTTTGAACATTCTCTGAATGATAAAAGTTGTGAGACCTTCGATGTCGCTATTTGATTTTAGAGGCAACACAAGGCCATATATGGCTTCTAGACCTATGCGAAGCCAAAGAGGATTATAAGACAATAAAAGCTCCATGATAGCTTTCTGAAGTCCAATATCCAAATGAAGGTTTCGATCAGTCCTAACGGCTATCAATTTCTTTTCGATTTGTAAGTTTAGTTTTTGAAAGACTTGAGTTACTTCAGAGCTCATGAGTAGCGACCTCGCCGATTTTCTAACACTCTCTAGTCTATGACTATTATGGTAAGCACTAGATACTTGTTCTTTTGTTGGTGCAAGTGGCACTTCTTTATTTCTATTCTCAATCCAAGCCTTACCAACGTCAATTTTTTGTTCTATGTTACTGTCTAGATCGGCTGGAGGTGTGAGGATGCAATTTAACCATCTCTTAAATTCTGACTCAAATTTCTCCACAGCTTCTTCGTCATAAAAATACGTAGAAGATACGAAGGGGTCAACAGTAGCAGACTGAGAATACACATTCCCAATTTGATTGACTGTCACATTTTGCATGTTTTTATTTGAGTCAAATGTTGTATTAGAAATCCTTCCTATACTCGTATCTTTAGCTTTAGTTGACTTTCTGTTTTTTACAGTTTTCTTGACATGAGATACTGGTACTTTCCAGAGATCTAATTCTGCTCTAACAGCTTTTTTAGACCATGACTGTCTATTATTGGTAGAAGTGGATGTAAATGGATCACATGTCTTGTCAAAAGTACGATTAATGGTGAAAGTTGTTCTATGTCTCTCAGAATTGTCAAATGCATGAGCATCAGAAATCTGTCCACTTTCCTCAGGGATTGATTGCAATGGTGGAGTTATTGATCTTGGAGGTGACCTTATATCAGCTCGTAAATCACTTTGCCAAAAGTTTGGTCCATTAGGAGTCAGAAAGGGTTTCTGGTCAAGCACATCCTTTTGGTACTGATATTCTCGGAACAGAGACTGTCTGCACATTTTCGGTTGGTCTTTCATGAAATAATGTGGCGGCCTAGCGTCGTAAATTTGATTAAAGTTTGGTTCTATTGGTGTATTTGGAGAGTCCTTAGTGTAAGTGTCTGAACTCAGTTTAACAGCGTCATCTAATATATCATGTGTTTCGTTATTTAGTTTTGGGAAAAACTTTCTTTCTGTAGAAAATCTTTGTGGAAAAAATGATAGATCACTTATACGCGAAAATTCTGTATTAATAGAGAAGTTAGGACTGGTGAATTCCTTGGGTGATGATGTATTTGGTTGTTTCTTACTTATTACATTTGGTGTTTCCTGGTAACAATTATATTGTGCATGTTGATTTACAGTCAACCACTTATTAGGTGGTTGTGTGGATGTTATGCTTATGATAGAATGAGTTGTATTTTCTTTTTGATTTAAAGTTTTCATATCTAAACTGTCGTCAATATCACTTTCAGAGTTCAAGCTAAGTATTATTTTGGGTCCTTTATCTAATTTTTCAGTTTTTGCTGTCTGAGTTTTCATTGGTGTAAAAGTAAGATTGTCAAAAAGTTCTGTTGCAGAAATATCTGTTTGTTTATTAAATGGTTTGAGGACATTATAAGGTACATTTAATGAATCGTCGTTAGTAAAAGATTTGTCATATGTTTGTTGTAATATTTTCGGTTTTCTCATATTGGGGAAGATTTCAGATTCATCAAAACAGAAGTCAGCACTTGACGACAAATCAAAGGGACATTTTATAGGACGAGTTTCAAATGTCTCATCATTAATAGTTATATTTTCTTTGTTAGCGATGTGGGAATACTTTTGTTTACTTTGAATTTCACCATAGGTATTTTGAATATGTTTGGTATTGTAAATCATCTCAGTTTTCTTCTTGTAAATAGATACAGGAGATTTTTTTGCCACTTTTTTTTGTATCTTACCTGGGGAGATTTTGTAACCTTTCAACTTATTTCCTTTCCCTTTTATATTCTGTAATTAATAAACAATTCAATAGTTACAAGACCCATTTAAAAATTAATATAAGAATGTCTTAACAGTTAATGGACAGAAATTAAGTACATTGATAAATTAACCTATTTCCACAGTGGACCATTTTCTGGGAGATAAATATTAAATGGTGGGTATTAACTAGTCCTGATATGCATAGACTGAATTCCACCTCTTTCAGGGAGCCCTGTACCCAGAAATTGGCGTCTTATGGGCTGAGATGATGATGATTAACTTGACCTACCAGAAGTTAATTCTAATATTATAAAAAATGAATATTAGTATGATCAGTGAGTATTAAACATTGTTAGTTCACTAAAATTGTTAAATAATTACCAAAGTTGACTTCAGAACTACAACAACATCATATCTGCCTCTGTTTTCGTTGATAAAGCGCACAGTTTCTCTGACCGCTGTCGGTTGAGTCGGGGTCCACATCATTGTTACACAATAACAAGTTTCTGGCTCTAACAGTATCCATTCTTCTGGCAGCTCAATTGTTAATCCAGGTGGTAAGGATTTTCCAAGAGTTATCTGAAGAATTACAAATATTTTGTTAGTAAAGTGTAGATTTGAAGGCTTCATTAGCTAAAAAGTTTATAAAACTTTCAAAGTAAACTGTATGGCGACAATAAAGCATATAATCGGTGCATATTATAAAAAAAAATCTCTTCTGTTCGTATGTATGGTTAGATCTGGGCCGCGGGTGTTCGCTAGTATTATTATAAAGCTTTATAGTGAATAAAGACATTCGCTGCTTATCTCTGATACTGATTTGCTACAATTTATTTGTGTGGAGTGTGGCCGAATTGAAAGACCTGTTTAATTTTTCCTATTTTACTTAATAGAGAGCCTATTGCCATTATGGGACATTTTAGAAACTCCATAACCACTCAGTGATTCAAACTAAAATTCCAATAGCCAGGGCAGATGTTACATACCACTAAATAGAATATCTGTAGTCCGAGCGAAAGGAAGTAAAGGTATAAACAATTACTTACATTATCTTGTTCATAAGAAACCGATATCAAAATATAAAAGTTATTGACATAGCATGAAGGTTTAGCTTAGAAGCTGGTACTGGAGCGTAAGGATACTTATTGAAAACAAACAAGCAAATGCTAATAAGTAATACCTCAGTAATCAGTGAAAATAGTATTTTTGCTAACCTGTTGGGTTTGTTTAGTAGGATTAAACACTTCTAAGTTTTTCTGGCAAGTGGTACCAATGAGTACATTATCGAATACAACTTGTGGAGGTTTTGAAAAGGGTGCGATAACTAGACGTGGGCATACTTGTTCTGGCGATGACTTGGGTTCAGGCGCTGTTCGACGGGCACGTCGAATATGTTCCGGAGTGTTATCAATCTAAAATGTATGCATATAGAATAAAATATGATGCATCGGTTATTGTAAATAGCGTAATATTTATTACATACTTGAAAAAACATCTTTGAAGGAATCGTTACTATTCGTTACTAACGACTTTGTTGATCACAAATAACATAGGCAACGCATTTCAAAAACAGTAACACTTGTGTGTCCGTTGTTCTCACACATATCACAAACAAAATAAACGAACGTTTTTAGTTTATATCTCACTAATTCAATCAGAAAGATTACCAAATTATAACATTTAAAATTCAAACCGTTGTCCATCCATTGATTAATTATGAGATGAACCATAGACATATTTTTGGCGACTATTTTCCAATTAGGGGTAGGCTAGTCTTCGACCATACCGCCTAATCTCGAGTGACTTCTTTCCATTACATAGTATTTCGGTTTTTTTTTTATAATATCTTTTGTGACATAATTATTGTTTATATTTGATTGAAGATTAATACAATAATAGTAATAATATGTACTTACTATTATTGTATTAATCCACAATCAAGAAATATTTACTGAAGGTCAATGGGATATTTTAATTGTCACATCGATGTCATTGGAATATGTCAATCAATACCCCCATCAGCATCAGCTAGTCGCCCCTTGTGTTTATTTTGTAGCCACCCTGCTATGCATGTAGTTGTAGCACTTGTAGGTTTGCGTTTGTAAGCATTATTATACATGTGTATCTCTAACTTAATAAAACAATATGGCAACACAGTAATGCCAGATGCCAACCTTCTGTCATTTTGTTACACGAAATTTTTGTTCGTCTTTCCTTCCTTCAAGTTCCTTCATTTTCTAATCGTACGTAAAGGTCCTGAAAGGATTTAATTTAGTAAAGTATTGGAGTAACGCGCCATTTACCCTTTAAATTATTATTAAAGTAATACAACTTTACAGATCCCAGTTAATTGAAAACCATGGCTGACTCGCAGACAAATGAAAATACATGCGTAGTGTGTTTCAAGAACGTTTTGTACTATTCTATTGGGGAATGTGATCATCCTGTATGTTTCGAGTGTTCTACTCGAATGCGAGTACTTTGCCTACAAAATGAGTGTCCTATTTGCCGGCAAGACCTTTCAAGGGTAGGTAGAATTTATATGCAAGTAAACACATTGTGGTGTTTGTATTGTGCAATATTGTGTTATATACATACAATATTTATGTAGAAAAAAGGACAAATCTAGTCTACAAATAGTATATATTAGTTCAGTTGTTTTAGTTGAATGTAACAAATTAGAAGAAACCAAATGTAGCTTTTGTCATACTCCGTTAATTTTCTGTCAATCATGGATTAATTGGCATGAATGAGTAGAGTTACCACTAGAAGCACTATCCAACCACTGAGATTAACTTAAGAATATATATAATACATATACATAATAAAATAAGATATCATTAAATACCCACTGTTAATAAAATCTCTAACTCAATCTCGTAATCACATTCTCCTTTCACTATCTTATTAGAATACCTATCTTAAGTAAGCCATAACTTCGAACTTGTTTTGTTTTTTATATATTATGTGTTAATTTATTTATAGTGTTTTATTTTAGTCCCAACTTTTAATTTACTATTATAATTAATTCACATTTAACAATTATGATAAGAACAATAATTGGAATTGTTTATCGAGTAGTTATTAGGTAAAATTATTCTTCTCATTCCAGGTTGTTTTTACGGATTCCATCCAACCTTATAAAGAGCTTCGTAACAGGGTTTTCTCTGATAGATTATTCGAGAGGCAGTTTAAGATTGGGTACTGTAGTGAGGACATCAAGCATGCTTATGAGGAACTGCTGGAGAACAGGTGTAAGATTTGTGAGAAGATTCCACCATATCGAACATTTACCATGCTCAGTGATCACATGAGGAAAGTGCATGAGAGACACTTTTGTGATCTTTGTGTGAAACATTTGAGGGTAGGTGTACACTATAATGCTTTTTTTAATTCCGCGGCCGCTCCCACGTCCGTTGCCGGGCGTCTCTCGCTCACACGCAAAGGTGTTTCTAGTGGCGCCCGGCAACACTATAATGCATATAAATTTTAATTACATGTATAGTTAGTTAATCCAGTAGTTGAGCATGTGGTATAATCACAAATAACTTTACTTCTATATAGAGTGTATAACATTGTAATTTTAAAATATTCACTGAAAGACATAAAGCACATGCCATATCAAGACTAATAATTAACTAAAATCTAACTTATTAGATACAACTTAAGTACAGCTGGTGTGACTGTGATGAGAACAGGTACAATATAAGAAAGAAGTAGATCATTGTAAGTGAACATATTATCTCTATGGGGAAAAAGTCTGTAAATAAAAATTGTACTGGCTGTCCAATTGGCGCTTTTTTAGTTAAATTGCTTCGACATTATGGAATGAATGTACCATTAGCCAGTATTTATTTTTATTTATTCATAGTCATCTGCAGATACGCTAAACTTTTTCCAAATATTGAATGCTTTGGTCAATTAAACTACTAAAGACTCCTACTGCTCATCTGGTTCAAGTTCCATGTATATTTATTATATTCAGTCAGTGTTTTCATTAAATGTTTAATAAAACCTTTTCAGATCTTTACTAGTGAGCGTAGATGCTACACAAGACAAGAGCTTGCACACCATCGACGGAAAGGTGACCTCGATGACACATCACACAGGTGATGCCATATCACTCAACAACATGTAAACAACCTCTCAGACATTCATATACAGCATACACCATTAAATCGTGAGGCGAAACATACACATTTTAGAAATTATTTGTATATCAGCATTATCAAAGGCAAATCTTCAGGTCATTTTTCGAAAAACAAAAAAAATAAATATTAATAGTATGTTTATTAATAGTAATAAGTATGTTTATGGTAAACTCGTTTGGTTCAGATACAAGGACTAAAGGCTTGGGCAAACCAAAAGCAGTTGCATTGCGGTAGCAGCGCGTCTAGGTTAGTAAATAATGTAGTTATATGAGGGATGACACACTGAACAAAGCGGGCCCGCGTTTGTTTAGTGTGTCATTATATTAACTACATTATTTACTAACCTAGACGCGCTGCTACCGCACTGCAACTGCTTTTGGTTTGCCCAAGCCTTTAAGGTATATTCAATATTATGAGTGGCCTCTCAATTACAGAATAATATAGTATAAACCTCCATATATGTAGGTACTGCTTTTAAGAAAGTTATGTGAACGAATGAACTAAAAATTTGAGACATTTAAGGTTTATAGGGCAAAAAAGTGAATAGAGCTATTTTGAAAGGGTTTTTGTCAATAAATGTGATTAACACAAAAATTTGCTTGTTCAACCAGGCAAACTAACTTTATTATATAGTATAGTATAGATATTTCACAAGTGAATCATTGAAAGATTTTTTAAATCCAGAGTATTTTTGATCGACATTCACACTTCATTTTTCTAATAAATAATTGAACAGTGTTGTGTACATTGTAATCTTAATACTACATGATAAAATCATTAATGGACATATAAATTTTGTGAGTTATCTACAACCTACGAACCACAAATACTGTTCAAATATACATTATGGTTTATACTTGATTAGATATTCGACAGTTTGTAAAAGTTATATAACTATAACTAACTAGCTATCCTGACAAACTTCTTACCCCTACAGGATGGGTGACCATTTTTTAAGACACTGAGGGACCTCAGGGTCGTAGAAATGGTGCAATGGTCCAAAAAGATAAAAAATCACGTTTCACGTATGAGCCCCATTAAATCACTACATATTATAAAACAAAGTTGCCCGTTATGTATGTATGCGGAGATCTTTAAAACTACGTAACGGATTTTGATGCGGTTTTCACCAATGGATTCACTCTGGTTCTCGAAGAAGATTTTTAGTATATAATTGTTAAACGGGTGAAGCCGCGGGCGTCCACTAGTATTTAATATATTCTGTTTTTTAGTATTTGTTGTTATAGAGGCAACAGAAATACATCATCTGCGAAAATTTCAACTTTCTAACTATCAAGGTTTATGAGATACAGCGCAAGACAGACGGACGGATGGACCGTTCCCGTTTTACCCTTTGGGTACGGAACCCTAAAAAGGTTCAGTGAATGATGTGATGGACGACACAATTAATAAACAGTAACAATTAAATGACTAAGAAGCGGTATCTTTGCAATTTAGCAATCTCAAAGAGTTAATTTAACTGCATACAGGGGTCACCCGCTGTGCGAGTTCTGTGAGGAGCGTTTCATGGACGCGGACGAGTTGTACCGTCACCTGCGCAAGGAGCACCTGTACTGCCACCTGTGCGACGCGGACGGACGCAACCTGTACTACGCGACGCACACCGCGCTCGCACAGCACTTCCGCACCGACCACTACCTGTGCGAGGAGGGGGACTGTGCCGGACAACACTTGACCGCTGTATTCAGAAGCGAAATTGACCTAAAAGGTATTTGTTCATGCCAGTATTATCTTATGCTTGCAGCGTCGCCTGCGTGGAGTAGCTAAATGTAACGATCGAGATCTTTACTTTTACCTATAATCTGTGAAAACCCCACGAATTTACGTTCGGCAACTACGGATTTACGTGTACAGACTGACAGTGCTGTGAGTGTAAGGGGCTTCTCCAACATTTTCCGGACTCCAGCGCTCTCACCTTCAAGAGACAATAATACCTTATTTTGTGTGTTGTTACTTGTTAGTCTATCTAGTAATCTTAGTAATCTTCTAGTAATCTTAGGTTTAAATTTTGCCCTGTAGGTACATATAGCTGATGTTACTAAGGAATAGTTTGGGCTACTTTTTATCTCGGGTATATGTTTTCGTCTGTATTGGTAACTAGAAAACTATTGCACGCGAACGAAGCTATGAGCACCAGCTAGTGAATAAATAATTATTGTATATCCTCGCTGAGTAAGAATATAACAGTACTGGATGGTCACATAGTTGACATAGTGTAGTGTCGTGTGTGTTGCAGCACACAAGGCGACGGTGCACGGGCGCGGCATGAACCGCGGCGCGGCGCGGCAGGCGCGCACGCTCGAGCTGCAGTTCAACATCACGCCGCACCCCGGCGTCACGCAGAGGACACCCAGGTACAGACATAAACAATAACATGTAGTATACAGAAACACATTTGCAAAAATAACTTTCTCTCTTTTTTTTCATGAGTATATCACATAAGCTCGATGATTAGCTCTTTTTGTTAGGGCCGTTAATGAGAAGAAAAAAAAACATATTTTGAGGGTTTTTCATTCCCTAATCCGGCCCTAGAAAGTAGTCCCAAGTCAGCTGTCCCACTATTGAAAACACTGTCGTGCTAAATATTAGCGAAATCAACCGAATAGTTCGAATTCGAAATGTAGCTTTCTATACCAAACTTACAAATATACATTTTCCAGAATTGAAAATCTTGTAATAGATTTATTTCACGATCACAATATATATATATATATATATGTCACTATGAATATTTATTAGTGAGTGAAAGTATAAACTGTTGTCGTGTAGAGAGCACCGCGAGCGCGTGGTGGAGCCGGAGCCGGCCGCGGTGGCGCCCTCCCCGATGGACATCGACACGAGCAGCGCGGCGCAGTTCCCCGCGCTGTCCGCCGCCGCGCCCGCGCCCGGCCTCGTGCTGGCCGGACACCACCGCGCATATAAAGGTACCACTACCACTGACGACTACTGCACGCCGCCGTACATTGGATTATAGGTTAGGATGGAATTGACAACACTATCCGTTTAGAACCGTCTATGTCGCTATAAAGGATGATGCGTCGAGTTGGCCGGTGTGTCCAATAAAAACACTTATAAAATTACATCATAAACTTAAATTTTATTATGGGCAGAATCGTGTAAACTTTCGGAAGATATCTCCCCTCAAATCATAGAGTTTGTGACCATGATTAATCAAGAAATTAACACACCCAATGCTATACACGATTACGGTAGAGTTGAAAAATCTAATACATTATGAAATGACTCACTTGTACAAAAATTCCACAATTTTAAAAATTGTGGAATATCTGTACAAGTGATTATTTCTTAATGTATTGCTATATGTTCCACCAAGTGCCGACAATCGAAAGCATAAATTATATTTGAAAAATCTAAATAGGCAGCGAGAAATGTTTTAAGAATAGACAGAAACGATCTCTTATAGGTAAACCGGGATACGCGCTACCCTCCTGATGGTATGCGGGGCGCGGGGTGGGGGCGCTTAGTTTAGTTTTAATCAGTACGTAAAGTAGGGAAGGTACAAAATAAATGTTTATTTCAGTTTTAGTGTTGTATTTAGTTTTAGTATCTTCATCTTAAGGGCCTAGACCGCGCACGGATAAAGTCGATTTTGAGCGACAGCAGCGCTATTGTTGCCCGAATCATCCGACGGGCGGGTGAATGACCCAGAGAGCGCGATTTTGAAAATGTTTTGCGACAAACGTTCCACGTTGAGTTATTGTTATTGAAGTTGAATATTTACAGCATAACAAAAATGTTGAATTATTGGAAATAAACGACTGCCTATTTGTAAAATATTCCAAGAGTAGTTTTCGTTATAAAATGATCCTAATTACTAGATAAATAAATAAGAGTAGTTTGAGACACAATTTTTATGATTTTCTATTTATAATAAACAATCAAGAGCAGGTCCGGACTGACCTTTTTGTATTCTACTTACCTAAAATTCCAACTACGAGTACCTATGTATTTATTTGTAATTTTACTACCAAAGTTTATTCTTATTTCGTAAAATTTTCATTCAATAAAATAATTGCAAATTCAGTAGGAAGTACGGTCGAAATAACATCACGCCTTTCCTCGCTAGTGTTTATATCTACGCAAGGAAATGTGCCTATTGCGTAAACTCAAATACTTTTTGCTTACGATCACCTCGCAATCTAAAAAATCTTCTAGGGTTGTACAAAAAATTGTCAATAAATGAAACACACGTATAAAAATGGTTCATATAATTAAAAGTAAACAAAATATGAGTCGCCACCTAAAAAGCGTGCTAGGGTTGTACAAAAATTAGTTATAAACAAACATGAAATTTATAAATTATTCATATACTTAATTAAACGAAAGTAAACAATAACAAAATATGAGTTTAAGAGTTTCTAATGTTTTTTTCATTTTAATGATTACTGATCAAATTCTGATTTCTACTAATTTGATGATAAAATCAATTGCTATTGCAAAACCTATCAGAATGAAAATGTTACCAGCTGCCCGATTCACGTAATAAAAACCGTAGCGTAGTGACTTAAAAATGTCACTTCGCACACTTTTTAACCGACTTAAAAAAAGAAGAAGATTCTCAATTCGCTGTATTTTTTGAACCGATTTTGATGATTATTTTTTTTATTTGAAAGCTGGTGCATCCCGTGTGGTCACATTTTAATTTCATTAAGATCGGACCTTGGGTTTACACCAGGTAACTCTTCAAAATCGTATAGGAATTGTATAGAAATTGAGCTATTGGAAGATTTATGACAATCCAAGACTAGATAAGTAAGTGCGTTAAAAACAGAAAACCAAATGGCGATTTCTAAGTTTCTAAGTTAAAACGACTTTTGAACTGGCGTGTTTACGTGAATCGACCGGCTGGGTAGTTAAGTTACATCAGTCTCTTTCAAAATCATTAGACGTTCTTCTCTTTCAAAACACGTAAAGCTCTTTCTTTCCTCTCTTTCATAGCCTCTATGACATTGGGCGGGTCACGAATAGGCATGCTTCGTGACTGCCGAGGATCAACTAATTCTGGAAGGAGGCAATCGTAATAAAATCTAACTAATTTCATCTCCATTTTCTCCTTCCAAAATTTGTCGTCCTTTTCTATAATATAAACTTTCATAGGTACAGTAGCACCAAACCAGATGCCAAGCATGCAAACGTTTCTTTTAGTTATATGTAGCTGTCCCTGAATTTAGAAGTACCAGTAATGATTTTTATTTATGACATAACCCTTGGAAGCCTTGTCCTTAACCCAAAAGGTATGTTTGGCCATTGCTTCATCAAGAGTCATGCCAGCTAAAGAATGTGGGCACTTAATTTCAATTAAACCGTTTGCATAAATGCCATCTGGTGTAGTACCAAGAAATTCATATTGATCGTCGACGAACAAACCGCAACCTTGTATACTAATATTCTCTTGAATTTCTAACTGTCTAATTGCAGTTTCTTCGTTTTCGATACCGTACCGTACAGCAGGCAAACTGGAGATATTACTACCATAAACGATTTTACAAACAAAAGCAGCACAACTTGTGCTCTCTCCTTTTTTACAAACTTCCCCGAACGATGATGAGGTTAGTAATTTTCTCCTTGTACTCATCCACTCAGCACTACTTCTTTGCAAATGGGTCGACCTTTCAAGCTCCTCTCTTTCAGCACAAGACAACTTTAAATCAACTAAAAAAGATGACTTGGCTTTCTCATATAATTCTGGACTCAGATCAGGTTTTTCGCAGTTTGGTCCATAGTGAGCGTCTTTCGATACAGCGCTGTGGCTTTTTTTCAATCTTAATTTAGGTTTAGCAATTAAACGGTTTCTACGATTACTATTTTCCACTTTCGCGATCAAAGGATTAGGACTAGATTTAAATATGACTTCATGAGTTTTACTATGAATCGATCCCGTATTAAAAGACACAACAGCAGCTGCGCATCGGCCCGCATAAGAACCACGGGAAGAATAATTTACACGCTTACCCCCAACTAATTTGGCAATTACTCCGTTAAAACTTTCAACTATATTACTTGTGCAATTATGAATTAAACTTCTAGAATGATATGACAGTCTTTTACTTAAAATTTCTACCGCGTCCATTAATCCGCATCCAACAATTGCTGGAAGTAACCCAACAGGTTCTATTCGACGAGTGTCAGGTCTACAAAAATACTCCTTGCAATGTTGGTGATTACCAAATACGTGTTGTGGACCATTTAGAATATCTTCACTAAGATTTTTTATTTTTTCTTCGAGTGACTGATTTTGATCCCCCCAATATTTAATCGCGCATTTTACACCCGTTCTTAAACGCAAATACCTTTCTTTTAGGAATTTCCGCAACTCGCAAGGATACTTAGTGTCTTTCGACAATTTCTCCAAGCTATTGCAGTAGTTTCGTAAAAGATGATTTTTGCATTCAATTTTCTCTACTATTAAATTATCGTACGGACGCGAATCTAATATTTTTTTATAAGTACTGGAATCGCCGTCTGCTACAAATTTATTATAAATTACACCGTGATCAACAAAGGAACGTTTAAACCCCTCAACTATTATGGTCGATTCCATCCCGGTAGATGATCCTGAATAATTCTTGAAACAATGGTGTTCCGGGGGCTGACTGTTGTTCTTTGCGGCTCGTGCACTCGACTACGCAGTATTTATTTTTAACTCCAAAAAACAATACTTTATTAGTTTTAATGCCAATTATCGCAGCTGCGCCGGATAAGGCGGAAAAATTCTTACCATAAGATCTCTTGCTCCAACAACCGTCAACAGCAACAGATATTAATGGTGTACCATTTTTATCAACACTACCTATAGACACTGCGTACTCCGCTTCTTCCTTGACAGCTTCTGCCATGGAATGTGCTGCTGTCTTTTCCCACCAATCGCAAACCGTATTATTAATTTCATTGTACAATGAAGGTGACATGATTGGTAGGGCTACTGCGGCACTTAATGTTTTTAACTGAGAGTAGCTCCCACCAGATGATATGATACCAGACACAATTTGATGATTCACTTCCATGCTATCTTCTTTCTTTTCAACCAAACACACAGTAAATTTCATATTACGCATACTACATTTTATGATGAGTTTTGAGTCCAGACCAACTTTTACTTCACCTATTATACTGAGGTAACTTAACTTACAATCCATTGGACCGTGGTCCCCTATGGCCTGAAGAGCTTTAAAAAAAAAAGAAATATCCACTACTCTACGCCCAACTTCCACTTCATCCACCTTTCCCTCTTGACGGTTGTCAATAACTAGTTCCTGTAAAGAAAGATAATGGCTTGATTTTTATTATAAAAAATAATTCAAAAGGTATGGGCCAAATTTCTTCAAACATAGCTAAGAACTCCCTTAGAATACATCTTTGAAACACAGAACACTAGATCAAAATCTTAAACGTTTTTATCAGTCTTCGTCAATTATGAAAGTGAATAAATAAACATAATAAAAAACTGGTTGCTTGTAAAGTCGGTTTAGGACGATAATTTTATCGGATAACGTCATAATATTATTCTCCATCGCTTGTACTGCGCTCTCGCTTGACCCTAGCGTGACATAATGTGACACTTTTTTGTGCGTGTTGCCGGTGTTCATCGATTTATAAGACGTTATCACGTCATAAATTTAATAAATCCGACTATATGCATAAAAACTCAAAAGGTAAAAAGAAAACAAGTCTACGGTCTTGAATTATGTTACATAAAAATAAATAAGAACACTATTGTAATAAATCGAATTCAACAGTTGAGACCCATTGAAATCCTCACAGGCTCGAAGATATTCCTGACTAGCTAAATATTTCTTTAGAAATAGGCCCCGACTGCTAAATACGCTATATTACAATGGTGTTGTTATTTATTTTTATTACACATTTTCATTTTTTAATCTGTCGGGTTTTAACATTTTTATTGTTTATTTATTTATATTCATAACTGACGAAGACAAATATAAAAGTGCAAAAGAATTCATACAATATTATGTTCGTGATGAACAGAAATTATAAATTTCCTTTACGCTATACGTATTGGTTTTTTATGGCGTCACTTATTCTATGTCACTCGGGCTTAGAAGACAATTCTAATGATACTAAAAACATTAAAATCGGTTCAATAATTTTGAACTTATCGTGCCACAAAGATATATTACTTAGTATACATACATACATACGTACACCAGTCGCGTAAAAGATAATATTTTACAAAAAAAATTCTTGATTTTGGTAAAATACGAGATTTGAACGTGAATTTTCTTTTGAGAAAGTAATTGAGAAGTATGTGTTTGTCTCACAATGAAAATAATAAATATTGCAAAAAAAAACTGTAGGTACTGAGATTTTGTCTTCGCCCATCACTAGCTAGTTTGTTTATTTATGTAACAAGTCTACAAGAATTACGTATAACAACTTACCTCTATACAGCGCGTAGCAGTGTTGCTCGGAGTCTCGGCCTGAAGGTTTTCTTCATTTTCAGTACTGGAAATATTATTCATCAATATCCACTTTTTATTTATTTTGTAATTTTTGTACAACCCTACGCCAGGCACGGCGTGCGCGCGCCCGTGCAATTTCTGATAGGAAACATACCTACTTCCACTTCCACATATTTAGACATGATGAACATGAAAACTAATAATACTGTAACTAATAATAGTGTAAGCAAACTCATTGCTTTGAAATACATAAATATATGAAAACTAATACTATATTATGTAATAAAATTTATTATTATGAAAATTGTTCCTATAGAAATTGACTTTATTACTTATATAGATATTGAAATTACGTAATTATTACCTACTGGACATTGTAATTTTTCTTCTTAGACTGACATACCTAATTGTGTACCTATCTAATTACATGTCAAATCAATATTTACATGCTGTTGTAGGTATATGTCTGAATCAGGCGATCTAAATCATTGTACCTATTTGCTTTGTAATGTACCTACCCTGTTCAAAATGCAAATAGATTATATTATTATTACTACTAAGACATGATAAGCATACACACAAATAAAAGTAATAAAACTAGGATTTTTACTTGACACTAACACAAATCTAGTAAATTTTTTCTAGGTATTTAGGACAAGACGTAGTCAAGTAGGCAGGTAAACTTACATTTTATTCCGAGATCTTTTGGCTTTCACGTTTTTATAATGCGTACTAAATTTTCTTTTCGCTGGCATGGCACTCAGCAAATTATCCTGCGAAAAGAGACCCTCGATTACCAATTACGTTTATGATACCTATTGCCTTTATCATGTTGAAAAATCTATGTATGTCGTGCAGAGAACTATATACCCCGCCAGTTCATATCTCGAGAAAATAAGGTGGGCAGGGCTTTGATTGTTTCAAGCCTGAATTGATACCTACTTTACAAGGTTCATAAAATGACCTACGCAACAAAGTAAATAATTTTGTATTTCTTACGATTTATATCTAGTTCCATCATGGTTTTCTTTCAGACTTTCATTATATCGGTACTTTCTATTTACTGAAAGTAAATTAGTTATAAAAATATTGTACTTACAGTTTTTCACAAAAAACACAAATTCACAACACGTAATTTTGCTGTAGCATCCGACACGCGTGGAGTCACTTTGAAATTCTATGGCGCACTGGCGATTAGTTGCGACGATCGTTCTATCGGGACGCGTTTGAATTTGCATACATTTTTCTATGGAGAATTTACGTAAAACATATCTAGATTTTAGGGCTTTAAAAGGGGAAGTCTTTGTTTGTAAAGGTACAAAAAAAAGTACATGGTTATATTTATTGGCTTTTTCAGTGTTCAAAAAGTGTTTCTTTTTATCAATTTGTGTTGATTTATTGGGTTAAATCTGAAAAATACGAAGGCAGGTTTTCGAATTTTTTCTCAATTTTGTGCGTTTGTTGACGTTTATTATATAACAACTACAGGGTTTTAAGAGTTAAAATTAGCACTAACATCATTTTTGGTCTTTCATTTTAATATATACAAATTATCGTTGTTATTAATCATATGTAAATAGGTTAAATATGAAAAATCGTAACACTCTTTTCGGTGATTTTCACGATCTGGGCCCTTAAGGTTAATTACCAAAGTGATGCAATCTTTAGGGTAATTTAATTACTCAACTGAATAGCTTGAGCTAATCGAAAATATCGAAATACAGCGTAGCATAAACTTACTAAAATAAAATATGTGCATAAAATATAACAAGCATTAGTAAGCATTTCCTTCCCTTGGCCCACTGGAAGAGATTTCTTATGAAATAAGTGGTGTGGTGCCTTTGTACTGTTAATCTATCCTTAGTATTCCTCTTCTCTTTTCTATAACTTCATGTGTTAAAACAAAAAAAAACTTTTTACGTCCTCTTACATTTCCGGTGGATTGTGGGTGCATACAAAAGTGCCCATCATCCTTTCTCAGACTTTAGGTTCCGGCAGCTTCTAGAATTAACCCTAATTAGGTTTTATTTGTTCTTTAATGGTTACAGGCGCCGGTGGGTTGGCTCGTACTGACAAGAATTTCCCCACACTAGGTGGCGGGCCCGCGCCTCCACCATCCGCATCCACTTCTACTCCCGTCGCGGCCACCATCCTTAGGAACTGTAAGTATATTTCCTACTCATTATATAGTAGTGTCGGTATTTATTTATACACCATAAAGCGTGAACGAAATGTCTATTGTTACAGCCAAGCCTAGCATGTCGATCCAACTGCACAGCCAACCTACGTCGGCGAGCAACTTCCGGCTCACGCAGACCGGCGGCAACCGCGGCATCTCCCTCCCTCCGCAGCAGAAGAAGCAGACCTACGACGACGAGGACTTCCCCTCGCTCGCAGTGCCCAGGGACGATCACCCCAGCATCGGGGCCGGGACCGTGCAGGCGTCCAAGGTATTTACACCTACTCATCCGGCTCGTATGTTGCTGAAACCGTCGAAGTGGGAGACTAAAATGTAAGTTATTTTCAGGTTACCCTAATCAACAGCCAGGACATGCAAGCTCTAAAGATTCATCAGCCCAGTTCTCAGCAGAAAAAAGTGTCAATGAGCTCGGAGGCGTTCCCGGCGCTGTCGTCCTCCACCGGACCGGTGGCGCCGCCGCAGTGGATCACCGTCAAGCAAAAGGACAAGCAGCGCCCGGCCCGCCCCGAGCCGCCGCCCAAGCCGAGGGAGCCCGCCTTCAACGCCGCCGCCGTCGCGGACTTCCCCACGCTGCCCCTCAACCAACAGAAAACGAAACCTAAAAAGCAACAACCGACTCAACCCCCACCTCCGCCGCAGGAGACCGTCAAGCCTACCAAGAAGGAGAAAAAGAGACAAAACAACAGAAAGGAAATTTTCGAGGACACGTTTCACGTCAACGGCATCTCCGACAAGTGGAGCAAGGAGTCCTATGCGCACGCCGGCGGCACTCCCGCCGCCGAGGTCGGCAAGAAGATCACCACTGTGGAGAGTCCCGCCGCGACACCCGCCGAGGGGACCGGGAACGGCGGCACCGGGGACTTCAGCCTCGCCGCCCGGGACTACCCGCCGCTGGGCGACACGTGTCCCCCGGGCAGGGCGCGGCGCGTGCCCAACGGGAGTGTGCCGCCCGGATTCACGTCCCGGGCCGCGTGCGACGGGATGACGTTCACCAACTCGGCCGGGCAGACGTTCCCGGCGCCGCCGCACGCGTACATCCCGCCACCCGACTTCGAATTGCGGAACCGCGCGCTCGTCAAAAAACTGTCCCGGGCGCTAGGTGGCGCAGGCGGCGTAGACGAGTTCCGGCGGGCGTCGCGCGAATTCCGCGACGGAGCTATCGGCGCGGACCGGTTCGTGGATGCGTGCGGCGCGGCGCTCGACGGGCTGCTGCCCGAGCTGGTGGCGCTGCTGCCCGACATCGGCAAGCAGCAGGAGCTGAGTGTGCGGCGCGCGCTGCCGCAGCTGTCCGCGTGCGCCGCTTGCGGCCAGCTGCTGCAGCCGGCCGACGCGCTCGAGCACGAGCGCGCGCACTGGCCGCCGCTGTCCGCGCCGCCCGGCCTGCACTAGAGCCCGAGTCGGCGCCGCGCTCTAGCAGTTCACATGATTCGTTTTGGCACAATTCTACAGGATGTTGCATATCTACCGACGGACGTATCGAGCCGCTCCCGAGCTAGCTCCGCTCGACGTCGGCGCCTACCCGCCCGTGTCTATATATACGAGTGGGGCATATAATATATTATGTGGTAGTTACGTGTATCGTATAGTTGAAGTTTATTATTGGTGCGCTGTACACGTACGTATGTGACACGTCGTCGACGGCGACGCCGGCCTCGCTTCCTTTGATTGTGCATTGTTGTGAATGATAATATTAAATCCACAGTATCGCCATATGTTATGTAAAATACGAATGTTATATAATGTAAAATATATTGTTTCAAAGTTTATTATATTTTTGTACTATGACAGTTTACGTTTTGTGTAAAATAATTTTGTTAAACTCGGATGCTATTAGTTGTATTACTGTCATTTTGTATAAAGTAAGAAAATGTTGCAACCTTTAATTTGCTAATTTTTTTTTTCGTACCGCAACACTACTAGCTCATGAGGGCTTCTGTAATTTATGTGAATATAATATTGTACTACAACCGACTTTATAATAAGTGCTCTGTACCTACATAGGTATGTGTATAGACCGAAGTTCCTTTAGTATCATATGTCACTCAGGCTTTTCCCTAGATAGTTTTGTCAACTTGTTGATTGGTTATTCTTCACTATAAAAGCCAATGAAAGGAAAATCTGACTTCGCCGAAATACTATGGACAAAACAGGGACAGGGAGAACAATATTATTTCAAAGTCAGACAATCAATGTTAAATAGGGTGACTGTCAAATAAAATCACCTACTTTTTATTAAATGTCAAAACGATACACCTCAGAAATTTGTATGAAAAACTCAAGTGACGTCACTATTATGTAACGTCAAATCCGTAACTATTACATAGTGATTCAATTAATAACTAGAAATAAATAATAATAGTACTTTAGGATTCTTTATGTAGTAAATACATTTAAATTATTTGTTTTAATTGTAGGCATTGACCCTATTATCTAATGACGAATGAGCCAACCAGCACCATTAGTTGGGGAACAGACTGGTTATATTATTATGTAAATTCCTATTTTTTTTTCAAATAATTTATATTCATGACAATTACAAGACATACGAATTAAACCTTGTGATGTTAAAAAAACGTTTTCATTTAAAAACCAGCTTACATGGAGAACTTCGTAGTGGCATTATTATTATTATTATTTTTATTTAATTCTTCAAAGACCTCTCTCTCACTCACCTTTCATATTAAATGAGGTTTTTTTTTATAAATTTTCCTTTCTTCCAACCTTGTTGACAATAACAAACACTAAAAATTAATTATACAATTGAATGCAGCTGTGAGGAAAGTATGTGCTTACACATATTTCGGCGATTTGTTTTATTAATATAAAAATAGTTCTATTTTAAGATGGATGTTTTATTTCCAAGACGCGGTTTTTTAACCGATTCTATCGCAAAAAAGTTCGTGAATTTTTTTTTCTGTGCTGCTATTTGGCTGGTGGTTTCAACCGACTTCCAAAAAAGGAGAAGGTTTTCAATTCGACTGCATGTATTTTTTTTTATGTTTGTTACCATCTTCGGACTAGGTGAACAATAAAAATACATGTTTCACATCGTAAAATAGCGTAGCGTTTTTCCGAGTAAGATACACTATTATACGCATGTAGAGTCGCGTCAACTCGTATAAAGCGCGTGCAATTTGACAGGATTCAAACGGGCAATCAATAAGAAACTAGACGTCAAAAAAAAAAATTTTTTTTTTATTGGAATCATTGAAAAATTATCTAAGAACTTTTTTGCTTTGGCAATCTGATTTCTCACTGCCTCCGGATTATGGAACGCTAAAAAAAACGCTATGTGTATAAATAGATTTTATGATGTGAAAAATGTACATTTTTCTTATTTTGTAAAATAGTCAGTTGAAGCTTAAGATCTGATAAGTAATCTGGTAGTAGGATCTGGAAGTAGGATTTTTTTGAATTCGATCAAAACTCGGCGAGATAAAAAATTTTGAATGTGACCATTTTTGCGCTTTAAAATGGTTGTAACTTCTTTAAAACGCCTTTTTTCGAAAAAATCATGAGTAAAAAGTGTTCTATTTTGCCCGCTTTACCCTTAGAAATCATTTTCCAATATAAACACCAACTTTTTATCAGTTAACAAATTAATTTGCCTATAACAATTAATAGCCCAACCGCACAAATTTTGTTTTCTTACCAATCGACGCCTTTTGGTCCAAGGTTTACAAAAAGTACAAATTTGTATAGGGGCAATCACATTTTCACTGATTGGTCAGTCATTTTCATTTCTAAGCACTTTTTCGGGGGTTTGCCGCTTGCCTACATGAAGTTTGGTGAAGATAGACAGCTCAGGGTTAAAACTGATATAAGATCAACTCCTTATCCACTTACGTTATGGATAACATTGTAACTGATATTAAGTGAAGAGTAGTGGCTAAATAAATATCTTATCTGATACTCTGAGAGCTTGCCTGCCTTATTGTTAGGCTTTGCTCTTGTTGATTTATTTAGTAGGTAAGTATCTTTCGTTATGATAAGTAACGCCATGAAGATCTGCATAGTATTTCTATGGTAAGTTCATATAAACACAGATACAAGAAGTTATAGTTATTTGTGGGAAGTTTAGGGTTTCTGCGAGAGGTCATCTTGCAGTGGTGGAGTTGGTAGTTCATGCTCTTTATTGTCTTTCAGTTCAAGTATTGCATTATGTAGTGCCGATACATCAAAGCCGATCCGAAAATTCCCAAATGACTTCGTCTTCGGAGTCGGTACTTCGTCATACCAGATCGAAGGGGGATGGAATGCTGACGGTGAGTACCTAAATATATTATATATTTCAAGGTGCTTTTTCTTCTATTTATTGTGCAGCAGCTAGTCTTACTGATCCCGAGATTTTCTTCGTCTTCGAATTGTATTTCCAGATACATATCACGCCTATATCCCCGAAGGGGTAGGCAGAGTTGCATTACAAACCCAAAATTAGAGCCATTATTTTTGGTCCAACGTAATAGGGGGCAGGCCTATTGCCGTCACCGGGCACACATGGGGTATGTCCAAAATGGCCAAATTAATTTATTAAAAAGTTGCAGCTTTTGTAATATTGAAAAAAAAAAATAAACCCGTTGCCTTACGATGAAATGTTGATGTAAGGCAACAAAATCTTACGTGCCAGCCGCAATGGCACAGCCAATTAAAGTCCTAGGCGTCTCGGACTACGCTACACTATATATTATATTTCCATCTATGTATAATGTTAAAACATACATACCTGTCACTTATATGTTTAGACAAAGGTGAAAGCATATGGGATCGCTGGACTCACAATACACCAGCAGTCATAGCGGATCACAGCAATGGTGACGTAGCAGCAAATTCCTATAACAACTACAAGCGTGATGTAGAAATGATGCGAGAACTTGGAATTGACACGTACCGTTTTTCTTTGTCCTGGCCAAGAATATTACCTACTGGCCAATCCAACTATGTTAGCGAAGCTGGCGTGGCATACTATAATAATCTTATAAACGAAATGCTGAAATACAACATTAAACCAATGGTAACGTTATACCACTGGGACATGCCACAAAAATTACAAGACATGGGCGGATTATTGAATCCTCTGATCGCCGACTGGTTTGAAGACTACGCGAGAGTTGCTTATGAACGATTTGGCGACAGAGTAAAATCCTGGACCACGTTTAACGAAGCATGGAATATCTGCTATGAAGGGTATGGCTCGGTTACTAAAGCTCCAGGGTTGAACCTGACAGGTATTGGGGAATACTTGTGCCCTAAAAATGTGGCGTTAGCCCATGCTAGAGCGTACCATGTATATAATAATGAATTTAAACCAACTCAGGGTGGAGTATGTGGCTACACGATCGCTATAGCCTCCACTCTACCATTTAGCGACTCTGACGAAGATAAATTAACCACTGAGTTATATAGACAAGCTGAAGTAAGTATAATTTATTTTATACTTTAACTTTGAAGTAAACATCCCGTTCCTCGTTTACCAAAACCTTACCCGTTATTCGGCAAGGGGACTTGCAGGCAAGCTTGGCTCTCAGATCTGTCAATACGTAGCGGAAGGTAATCTTCAAAATTAGCATTTTATATTTTAGTGGGCGATTTATACTGATCCAATATTTTCAAAAGATGGAGGTTTTCCAAAAGAACTAATGGAGCGTGTAGCGGAAAGGAGTGCGGCACAAGGATACCGTAGATCCAGATTACCCGACTTCACGGAAGAAGAGAAGGAATATATTCGCGGTACGAGTGATTTCTTTGGCGTCAATCACTATGGAGGTGGCTTCTTGTCGTTTGACTTCTATAATGGGGAATATACTGCGGTGCCCTCGACCTATGATGACGTTAGGGCTGGATGGCATGTGCCTGAAGAGTGGCCTCGATCAGTTTCCTCCTGGTTGACTGTAAGTAAAGTACCTGCCTCTTAAACATTATTATTAACTGACATACCATGAAAGCGAAAGGTAGGTACAGTGAAATTAGTCTCGAGAAATTTTTGCATATGTAGTGGTGTGTATATTACTCAGATCTTAGAGCGCGTTTCCACTATATCGTTCTGGCCTATACAAAAATGTTTCGATATCCTAACATTACTATTTAATTTTATACTTATCCCTAGCAACACTCTGATTTTTGTTTTCAATAAAAACAAGTTTTTATTTTAAAGAAAAAGGTTTTGACTTTATAAAAAAAAAAAAATTCATTCAATTTCACGTCCTTGAGCAAACGACAAGGCGACTACCGTGAAACAATAAAATATCGTGTCGTTCTTTAGATGATAGTAGTTTAGCTATAGGTAAAAAGTTTTGACCATAATAATTACGAAACAAAACAAATACATAAATCGTCACTTGATAGTGGAAAGTGGAAACACGCACAAAACCAGAATAAACCAGTTTACGCTGTCCGCAGGCATCGTTGGTATCGTTAGAACATAAAGCACACATTTCATTCAAAAATTATAATTATTACGTAGTTTAATTGTTAAATTTTGTATTTGTTGATTGTTGTTATTGTTTGTTATTATTGTTATAATATTTGTTGAAGTGTTTAATTTGTGTGTAAGTGTTGTAACTTTATATTGTTAATTCAAAATGGCTCCAGTATTAAAACATGGTCGAGGCAAGCCTTTGACTTCTCAAACTAAAGAAGTTTTGTACTGTTTGTACAAATATTTCGAAAATGAGTGTAATAACAACCCGAGCAGTATTATGACCCCCACTCAATTAGTTGCTAAATCAACAGGAATTTCAATAGCATCCGTCAGAAAGGTAGTATCAGAAAGCAAATGTCGTCCTTCAGATCAGGAAGTAACATTTAAATCTCCTAAAAAGAAACCGAATCGTAAACCTACAATAGTAATCGATAACTTTGATCAGCAAGTTATCAGAAGAACAATTCATGACTTCCACATCACAAATAAAGAAGTTCCCACTTTGAAAACTTTGCACGCAAAATTGAAAGAAGATATCGATTATAAAGGTTGTGTCAGCACGTTACGAAAACACGTCATGTCATTAGGTTTTAATTGGAAGCAAACAGAAGATAACCGGAAACTTCTTATGGAAAAACACGAAATTAGATACTTGTGAATTAATTATTTGATGAAAATTGCTGAATATCGTGAACAACGCCGACCAATTGTTTACACCGACGAAACATATATACATACATCACATACCCTCTCGAAATCTTGGTCAGATGGAAGCACTTCAGGTTTGAAGCAACATATATCGAAAGGCAACCGCTTAATCATTGTTCATGCCGGTGGTATGGATGGCTTTATACCAAATGCATTGCTTATGTTTAAAGCCAACCAAAAAAGTCGAGATTACCACGACAATATGAACTATGACAACTATTCAAGGTGGATTCAAACTCAATTAATACCCAACTTACAACCAAATAGTGTTGTTGTTGTTGACAACGCACCATATCATAACTCAATACAAAATCCTGCACCGAATAGTAATTCTAGAAAACAGCAAATGATTGACTGGCTGACATTTCGAAACATTGAGCATTCATCCACGTTGCTTAAGCCTCAATTATATGAACTGATTCTGCAAAACAAGGCGAGATTTGTAGAGTACAAGATAGACGAAATATTACGACAGCACGGTCATACTGTGCTGCGTTTACCACCATACCATCCGGAGTTTAATCCTATAGAAAATATATGGGGGATAGTGAAAACATATGTCGCAAAAAAGAATGTCGCAATGAATATGAAGGTTATAATGTCATTAGCTGAAGAAAAAATGAACGCCATAACTGTAGAGGAATGGAGAAAAGTTTGTCTGCATGCTATTGAGGAGGAAAACAAATATCAGGGTAGAGACGCAGTTTTAGACACAATATCAGAACGAATCATAATTAATTTAAATAATTCATCTGATGAAAGCGAGGATGGGGATGATTGTGATATGCCTGGGGTTGATGAATTATTAGAATAAAACATTTATGGCCGGAGAACACCTAATTCATACACGTCTTCACTGAAGTGAAGACCGGCATTCACTGCTTGTAATGTTTGGAACTGGCTTGTCTGCCTCATACAGTTCCATAGATTAAAATGCAGTGGATACACATTTTCACGTCCGTATTAGTACGTAGTGCGTATGCGTAGACGTGTACGCATTTGGTGTGCTCCAGCCACAAACGTTTATTACCTTTAAAAAATAAAAACTAAAAATAAAATGTTGTTTTTTTTTATTTGCTGACCATACACTACTACAAACGCAAAAATTTCTCCAAGCTAATTTACCTGTACCACCTATGTATTTAATCCACTTATGATTACATATACTTTAAAATAACAATATTTTATTGGCATTCTCTTTAATCCCTTCAACTAATACAAGTGTTTTGATAGCATACTTTCACGTCAGTAGTGTGGTGATCCAAGGATCAAACTACATATCATTATTATATATCAATACCTTTAAACACACAGTATTCTACGAGACGGTAACGATCAATTTCATTATCACTCTCATACGTATTGCTATATAATATATCTAGGTGTTCGGTTTCTTCTCAACAGCAAATGCCCAAGAGCCTGTACATAGTATTGAAGCTAATCCACGAGAGATACGGAGGAGATATCCCGATCTACGTGACGGAGAACGGCTGGTCAACACACGCGGGTATAGAGGATGACGGTAGAGTTGGGTATTTCAGAGAAGCCTTAGAGGGCGTGTTAGACGCCTTAGAGGAAGGGATCAACCTGAAAGGTTACGTCGCTTGGAGTCTTATGGACAACTTCGAATGGTTGGCGGGTTATTCGTGAGTATCACATTCATAAATTAATTAGGTAGGTATTTATTTCAATTAAGTATCTTTCTTACTCTACCTATAATAAAACCACTATTCTAATTTATAATAGGTACATGCGTAATACCTACACCTATTTATGATTTATGAACAACACACACACAGTCAAAAATAACACAATGACAGGAGTACCTACAAACAGAACAGTGAGCATAGTACAAGGGCACTACTTATTCCTAAAGGAAAGTGCCAGAAGGCGTGAGAGGATATGCTTATCCCCGGGGATACGTACATCGTAATTTTAGTGAGGGGATATATTTATGCGTCATTTTATTAATATAAAAATAACGTAGGTTATAATAGTTTATTTAAAATTAGAGTTTCTGTTTGTATTTTAAAGTTAACGACGCGCGACGTTTCGTTAAAATAGGTATTTTATAGGTAGGTATTTACCTACCTATAAAAATATTTTTTTAAATTTTATCTCTCTGTTTACTCCGGCTAATCTCTGGAACGGCTGGTCCGCTTTTAACGAGACTGACTGGCAGATAGCTAAGACTAGATAAGGAGTAACTTAGGATACTTTTTATCACGGGAATGTGTTCCCATGGGAATGATAACTAGAAAACTATACCCCACGCGGGCGTAGCCTAGAGCATCACCTACTGAAGTACAGACGTACATATTTCAAAAACAAATTGTACCTAACATGCATTCTCTTGTACATTTCCAGGGAACGTTTCGGCCTATACGAGGTAGACTTTGAAGATCCAGATCGTCAGCGGACACCGAGGAAGTCTGCATTTGTGTACAAAGAAATAATCAAGAGTAGAGTTATAGACCATCAGTATGTACCGGACACCTATATTATGACGATCGATTAACAACAAACTGAAAACACTTTATCGTATCTGAAATGAAAGACAAATTAAACAACTATTGTGTTATAAATGTGGATATATAATATGTAACCGAAACAAAATCAACTATAATAAAACCAATATAATATAACATTTGTATTTACTTGTCACTCTTACCCCAACCAAGGAAGCCTTTGACGAGGCCAGTGAGACCAGCTCCTTGCTTCTTGCTGTCGGCTGAACCAGTCTTATCGTCCAAGTTCGGAAATTCTACAAAGTTGCACGCCAAGTCAAAGAACAACGGCTTGCACGGAACAGCCTCCATGGATGGCGGCATTTTGTAAATATTAGGGTTCTTAGTCAGGACCAGGGTGTCTTCGCGGTACTCGTCCAGGCGCTCCACTAGTGGTTTCTTATCCTTATGTTTTCCACTCGTGTACTTTGTATCCTCATCTTGCTCATCATCATCTTCGAGGACAGAATCGGCGTGAACCTCGAACTTACAACTCTCAATGTCCTTCTTCAAGATTTGTAACTTATCCACCAATTGCTTGTCAGTAAGTTTACTATCCAGTGCCTCAGTTGTATACAGGCTGCACCTTTCCAACATCGCCAACGCTTCCCTGAAGCGTCGCAGTGTAGTGAGAACTTGAGCAATATAATAACAACGGAACGCCTGGTACGCCTTCATCTGTACCTCGATCTCTTGCTGATAACCAGCGTCGGTTTCAAAGCCAGGCAGTTGCTGCAGCTCATTGAAATTTTGCAAAATGATTTCGTACAATCGGGTCAAGTCGTGTGGACGTACTTTCTTGCCGTCGATCTGAATATTGTTCTTGCGAGCTTCCTCGGCCTGCTGCACTAGCAGATTGTTTCTCTCAATGGTGCGCATTAAACGCACATATAGCAAATAAGAGAGCAAGTAGTTAACACTTGACAGTTGAGTCTCCGAAGCAGACTTAAGTTTAGGGTCAGTTTTGATCTCATCCTTCAGAGCTGAAATGGCATCCTTGGAATCCATTAGGATGTTTTCTAGAATATCGATTTTGGCTTGCACAGATTCAGCGGTGCTAACGGATTTGTCGTAATCTTGTAACGCGATGAGGAAAAGCCGCACTTTTTCAGGTCGCACTGTGACGCGACGACCGCGCCATTCCACTTCATGCATCACACCAGTTCGGGACTCCCTTTAACAATACATCAAATAAAATTATTAAACATTTTAATATTCTAGCATAAAAATACTGGTTCTTGAAGAGGCGTTTCTTACTTGGCTTGAGCCATGAGCGAATCCAGGTTCTCAATAAGTCCCTGTCCCCTCATGGCGACGAGGTCCCCAGCTGCCGATTCGTCACCGATGTTATACGCACAAAAACGCAGACTTGGTTTTAACTCTTCCACCTACAAACAGAACAGAGAAGTTGCAATGCAATCCGCCTTATTTATATGTGGCGTGTATGCATAGAGAACATAAAGTGTCAATAACTCAAACAACACTAAAGATCAAAAAATAATTATTCATGATATTCAAGGCAAAAGAAATACGTCCGCCCATGTGCTTTATAATGCATAGTGAAACCATAAATTCAAGGTATTAACATTTTGCAATAAAAAAAAAAGTAGGAAACTACACCTAGTGGTAGTGACTCACCTTCTGCTTGTAGACCAGCCGCTCGTCGTCGGGCAGCGCGGTGCAGAGCTTCTCCAGCACGAGCTGCGCGCGCTGCAGGCTCTCGGCGGCGGCGCGCCACTGCTGCAGCTCCAGCAGCAGCGCGCCGCTGAGCCACGCTGCGTACGCACCCGCCTCCAGCTGCGTGCGCGCGTCGCACCTGCCGCTCGCCTGCAGGACCATACCACACCTTCATTTATAACTGCCACATGTCAGTGTGCTTGCTTGCCGACGGGACATTCTACATAATGTTTGAGAAGTCTACTGTTCAACCATATGAGCAACCACTAGTATACTCTGGCAAAAATGGCAATAAGCCCTACCCCCTGTTACATGGGACCAAGAGTAACTGACTAAATGTGGGCTCTATGAACACCCCTGTCTTCCCCTTCAGTGATATAGACGTGATTGAGTGTGTGAGTTGTATACTATCCAATTCACATCTAAGGTATGTACATTATAACATACATGCAAGGCTACGATAATATTGTTGTTATGACCATCGTATGAATCTTCCAATTCCACCTAGAGTTGTAGTTAACAGAATCGAGTTTATGTTGTGGCAATCGTTCATAGGTGTACTGTACTGTACATGAATTATTGAAGTGTAGGTGATTTAAGAGTATGGCAAATATTTTTGTTTAATCTTTTTAATAAAACAATTGCCAGAAATATTTATTCAATTCAATTCAAATACACACTGTAAACAACATGGAGAACATACAAAAAGGAGATGTCACCTCAGAAGAGTACAAATGGCGGCCTTATCGCCAAAAGCGATGTATTCCAGGCAACCTTTGGATGGATAGTTAGTTTTATGAGTAAGTATCATCAAAGATCAAGATATGACTTCGCTACTAAAATGACAAGGTCAATTAAAAAAATCTCACCTCACACAATTGGAGGAGTGTTTGAGCATGGGTGCAAGCTTTCCTCAACCGTGATACTAGATGGAACTTCTTCCTTGGTTCAGTATTGGCCTCCTGACGCAGTTGCATCGCGTGAGCCCAAGCCCTTTCTGCTTGTAGTAGAGGTACACATAACAAACGGTTTTCAGCAGAAACAGAAGTCAGGTGGACCGTTGTGACATCACGTCGCCGGTAATGACGTCTGTCGCCCTAAAAATTGTAACAATTGGATAAAACAATCACACAATAGTCACATAAACAACCTGGAAATACAAAATAATGTATTTAAAAAGGGTAATACCTGTGGAAGCTTGAGAACTTTGCGTAGCCTTCGGATACGCCGCGAGCAGTAACCACGGTATCGCTGGAAGTCGGCATGACGGAGACCATGTTGTTGTTGACCATCCTTGGTAATACGGAAAACTGAAGTGCTAGTTAAAGTGTTGTTATGTTAATAATGCACTTTTCTGTGCTGCCTGAGTACATACAAATTGTAAGTTGGGAATAAACATATTCTTCAGTCTTTTAACTGAAATACCTATATTATTTGTATGTGTGATACTAGCTGATCCCGGCGACCCCGCCCGCGTTATATAGTTTTATTGTTGCCGGTTCCTGAGAGAACACATTACCGGGATAAAAAGTAGCCTATGTTACTCGGGGATATTGTACAGGTGCTTGCTGCTGCATGCTACAGGTACATACTTATCAGTGAAAGAATTTTTTAAATTTAAATTATAATTTAAATATAAATTTAAATTTTTTAAATTAGACACACGGACAATAAAGTGATCATAAGGGTTCCGTACCCAAAGGGTAAATCAGGAACCCTATTACTGAGACTTCGATGTCCATCCGTCCGTCTGTATGGGCTGTATCTCATGAACTCCGTGATAGTTAGAAAGTTGAATTTTTCACAGATGATGTATTTCTGTTGCCGCTATAACAACAAATACTAAAAAACAGCTAATTAGTAACATTTCAGGGTGCAGAAAAACACGGTAAGCAGTATGTACAAAGGATACTTTCTAAAGTTAAGAGGCTCGGTGATTTTGTGTCGTCTTTTGATGTTTCATCGGACGGTAAAGGCTTTGCATCACCAGAATCACCTTCCAAAACCACCATTGTATCTGTTTTATTAATTTTTATGTAAAATTTCGTACGCCTGTACGTGGTAGTGAGTGGTACTCTATTTTGACATTGACAGTTGAAATGACATGACAACACGGCACTACATTTTTTTAATAATTTAAATGCATGGCTTCCGTTATTTTAGTGTTGTAAAGACCCAGATGGGTTATGGTTTACTATAACCCTGAGAACGGAATAACCATAGAAGCATAACATCAAACAAAACCACTAAAACTAGTGGTTCTGTGAACCGTAGACTTCGGGAGCGGCTTTGTTTAGAAAATTTCTACTTCAATTTTCTTTGTTACTCTTTCATTTGTCATACAATCCAAAAAAATATCATTCAAATGTTATTCATTGTAAGCAAGGAGTGTGTGTAAAGCTTCATGCAAATCGGTTGATAAATACGGCCTCAAACATGATCTGACTAGATGGGTACAGACGAAAGAAATTCTCCCCAGTCTGCAAGTTGAAACGAAGCCTTCGGTCGCTGCGCTCCCTCAGTCAATCAACGGTCTCTCGATATATTTCCCAGATTCTACCGTATTTACCACGGCGAGTGTTCTGAAGACCTCTTCAACCTGAATCCCACCCTCTTCCTTCCGATCCCGAACAACGCGTGCCGGGCAGAGATGCCCCTCCCACACAGTGTTCACGAGACACACGCATGTTCGCGAGAACCGAATGTTTTAAACGTTCGTTTCTCTGTCGAACGATAGTGGCCTGGAACGCCCTGCCTGTGCACGTGTTTCCTCCCACATATAATTCTGGGTTCTTTAAGCGGAGCGTGAAGAGGCACATCAGTAGGTCGTCAAGTTGAGGGCAACTCTCTATAGTATTGTGTGCTGTGAGAGTGGCCCACAATCGCTAGACGTTATCACGACTTACCACCAGGAGGGCGGCGTCAATTTGGTGAACTCAATATAAAAAACAAAAAAAAAAAATGTTTTTATGTACAACGATTACTATTACGTTGGTTCCGGTTGGTTCTTTTCATAGACATATTATAACTAGGCCCATGGTTCTTTTGTCCGTCTCTGATTGGCTAGCAACGCATAGCAAGAGCAACTGTCACATGATAGCCATGATGGGCGCGAGAAAAGATCCCGGCAATATTTGCCTAGCAACGGCAAGATCTGCGGTGTGTAATTTTCGAGCGCGAGAAATGCTTCTGTTTTTTTCTGTTTACTTACTATAACCATCATCACTGTTTATTTATTACTAGTACGGTGTCTTGCGCGGTGCTTCGCGCCGCACCACGCCATAGGTTTTGGCCTATAACTTTTGACCCCTTAGGGCTGTCAAATTTTCGATTTTTTGGCTTGCCTCCGGGATCGAGGGCTATCCATAGAGGGGTCAACCATCATTGGAGCATAAGCAGTTCTCGAGAGCTAAGGGGGACATTCCCCAATTCTATATATAGATCATAAGTCATAACATATTAAAAAGAAGCAAACCAACCATATCTCAACAGGTTATTACATATTCATTCTACAAAATATTACAAAATATGTCTAAAAGGCTAAAAAGATTCATGGAAAAATACACGTCAAAAATTGACACAGCAACTGACTTCAAATTACCGAAATGGAACCAAATAATTATCGGAATGGGCCAAATTGAAATGGCACTTCGAAAGTAGTAGCTTTCATTTAAAAAAAAAATCCAAACTTGGTTCACCCAGTCCAAAGATTGAAGAAAGTCGAATTAAGAACCTTCTCCTTTTTGGAAGTCAGTTGAAAATTAATAGACTCCAGCTCCATGAATATGAAAACCACAGAATCTTATCTCTAGTAAAAAAACAATTTTATTTTTTCATTTCATTTATTTATTTTTGCTAAAAACATGTACAGAGGAGTTACAAGATTTATAAAATAGGGTTTCACCGCCCAAATGGCATGCAAAATAGGGAGTGTGGTGTGTTGGCAAGTAGACTAAACGAAGCACAACCTTTGACGAGCAGTATGGATTCACAAGAGGTCGTTCTACCATTCACGCAGGTTTAACGCTTCTGAAGCATATCGCTTCTGAAGCATAATGCCTGGGAGAATAAGCAAGATGCCATTGGTATATTTTGCGATCTCTCCAAAGCTTTTGATTGCATTGAACATAATACCCTATTACGGAAACTCAATTATTATGGTATCAGAGATTCGGCACTGGACCAAAATAAAATAAAATAAATAAAATATAAAATAAAATAACGTTTATTATCTTTGAAATTTTTTAGAAAATTATTTAGATTCGTCAAAAGTTGGTGACTCTACCGAGGGTTCCAAAATGCAACGAGACTGAGAAGAGCCCTCAAGAAACTCAGTTCGGCTTTTTTCCAAAATATTTCATCTTAAATCTAATACAGAGTTATTTAGAAAAGAGCAATTCGTGTTACAACCAGGCAGCCTTGTCATCTAAGAAATCATTAATACTATAATAAGCTTTATGGCACAATTTACGTTTTATTAGTTTTTTAAATTTATTAACAGATAAATTTGCTATTTCTGTTGTCAATGTATTGTACATTCGAATAAAGTTCCCAGCACAAGAATTACTCACTTTATGAAGCCTAAATTTAGGAACAGCCAGTTTATCCTTATTTCTTAAGTTTAGATTATGATTATCACTATTTTTCACAAATTTACTTTTGTTCTTGTGGGTATACAATAAAATTTCATAAATATACTGTGAATACACTGTAAGTATGTTAATATGCTTAAACTTATCTCTTAATGACTCCCGAGACCCCATTCCATAGATAGTCCGGACAGCCCTCTTCTGCAACACAAAGATGCATTCAATATCGGCAGCGTTACCCCACAGTAGTATGCCATATGTCATGATACTGTGAAAGTAGCTGAAGTAGACAAGACGCGCCGTTTTAATGTCTGTAAGTTGTCGGATCTTTTTGACAGCATAGGCTGCTGAAATAAGCCTGGCCGAAATTTTCCCGATATGAGGCCCCCATTGCAATTTGGAGTCTAACGTTATGCCCAGAAAGACAGTGTCATCGACCAATTCTATTATATCATCCCTAACCTTAACAAGTCTTACATTAGGTAAGGTGAATCTTACACATTTAGTTTTATTTTCATTTAATAATAAATTATTAGCACAAAACCAGTGGACTATCCTAGAGAGGGCAATGTTTACATCGTCAAGTTCGCGCTGTCCACGTTTAACTTTAAATATTAAAGAAGTGTCATCAGCAAACAAAACTACCTCGTGGTCGTCTCTTATGAGGTGAGGGAGATCATTAATATATACTAGAAAAAGAAAAGGTCCCAAAATTGAACCCTGCGGTACCCCCATTGCTACAGGAGAACCAGGTGACTGTTTACCATTGATCACTACATTCTGGACCCTATCACTTAAGTAAGAATTGACGAAATTCAAGGCCGTCCCCCGGATTCCGTAATGATCAAGTTTCTTAATTAAAGTCTGGTGTTGAACGCAATCGAAGGCCTTAGATAAGTCACAGAATAACCCATAAGCATCATATGACTCATCCCAGGCCCTGTAAATACACTCTAATAATTTAATTCCGGCATCAGTGGTGGACCGACCACGAGTGAAACCGAATTGTTTTGTATGTAATAGTTTATTAACGTTAAAGTGATTTTGCATTTTTTCAAAAATTTTACTAAATGTAGGTAGTACAGAAATGGGACGGAAATTGGACGGATCTGAAGTACTACCCGATTTAAACAGGGGAATTAATTTACTAGATTTCATTAAATCAGGGAACACACCACTATCAACACAATTATTAAATATTAGTACTAGTTCAGGAGCAACCATTTCAATAAAAGAATTTACTAAATACACAGAGATGCCCCAGGGGTCAGCTGTTGTCTTGATATTTAAAGATTTAAAAGTTTTTAAGATGGTGTTTATGATAACTTTACTGAATTTAAATATAACGCTACAACAAGGAACGTTTGCTTTTAACAAAGATTCTGCAATGGGGGTTGAAGAGCCTAGGGTTTTTATCAAATCTACAGGAATTCGGGAGAAAAAATTTTCAAATTCGTTAGCGACCTCGAAGTCTGATGTTGTTATTTTACCATTTATATTAAGTTTAAAATTATTATCATTTAATTTTTGTTGACCTTAGTGGACCTTAGTGGACCTAGTTGCCTCATACCTCAGTGATAGAATACAACATGTTGATATCAATGGTAGTCGGTCTTTAGGGGCTTCTGTAGCTATGGGCGTGCCACAAGGATCAATTCTAGGTACGTTTCTATTTTTAGTTTACATTAATGATCTACCGTTCTATCTACAGAACTTGTGCGACATTGTTCTATTCGCCGATGATACATCACTTATTTTTAAAGTTGATCGCAAGCTGAGGAATTTTGACGAAGTAAATAGTTCACTTGCACTAGTTCTGGATTGGTTTACAACCAACAATTTACTTCTGAACGCAAAAAAGACGAAGTGTGTTAGATTTAGTATGTCTAATGTTCAGAACTACGGTACTAATATAATTTTGAACGGTGATACCCTTAATCTTGTAGAATCAACCGTATTTTTGGGTATTACTCTAGACAGTAAATTACTGTGGAACGCCCAAATATCGGGTCTTGCAGGGAAACTTAGCTCTGCGGCTTTTGCTATTAGTAAAGTCAGACAGCTCACGGATGTAGAAACTGCCAGGCTGGTTTATTTTAGCTATTTTCACAGTGTCATGTCGTATGGAATTTTACTGTGGGGCAAGGCAGCTGATATAGAGATCATTTTTATACTCCAAAAGCGAGCTATAAGTGCGATTTATAAACTGAATGCACGAGTTTCTCTTAGAGAAAGATTTAAAAAAATAGGCATTTTAACAATTGCATCACAATATATATATATATGCGAATATTATGTTCGTTAAACCTAGAATATACATTTATACAGTGTGAACAGTGACATACATGCAATAAATACTAGAAATAAGCATAAATTGGTTGGGACGTATTATCGTTTACAGAAGGTTCATGATTCCTTTGCAGGATTTGGTGTGCGTTTTTATAACAAAATTCCTCTAAACATTATGAACCTTCCTTTGAATAAATTCAAAGTGGCTGTTAAGACACACCTCCTAAAAAAGGCATATTATACTATTACAGTCTTATTAATAAAAAAGACCTAATCAATGGATACTCTTATGTTTACACCGAAATAGTTGGTTCTAAATGTAATTGTGTTTAAGTGTGACGTAACAACCTTATTAATAAACTCGAAGCAACGTTGAAGAACCTATACATTATTTACAGCTCGGATTACGCGTTCCTTGTGGCAACATTGTCGAAAAAAACCGCAATGTATGCTAAAATAACAAGTAATCAGTCGGGAGCTGTCAAATGAAACGTCACTCAACTGTCATCGTTTCGTACTTGTCTTTTTATTTTTGTTATTTTGTTATTGTTTCATTGTCCATGAATCGTGGGATATTGTTTATTATCTTATTTTATAAGATGGCTCACAAACGTAAAATATTTGTACACTGGAATAAAAACGAATGAAGAAAAGTGTGTACCTACGAAGATTTTTTTTCAATTTGAAATGATACAGAGCTAGATTACAGAAATTGGTAAGTACGTCTTATTTTGAAAGATTATTCTCAAAATACGTATAAGTCTTTAAAAGCGAACCCCAATAAGGCGAAGAGCAACGCATGGTTTGAAGTACATAAAAGAAAGTATCTAATTAACCTCACACTTATAGTAGTTGCGTGTAGTTTGTCAGTTTACTTTACTGATTACTTCATTACAACATTACAACATTGCACTTACTTCATGAGATAAAAAATAACTGGATTGTGGGATATACATAAAGAATTTTTAATATTTTTTGTCACAGAGTATTATTATGTATTTTATGACCGTTATTGTGATAGAAATTATCATAAATTAAAGTAGTGATAATAATGCTACTTTGTTTCAGATTCAAAGAACTGAACTTGAGAACCCGAGATTTGAATCAGCTGCAGATATAATGGAAGGGAATGATAATGAATGCAAGAAAGCATCTGGTGGCTACAAAAGGGAAACTATTAAAACTGGCGGTGGATCTAATGTTCAAGTCCCAGTCAAGCCGATGTTGAGATAGCCAAATTATGAAATCCAGCAGAGTTAATTAGTGATGAGAATAAATATGATTCCGATGGACCTTGCCTGGTGAGTTTTAAACATCATCTATCTACATTTAGTGAGCGCATACAAATGATACGACAGTCTAAAGACATACTATCGGTTCATTCATCATCATCATTCACCGAGTCTTTTCCCAACTCAGTTGGGGTCGACTTTCCAGTCTAACTGCGATTCGGCTGAATGGTCAGTGTCTAAGAAATGGTCACCCATCCTAAGACCAGCCTGACTCGATGTTGCTTTGCACTGTGTTAACATTGTCGGTTACCACTAGACCACGAGCCCCTCATACTATCGGTTCATTAAAATATATTAGGTATATTAGAAATGCGCATTGCAACAAACCTGTCTATTATGCACATGGTGACTTGACCACTGTGTTTGGCTCATTGTAGAGAAAACAGTTTTGTTTAAGTCGTAAGCCAGATTTGTCTGTGTAAGACAAATTCAGGCAAGGATGGAATAAACCCCAGTACAAAAAACCATAATAAGCCCTGTACCTTAGCCCATGGTGACATTATAGATATACATATTTATTTAGTAAATATGTGTAATATGGGAAATATGTAGGTAATAATATTGTACATTGTTTTTCTAGGATGTAGATTTTCAAAATACTTGGCCCAGTCAAAACAATTAAAAGAATTGGAAAACAAGAGACGCATGGAGATAGCTGAAGAAAACCATGCCATTGAAATAGAAATTAAAAGATTCAATAAAGAAATAGAAATTTAAAGAGAAGAACTCAGATGTGCACAACTGGAATGAAGCTCAAGACATTTTATAAAAATCCTTAAAAATTATGTTAAATTATAAAATAAAACCTTGTTGTAAAACTTGATATTTTATTTATTTGTCTTCATCATCAACCGAGCCTTTTCCCAACTCAGTTGCTGTCCAGTCTAACTGCGGTGCGGCTGAACTTCGATATTTTACGTGGAGCGACTGCCATCTCACCTCCACAACCTACGGGCTGTATCGAAGTTCTGCAGTTAGACTGGTTGGATTTCGATTTAGGGCTCCAATACCCGTAACGAATGCCATAGATGTTCGTATGACAACGGGGACCGACGCGACAACGTGCTCTCCTAGGCACATTTGTTTTTAGTCTTACCTAATTATTACAAAATTTTCATTAATAAAAGCTGCTCGTACGGAATGAATTAGTAATTTTTCATTTCTTGATCCTGATAATAAAATAGTCTTCTAACTCATCCGTTACCCTCAAATGATCAACTAAATAAATTATTTACATTTTCTACGGTCAATGAACAAGTAATCACGACATCCGTATTATAGATTGTGCAGACGTAATAGGAAGCCTTGAGCTGCTAGTCCAGCGCCGAACAATCGCTTTCTTGGCCGCATTCTACCGTATTTACCACTGCGAGTGTTCTGAAGAGCTCTTCAACCTGATCCCACCCTCTCCCTTCCGATCCCGAACAACGCGTGCCGGGCAGAGATGCCACTCCCACTCAGTGGATAGCATGTTCGCGAGAACCGAACGTTTTATCGTTAGTGTCTCTGCCGAACGATAGTGGCCTGGAACGCCCTGCCTGTGCACGTGTTTCCTCCCACATATAATCCTGGGTTCTTTATGCGGAGCGTGAAGAGGCACATAAGTATGTCGTCAAGTTGAGGGCACAATACTATAGAGAGTGGCCCACAATCGCTAGACGTCGTCACGACTTACCACCAGGCGGGCGACGTCAAATAAGCGAAACCAAAATAAAAAAGGCATAAAATCAGCTAGAAATAAAAATACAAATGAATGAGAAAAATATCAGATGTTTAGTCTTACGCACAAGTTATACTAGGGGACGGTTGGGATTAAATTTTACTGCGAAACAACAATCGAACTAGCTTACTTCCTTGCTGCCCGACATTTATTAATAATGATTTTGGTTACTTCAAACTTAAAACTCGATGTAAAGTTTACTCTTTGTTTATTAATAAGGCTGTTAAAGATTATCTAAACGATACAGAGAAATAGCAATGAGTTGCTTGCTAATCACTCGAGCTACATAGGGGCTACTTCTGTTTGAAATGTTGTTTTATTGCTGAAACTCACTTATTATTGTTAAATTATTATGATATTGTAAGTTATGGGTACTTTGAGATTATGTGGCACCTTTAACTAGTATTTGACTTTTTTTTTGTGAATGGTCACGTACTGCCCTTGCCCTCTTTTTATTGTTGTAACAGAATCATTGTATTTACTGGCGAATAAAAAGAGTGGCCGTGAGTTTTTCTTGCCAGGTTCTTTCCTCACAGGCTCTACCTATTGCCTTGCGAATCTGGCGGTAAATGTAAATGTAGAAGCATTTTCTTTTTTTTGACGTTCATAAGTGTTACTTTGTGACCTACATGAATAAAGATATTTTGATTTTGATTTTGACGTCACATCATACGAGAAGGCGGTTCTAGTTCCTTCTACAAGCTTCTACCAGTGTCCACCAGCCACCTGCGCACAAGTCACATAGGCCATAAGCCACACCTTATAATTGAACTCCCCAATTAGGTACACACAGGGCCGTCTTTAACCTATTTGTGGCCCTGGGCATAGTTAGGGGCCCATATGATCTTGACAGACTACTATTACTCGTATGTTTTACGCGCTTTCTGTGTATATTTGTTTCTTTGTTCCCCTCTACAGGCCTATAGCGACTGGATGGATTACGATTGGGTTTTTTTTGTTAATTCCTCGGCCTAAGGCCGCCGCCGTTCTTACGTCCATTGCCGGGCGTCACTGGTACACACCAGGAGGTATTCCCAGTGGCGGCCGGCGGACTTTGGCAACCTGTATGGCCTCTTCGGGGGTTTGGTCAGGATGAAAATCCCGCGTCGTTGGGGTAGGGTTTTATCCCGCGCCGGCGAGTAAGGCACGCGACCCTTCTAGCCTGCTTCTGTAAGGACGGCAGGAGGCTATCCTGAGGTCGGTGGTCCTGTGCGTAGATGAATCTACGGCACTCAGTGGGGAGGGTACGCTCCCTCCCTCTCGTCTCTTTCGGGAGCATAACCTGCTCGCAGAAGGATACGGTCACAACTCACGTTTCACTTGCTGCTGCTGGAGAGCATAACTCGAATCATGGTCTCCAGCAGCTCTCAATAAAGCGAGAGAGTATCCACGTCCAGACCCACTATGAGGTTCCGGCACATTGTCAAAAACTTGCATTATAACTTTGTAATAAATAAAATAAAATAAAAAAGTGCAGTTTCTTTGCCGGAAGCCTCGCAGTGTTGACACTGTGGGGTGACCTCACGATCTATGTGATGCAGATACTTCCTGAAGCATCCGTGCCGGTAATCATCTGGTACTCCTCCAGGATGGATCTCACCGCCGCGATGGTAGTATTTCCTCACCTTGCTAGCTCAAGTCGCATCTTCAATGTCTCCATGAGATCCTGGTGGAGTTGGGACCGTTGAGTCTCGATTCCTCGAGACGCAGGCCCATGGTCCCGTTCCAGTGCCTTCTTGTGCCATTGAAACCATGACGCAACGGCTCTCGCTTCCAGGTTTCATGGAAGTGTCCCGGCTAAGAGACATGCGGCCTCTAGGTCTTCAACGATCTGTTTAAAACTGACGCCGTCAGGCAAAGCACCTCACAGCACCTGGTCGTATCCAATATTCTACAGGAGCGGCCCTAAGACCAAGTTTTCAAGAGACACCGCCACCATCACCACCTTGCCCTGCGAGACTGCCTCCTCCACCAGTTTCCTCAAGCGCATGATCGCGTTCACGTTGAAGTTTCCACTACGGAAACCGTACCTACTGGTTGTCCATCAAGTATGGTCCCACGCTCGTAATATGCTCGACGAGGCGTTCCGCAATTATCCGTTCAAAGAGCTTACAAACCTCGCCGAGCAACTCGATCGGCCTGTAATCGGACGGTGAGTCCACACGACCCAGCTTGCTCGTCCTCCACGTCTGGGGAAACTGGCCTCTTTCAGGCATGTTTCGAGAGAGAGTACTAATACGTATTGTAGTCATGTTTTTCCTTTATAAATATCGGTTAGCCTTTGGTGACCTCGCAGGGCCCTTTTCGATCGCGGGGCCTTGGGCACATGCCCATAGTGCTCAATGGGAAAGAGGGGACTAGGTACAAGCGATAAATTATATGTATATTATACTCGTCCTTTTGTTTAGATTCACTCCCATTTGAACCTCTTTGTGTCAAGCCGGGAATATACTTGTACGATATAAATACGAATATATTTTGCAAATAAAATCACATAGGTACTGTTAGTCAAACTTTATCATATTAATTTACAATGTCAGATTGAAAGAATTACTACCAATCAATATATTAATTTAGTAAGAGTATAGTAATAGCATGTCAATTTAATAATATAAATAAAATACAGTCTTTATATCAGTATAATATACACACACACACCCACACACACATATCACGCCTATATCCCCGCAGCAGAGGTAGACAGAGGTTCATTACAGACCCACATTTTGCCAGTATTTTTAGTCCCTCTTCATTAAACATTATTTTACCTTGTGTATCCCCGCATCATTGCACCTGTGGAGTAGCCGTCGATAATCTGGGACACCATGGCCTTTCTTGTAGCAGAAGCGCAGGTCGTATACCTTGGCACGCTATTATAAACGACATAATTCGTAGGGCTCTTTCCATCGCAGGTCTTCCGGCCGTACGTGAACCAAATGGTTTAGCACGAAGCGATGGAAAGAGACCGGACGGTATGTCGTTGCTACCGTGGAAGATTGGAAGGCCTTTGGTGTGGGACGCTACATGCGTTGACACCTTAGCACCTTCACACCTTCCAAGCACATCCGGATGTGTCGGCGCTGCTGCTGCATCGGCTGAAGGCTTTAAACGGCGTAAATATGCTAACCTAGCGGGTGATTACATATTTGAGCCGTTTGGGGTTGAGACACTGGGGTCATGGGGTCCGAGTGGTCGCCGCCTTTATAGAGACATTGCTAAACGCCTAATCGATGCTTCTCAGGACCAGAAGGCTGGCTATTTTCTGGCCCAAAGAATAAGTATCGCCATCCAACGTGGCAACACAGCCAGGAACCGCCAGGAGCCATTCTGGGAACCTTCCCAGTCGGCAATGACGCGGAGGATTTTTTAAACGATATTTTGTAATGTAAATATTTTTAGTCTATAATTATGTTTATTTTGTATATTGTAATTCTTACAATAAAGTATATTTATAATTTTGTCAATGTCAACATTTCGAACTGTCATTAACTGTCAAGACTGTCAGTGTCATATATGGTCCGAAAGTCCGAATTGTTTTCTTTCTTTTTCCATCTGTGATTGTGGGAAGTTAGTGTTTTATTGTTTCTATGAATATCTTTTTAATCGTACACTAAGTACTAAGTTATTATATTACGTTCGAGACATCTTGCGTTAATTGTGTTATTTACTAGGATATTTTTCTTTTCAGGGACCGGTAATAAAACAAAATGGCAAAGTCAAAGAATCATACAAATCATAACCAAAGTAAGTAAACAGAAATTAATGAATTTATATGTACCATAAGTACTATGTATTTACTTGTCGTCTAGTTATGTGATTTGAACTCAACTTAAAGAACGACAAATCTATATACGTAGGTACTCTTTAATATTACTTGGATTATGAACCTGTGTGAAATGTTATGGTAAACATCAACTTTTAATTACAGGCCGCAAGGCGCACAGGAATGGCATTAAAAAACCCAGGAAATCCCGCCATGAGTCCACCCTAGGGGTATGTATAAATTTTCAATTAATACCTACTGAAAAAAACTAAGTATATTATAATCACGCTTACATCTCCGAAAGAGTAGGCAGAAACATTACCTAATCCCAACTATATGCACTTTTTCACCAATTTACTTGCTGTCTGTTGTCTCCCTGTGAGCAGGTAAGGTCCGAGATACTAGTAGGGTTCAAACCATCACCATCATCGGAACTCTACTAGTATCTCAGACCTTACCTACTACTTACTACCTTACCTACAACTACAGACGGCAAGTAAATTGTGATGAAAGGTGAGGTATGCTTATGCACAATGAATATGTTAGGGCTCATAGAGTATTATTATGACCTTTTAGTTTAATAATTTAGTTTAGTATATTTTTCATTGTGCACCGAATAGGTTCTGTGATGCTTGTGTAACCTGATCAGCAAAGACAATAATATATGATCAGTAATAAAAAAACCTAGTTATTAAACATTTATGATATTTTTTCCAGATGGATCCCAAGTTTCTGAGGAATCAGAGGTTTTGTAAAAAAGGCAACCTTAAACCCGCCAAGCAAATTGCACGTGCAGCAGAGAGGAAAGCCACACGTGAAGCTAAGGCCACGAAATGAACATCTAGCTAAGGACAATAAAAAAATATAAAACTATTTATTGTTTCATTGTAAATCAATACCCTGATGTCACTGGCAGAACTCGAACCCACGGCCTTTCCCTTACAATGAATGCTAACTATGCTAATATATTTTAAAATGCAAACTTTTCTTATATAATTTTACAATATGAATCACGTCTTGGTCTGGACTATACGTCCGTAGACCTCCAGCCCCAGACTGTAGTTTCTTTCTTAATATTTTAAGAATAGTTTCAGAAAACTCATTTGAAATAACTACAAAAATATATAGTATGTATGTATACCTATAATATTTGGAGCTGCTATTATTAGTGTCGAGTAGAAGTAGGTACCATGGGACATAATATGTATTGGCCATTCTAGGAGAAAAAATTACGTCGATAGGTTTCCACGAGGCATTCCTCACTACCTACGGGAAATGAGGTACCTACTAGGGTACGAATGCAGCACAGCCATCTCGATCGCTCCAGCCGTTTAGGCGTGAAAGCGTAACAGACAGACAGACAGCAACTGAAAGCTGCTGGCAAGCTCTAGACTTGAACCAACGAGCCAAGATCGAGAACGAGGCGGCCTTACTACAAGAACTAGCTCAACTCAGGTTATGATCCATGTGGGCCCATAACCTGATTCGCTAGTTACTTTCTCATTTATAATATTAGTAGGGATTAGTGTTTATCAACGTTAACAATAGATAAGATTTAATGTTATTTTATTTACCTACCAATAGACTACTAAAATCTGACATAAAATGCAAAGCATTTTACGCCATTTAATTACCACCCGCCAACCAGACATCAGTTTGGCTGCGGAATTTGTTTTTCGTTTCATATCGTGTTGGTAATACTACTAAATATTTTTGCTTAGCTACTAAATACTACTAAAACACTATAAAATAATAGAGCACGTTTCATTCGATTTCATGACTTCCCACCAGCCATTCTGACGAACACGATACGCCCGGCAACGGACGTGAGAGCGACCACCGCGGCCTTGTGCCGCGGAATAAAAAAAAAACAAAAAAAGGGTAGGTATGTACTATGTAATGCAAATTAATTATTAAAACAACAATAGTAGATTGTTAACCAAGGGAAGAAAGCATCCCATTTCCGATGAGATATTTTGGCGCTCGAACGTAGTGAGAGCGCCAATAGTTCGAGGCAGAAATGGGTGTTTTCACCCGAGTTAAACACTACTTTTCATTTCTAATACGAGGAAAGCAAATAAAAGTCAACTAAAACAAATATAACAATAGAGATTGATCACGTATCAATCAAGTACTGTGTACTCCACGCCTTTTTTTTTAATTTTTGTTTTTCATTCGCATTTTTTTCAGGACAGGCAAGTCTTTTGGTCATACTGCCTTGTTATTAGTTATATTTTTCCATACAAAATGGTCTTCAGTTTTCTTAATTACTTGAGTTATTTTCTTACGCACATATTTTAGGATGCGCTATAGAGTATTTTTTATGATTTGACGCGTTACGGCGGTCGATTTAGTCAGGTTTGGTCGGAGTCTCTACTAAAATACTCAATATTTTAAGGTATAACTGTCCAAATAATTGTTTATGCTATTTACGTTTTATTTTATTGTAACCCAACTCTTTTTTTGTTTATGATCATTCAAAAACCAGAATGTTGTATTGACTATCGAACTTTGGCTGTATACGTTTTATGCCATCGCCTCAAGATATGCTGATGATTTTTTTTTACTTTTCCGCCCTAGGGCCGAAATGTATAACTTTCAACCAGCATATTAGGTAGGTACCTAACTAATGACCCACTTTCAGAGCATGAGAGATGAAAAACATTAAGCAGTGCAAGTGAGATAGCTCGTTTCATTGCTCATGCTAAAAAGAGATAAACAATAATTATTGGTACCGTAGGTAGCGCATTCTACAACTGCAGAAGAATTCAATTCAGAATAATTAGAAATTCTAATATAGGCACCTACCTAATAGTAGCAATTTATTTACGTATTATTCTAAAGATGAATAGACTACTTCGGTGGCTTGGTCGATCGGTACCTACCTAGTCCATTCACTTTCGACGGCGGCGGCGGGAGTCTTGGGTTCGTTTTCCACGGTCGAATCAAAAGTACTTACTATGTAGTTGTCCAGCTAGATTCCATAGCACAAGCTTATTATAGGGTATAGCTTAGTTTGGGCTAGATGACGTGAGAAATTTTGGATTTTCCAGAGGAAAACAAAAGATTAACTAAGATTGGTATAATGACCGTAGAACATAGAAGTAAGTGCCCTTACGACTGTAGTACGTATTCTATTAGGATAACTAGGATTATAAAACATTATAATGTAGCAATGGTAGGTACATACCTTGTGATATTTGTAGTTCTAACCTTTCACGATAATTATCGAGGATTGACGAATGCCGAGTGCTAAAGTGGAACTAATCGTACCTACTGTACTGTTCTACGGTCAAGAAAGTGGGACCGCATTATACTTCCTGATGTAATTAAGAAGTAATCATAGTGCAAAACACCCACATAGGTACATCAGGCTTTTAATAACCACCGCGAGGATCCTGGGGCTATCCTTACCCGGCCTAACCTAGCACGGCAGTAAGTACCCTCTCGGTTAAAAGGCTTTAAAGGCTTGGTACCTACCTAATCAAGGTAAAAAAAATGAAAAGAAAACAGTTTGCAAAAATCTTTTTATTACAGTACAAATATGCAATGATAAAGCAGCCCATACAAGGACAAATCGCCTACAGGCCCAGGTCGATCAGACAGCCTTTTTTGTAGGTTTTTCAACATTATCGAACTTCCGTACCTTATCGGCCTTATCTGAACGATCTGAGACTATAGGCGAACTGTTGCTGTGTGGGTTCCTTGGGAGCGACTTAAAAAAAAAGAACTTAATTACTATTAAATCAAAAAAAATAAAAAGAACATCTACCTACACTTTAGAAAAGCTGAGCCCCATTCTTAAATAAGTAAGTATAACATAGAATAAACTTTAAAAGGTAGGTAATGTGATTTCACTGATCATTAACTGTGATCTATTGTACTAGACCCCAAAACTCAATTTGCTACTTACAGAAAAAATGTCATTTAATGGCATAATCGCAATTCACAAACAGCAGAGTGTTCCAATTGTATCACTTTATAGAACCACAACCCACATGGTGAACCACAACCCATATGGTGAAATCCAACTCAACAAACTCAAGAAGACTGAATGTTTTGTTTGTAGCAAAACTCACCAGTCATGTTTTCTGCCCAATATAAAGTATCTACAGGGACCTACCTGCATGTTCATATATTATTAGTATTAGTTATTTAGGTATACTTGATAGACGGACTCGACGCTATGCACCGACGGGCTATTTGGATTATAATATTATGTAGATTGTCCTGAGGTAACGGAGAGCCTTGAACCGCTTGCGCAGCGTCGAACAATTGGTTATTTGGCCGCATTCTATCGCATTTACCACGGCGAGTGTTCTGAAGAGCTTTTCAACCTAATCCCATCCTCTCCTTTTCGATCCTATACAACACGTGTCGGGCAGAGATGCCTTCCGTTTATAGTGAATCTCTCGATCGTTCTTCTGTAGAATAGAACGATCGAGGCCTTCGAACGCCTTACCCGCGCACGTATTTATTTCCTCCCACTACAACATAGAACCAGGTTTCTTCAATATTAAGTCAGTCCACACGATTCACGACGGTGGCCGCTATACACTACAAATTGTCGTCGCCCGCTTCTTGTGACTTAGACCGGCCTCTAAACGCCGGACTATCTATCAATGGTTCCCAACCAGTGGTCCGTGGACCACCAGCATCCGCAGAAGCCAAAATGTGGTCCGCGAACGATTTTAAATTTAGCGGGCGGTGAGTGACCCGTTGGTCGCCGTGAAATATACAAGAAAATATCAAGACTCATTTACAAATATTGATTGATGAATTCAATCGTTACTTCCCAGAATATACCGAAGACGCTAAAATTGATCAAAAACTGATACGTAACTCTTTTAGCACGGAAGCTGGTGAAGTTACTGAAGGAATCCAGGAAGAACTTATTGAAATCCAAAATGACAGAAACTGCAAGGATGCTTTTGAATATAATTCACTGGAGTCGTTTTGGTGTAAGAAAGCAATTTCTTATACTAAACTTCAAGAAATCCCCTTGCGCTATTTTATGGTTTTTCCAACAACTTATTTATGTGAACAAGGATTTTCTGCTTTGTTGGTAATTAAAAACAAGGCGAGGAATCGTTTGAAAGTAAGTGATGATTTGCGTGTAGCTTTGACTAACAATATTAGTCCTAGGATAGCCGAACTCGTGAAGAAGATGCAAGCAAAGAAATCACATTAATACAAAATTACAGATGTTTATCCTAAAAATAATATTATTTCTTTTATGTAATTTCCTATTAAGTTTTTAATTAAAGTTTCAGTTTGATTGTTACAGTTTATTTTTATTTTACCTACATAGTGGTCCCTGCTAACAAGAATAATATCAAAGTGGTCCCTGACCAAGAAAAGGTTGGGAACCCCTGTTCTATACCAATGTGACGCTACCGCTGCGCCCAAGACGAGCATTAGGTATCACACCGATTACCTAACACATAGTAAACATATTATCCCGCGTAAAAAGTAACTGAAATAACCATGGCCAGTGATCTATAGGTATCTATTTGCGCGGCAACTTTTTTTACCCATGCGCGCAGAATCTATGGATTCTAAAGAAGGCTTCATTACGCCACTTCTCGTAACACGTCGACTGTGGTGTGGCGCGCGTGGCGTGGCATAGATCGCTTGTCGTGGTCTATGCCTTGGCCGATGGCAGGGAGTGTTGAGCCGCCCGTCGCTTCACCTGATGTGAAGACCGAGGCGGACCGCGGCTTGGTCCAGCCTTTGGGAGTCCCACATCTAGCCTCCTGCTACCCGTCGCTTACGGGACGGCGAAGTGCGCAAAACAACATTATTACCACGTATAAAAAAAACTAGATACGATAATTCACCCGATGTAAGGATTCGTTTTATAGAAATCCAAGTTACAAATACCTTTGCCTAAAAAATGCTAGCGACACCTATCTAAGTTCTAACAGAATCAGGTAAGTACCTACTTTTTGCTTTGGACGGTATTTCAAAATTTGGACCACAAATGAATAAAACATGGATGTCCTTTGCTCTTATTAGGGAGAGGCAACATCACGTTTCGCTTATGTCACATAGGTACAAGTTTGTATAGCAATAATGACATGTAGGTATCCTATAATAGTTCGCATTATCATGAAAATTGGACTCTATTATAGATTCACAAAAGTTAATAATGACAGAAAATCACTAGGTAAGTACTTAATATAAAAAAACCTTTGTATAAATCTCAATACAGGTGCTAACAATAATTAACTGAACTCTTTGACAGCCAAAAGGCCTAGCCAATGTTAGTACCCGAGTATACTTATAGGGGGTTAGGTACAAATTATTCAAGCATGAGCTTTATTACCTTTATTACCCTTGTGTCCTTGTGCGTTCGGCACATAAGGCTTGTTTTTGGAGGTATCTTTAAAAGGTCCCTTAGGTCCGGGTCCTTTAGGACCCGGTGGCTTATTATCGTTGCCATTGCTCTTGTTGTTATTCTGCTGCTCAGCAGGAAGCCTCTTTATAAAGAATCTGAATAATAACCTTTTATTACCAATGAAATGGACCAAAAGGTCTAACGGCAGAACAGCACATTTGCCTGTACGAAATACTTCGTCGGCTTTTAAAGCATCGTTAAAACAATGCTCAGTGAATACTACCTTCCTGCGAGCATTTTGCTTGCTCGTTACATGTATTTCATAGATGTGGTCGTAAGCCACCTTCTTGCTACCAATATGCTGAACAGCCCAATACGCCATCTTCTGAATTGTATCAATTTTCATGGTGATAACAAAGAGCATCTTCCCGTGCGATGTCAAGTAGACATGGCGATCATCGTTCTTAATGTCGATATTAGTCAATTCCACTTCGTTATCTGTAGTCACGTTACAATTATCTGGATGACGCTCCTTGAAATGATCCATTATTGCTTTCAATTGACCTGTTGAAAGAAACTAACTACATTATCATAAGTGATTATTACTGCAAACTGAAAAGCTAGCAATCACATGTTTCCATAGCTACGGTCGCTCTATGTAATATACAGACGAGATTCAAATGAGCTGATAGATCTTCGGACACAATCTTGGAAGCCAAGACAAGCAAACGGCATTTAATATTTATTATTAAGCATTAGGCCTTCTCTGAAAAACAGCGCTGTCCAACAGTACGAGTATCAAGCTGAGACTGGGCCTAATTTTTGCACAGATCAAGCACTAGGTGGTTGCACTTGCGCGGTTCATGGGTACCTATCTTCACAAAGGCACTTTTATATTTTATTTGTTTTTTTTTATGTTTTGTTATTGTTTTTTTTTACATCGAGCTGTGGTCACAGTCTGACTGTATATATTAAAAAGAGTACCTTACAATAAAGAACGCTGTGAAATTTTTATTAGCGGTTATGTACGATTGTAATTGTAGCTACGTCCTAATACGTCAATTCTTGAGACCTATCCGTTACTACCGTTACCAGTGTACATCAAGCTGTACCCACCGTGTCTTTGTCACCCCGCAGGTGATATATGAGTTAGGCAGTCGCACTAGTTCTGTTACTGAAATGTAAAACCATCACATCGACAAGAGAATTGCGATAGCGATACTAAATCGACGGTAGGTATGTTAGTACCTACGTGATGAATGAATAAATGAACATTCTGCAACATGACTCCATCCACATGTCGCGGAATGCATGCTCTATCTATGTACGAAACTAGAATAAGTATTAACGGCTTATCAAGGTATTAACTAAGTGAAATTTATTATTACCAGTCCATGAACACTTTCCAAACGCAACGCCAAGTGGACACTCCATCTCCCTGAAGATGCACTCTTTGAGATGTTCATCCATGTCCTTGGACACCATTGTATAAACACATCCAGAGGATTTGTTGACGCAAGGCACTTTAGCCTGGAAAATAATACCATTACTATATACTTTACTTTTAGACTGGTGTTGATAATGACATTGTGAGAGAGGAGAGTAAACTAGCCTACATTTTGCCAGTCTGTTGGTATCACGTAACACATACCTAAGTACTTAATTAAGTATACAGGGTGTCCCAAAACTCAACGATAATCTGGGACCAGATGAAAGGCCAAGTTACACCAGTTCTGGGAAAAATAAAAAAAAAATCTATATCACTCAGTTCAGCGATAATAGACATTTTTTCAAATAAGTTGAAATTCGACACCCATGGTCGCATTTTCAAGTTCTGTTAATGTCACAATTTCGCTGTGATTTTTTTAATTTCGTAATCTTCATTAACGATGCTATTAATCGCAACTACAAATTAATGCAAAAAACATTGTTAATTTAATAAAATAAGCTAAGTTTTAGTAAGTCATGGTTCACAAAAATATTGTTAGTTAACTTTGACACTTCATTTTGAAAAAAAATGTACTACACTACCCTTGGCAAGTTATTTCAGAAGATGGCGCATTTAATCAAGATTTCAAAATGGTGCAACACTAGCCACTTTTCTTGCTATTAAAAATTTTATTTCTTATTTTTTGCAAATTGAGCTCATTTCAAAAATAATAATTGATACTTTTTTGTATTAACAGATCGGGGTCTCGAGTGTGTGTGATGAACAAAAGTGATAGAATGAGATAGTTAGTGACGCTGACAGTCTGTCAAGAATATTCTGACAGATGGATCGAACGCAGTGGTTCAATTTTATGGCCTCCTCGTTCCCCCGATCTAAATCCAGTTGATTTTTTTAGTGGGGATGCATAAAAAGTCTATTCGAAACCAATACAAAAACTATCAGAACTTCGCAAGAATTTTTGATGCAGCGTCAGAAGAAATAAATGCAAGGAGTTTTGCACGACTGGTGAAAAGGTTTTTGTAAAGCGTTGCAGAGCCTGTATTCGTGCCGGAGGCGAACAATTCGAACATTTACTTTAGTTTAAGGAGAATAATTAAATAAAAAGTTTTACGATGATTTGACATTATAATTATTTCGTTTATTCATTTTTATTCTTATTTTATACATTTTTAAATACATTTATAAAAAACACAAATACATTTAAAAATATAAAAAATAGTGACCCACCAGTAGCGGAGTAGGACCCAAACTACCGGCGGTGGAGGCTACAGACTAAGAAACCTCCTAACAATACGGCACGTGTCGAGGATAACAGCCTTCTGAATCTGACTCTTGATCCAACAATCTAACGAGAGTCTCTTGAGATGTTGATCTAGACTCTTCGCTATTAATCCGTTTGCCGAAACGACCACCGGGACAATGATCGTCGAGTCTACGTCCCACATGGCGGTTATCTCGAAGGACAGATCGAGGTACTTACTAAGTTTGTCATTCTCTGCCTTAACGAGATTCTCGTCATGCGGGACGGCGATATCGACAAGCACTGCCCGACGCTGGGTCCGATCAACCATAACGATATCGGGCCTATTGGCAACAATAGTCCTGTCCGTGATGATTGATCGGTCCCAGTAGAGCAATGCACGACCATTCTCAAGAACTGGCAGTGGTGTGTACTTATAGTACGGTACTTCAGACTCAATAAGGCCATATTGAAGAGCAAGTTGCTGGTGGATGATCCTGGCTACTTGATTGTGCCTATGCAAGTACTCGGTGTTAGCAAGATACGAACAACCGGAAATAATATGTCGAAGTGATTCACCAGGATGGTGGCATGCTCGACAAATATCGACCGTACCGTCCTTCATCATGTATTTCCGATAGTTGTTCGTCTTGATAACCTCATCTGCAATTGCACAGGCAAAACCTTCAGTTTCCCCAAAGAGGTCCCCAAAACGCAGCCAGTTCACCGATGCGAGCAGGTCTACATCGAGCCATGTTAAGACTCGGTAGAACCGCCCGTGTAGCTCCTTGCTCTTCCATACGTCCTTACGGTCTTCAGTACTTAACACCTTTGGTTTACGCCAGTTCTCGTTAGCCAAGGAAAGATGTGTAAGGCCCTTGTCAACCTTCACAACATCGCTATGAATGTCACATCCATTCTGTAGGAAGTAATCCCTGAGACTGCACACTTCACGGTTGTGGAGGTTCTTGGCATTCAAAAAGCCTCGACCCCCCCACTTCCGTGGGATGTACAGTCTCATGACAGACGATCGTGGGTGTAACATTCGATGCAATGTCAGTTGTTGACGGACTCGCCTATCCAGGGTATCTAGTTCCGTTTGAGTCCACCTAAGTATGCCAAAGGAGTACAACAATAAAGGTATCACCCAACCGTTGAAAGCCTGCATTTTGTTACCACCGGACAAAGAACTGTTAAGAACTTTTGTCAGGCGGCCAAAAAAACGTTCTTTCACCGATTTCTTAATATCCTCTACCGCTATACCCAATGACTCTGACATACCTAGGTATTTGTATGTTTCGGTCTCGGTGAGAGATCTGAGAGGTATTATCTCAGAAAGTTGTAGATTCGGTGAATTTACAACCTTCCCCCGCTGTACATGCATAACCGCACACTTATCAACACCGAACTCCATCTTAATGGCATTACTAAAAACTTCCGTAGTTTTTAATAAGGTCACTAAATCTTGGTGCTTCGGTGTGAATAGTTTGAGGTCATCCATATACATAAGGTGAGAAATAACCTCACCCCCTCTACGAAACCGATAGCCTAGCCCTGAATCCTTCAGCAATGTGCTAAGTGGATTCAGTGCTAAACAAAACCACAATGGACTCAAACTGTTTGGTATAATTATTATTATTATGTTTTTTTACAATAAGATTGGTTATTAACTGACTCAATTACCTCTTTGCTATAAATAATAATTTTGTTTCAGACCAGAAACAAAAAATAACAAATTTTAGTAACAAAAATTCCTAATGTTAAGTTGTTCAAAATGAGCTCAATTTGCAAAAAATAAGAAATAAAATTTTTAATAGCAAGAAAAGTGGTTAGTGTTGCACCATTTTGAAATCTTGATTAAATGCGTCATCTTCTGAAATAACTTGCCAAGGGTAGTGTAGTACATTTCTTTTCAAAATGAAGAGTCTAAGTTAACTAACAATATTTTTGTGAACCATGAGTTACTAAAACTTAACTTATTTTATTAAATTAACAACGTTTTTTGCATTAATTTGTAGTTGCGATAAATAGCATCGTTAATGAAGATAACGAAATTAAAAAAATCACAGCGAAATTGTGACATTGGTGATCACAGGACTTAAAAATGCGACCAAGGGTGTGGAATTTCAACTTTTTTGAAAAAAATGTCTATTATCGCTGAACTGAGTGATATAGATTTTTTTTTATTTTTCCCAGAACTGGTGTAACTTGGCCTTTCATCTGGTCCCAGATTATCGTTGAGTTTTGGGACACCCTGTATATACCTATCATTCAAAAAACATGATATTCCGTCATCGATCAATACTAAGTGCCAATTTAACAAGTAAGAAAACGATCGATCTAAGGTAAGGAAGAGGTGATGCGGTCTCGAGCTGCGTTTACTTTACAGAATATAAAATGTTATACGGAATTAATAAAAGTCAACCTAAAAGTGGTTAGGGCATGTCATGCGTTTTTCCACCAGCGTGTGGATCTCGCCCGCAATGCGCGTCGATGTCAACGTCAAATCAGTTCACCAACAGCCCGGTAACCGGCAGTGCGGGCGGCCCGCGCGATATGAAACGCATTTCATTAATGTATCAAATTTGACATTGACATCGATACGCATTGCGGGCGAGACCCGCACGCTGGTGGAACAACGCTTGACAGGAAAAGCGATGTTAATATTTCTATTTCACGAACTGACCTTTGAAATAATTTCTTCCAATTGCCAGTTCCGCATCTGCGTAAGCGGTTGGCGGCAGATGGGACATGTCGGAGGCATAAGGTTTTGGGTGCAAGAATTGCAAAGACTGTGACCCGACTGACACTGGTAGATAGGGGTACTCATGGTTTCCATGCAGACGGGGCATTCTGGCAGCTCCACAGCTACAGTCGCTGTCCTGTATAAATAATATTATGTCATTGTAATCTACGAGTTGCCACCAATTCTTGCATTGCCATGAAATGTTTGTGTAATTTCGAACGAACCCAATGGGGTCAATTTCATGTGGTCCGTGAGGAGTAAATCATTTGAAAGCAATAATTTTGCTCTACTATTATTAAATATTTATATGAAATATATATATCATAAAACTGAAATTTGATCGGCATCGACGCTAACTAATAGCATGATCTCGAAATTATATGTAAAGGTATGTCGTTGCTACCGTGGAAGATGGGAAGGCCTTTGGTGTGGGACGCTACATGCGTTGACACCTTAATAGCACCTTCACACCTGCCAAGCACATCCGGATGTGCCGACGCTGCTGCTGCATCGGCTGAAGGCCTCAAACGGCGTAAATATGCTAACCTAGCAGGTGATTACATATTTGAGCCATTTGGGGTTGAGACACTGGGGTCATGGGGTCCGAGTGCTCGCCGCCTTTATAGAGACTTTGCTAAACGCCTATTCGATGCTTCTCAGGACCAGAAGGCTGGCTATTTTCTTGCCCAAAGAATAAGTATCGCCATCCAACGTGGCAACACAGCCAGCATTCTGGGAACCTTCCCAGTCGGCAATGACGCGGAGGATTTTTTAATCGATATTTTGTAATGTAAATATTTTTAGTCTATAATTATGTATATTTTGTATATTGAAAATAAATATATTTATTCTTGTGAAGCAAAGATTGGATGACATCTGTTATCGTCGTAGCTCAGTGGTCAAAGCGTCAGAGCATGCCCCTCGTTAAGCAAAATCCGCGGGTCCGAGTCCTGCCGATGACATTTCAGTTTTTGTGATTTATAATTTACTAGTGGGACGCCCATGGGTTCGCCCGTGAAAGTAATATACTGAAAACTTCCTCGAGAACCACTATATACATTAGTGAAAGCAGCATGAAAATCGGTGCCGTAGTTTTAAAGTTAATCGCGAACGGTAACGAATCGTTAGACGCCGCAGAGGACTTTGATTTATAATTATACTAGCGGACGCCCGCGGCTTCACCCACTTGACAAATTGTATGCTAAAATCTTCCTTGAGAACCACTCTATCCATTGGTGATCGCATCAAATTCACAGACAGCGAATGCGACTTTGTTTTATACTATGTTATGATTATGATTATGATAATAATAAATAATTATATATTTCCAAGTCTCAACGGGGCAACTTCATAAATCGGCCCTGTGGCCGCCCCTATTCCCCTAGGCCGCCGCGTCCATTGCCGGGCGCTCCAGGTACACACTCGGAGGAATCCCTGGCGGCCTGTCACGCGGTTGTCTCGGGTATCACGCCACATCACTCGGGTCGGGTTTTATTCCGTGTCGGTTTGTGAACCTGCGTGCTGAATCCCCTGCATCTTGGTTGCTCAAGTCGCACCTTCCATCTCTCCATGAATTCTGGTGTAGTTAGGATAGCTGAACCTCCATTTCTCGAGACGCAGGCCTTTGGTCCCACTCCAGCGCCTCCTTGTGCTATTGAAACAATGACGCATGGGCTCTCGCTTCCAGGTTCAATGGAGGGGTCCCGGCTATAAGAGTCATGCAGCCTCTACGGAGACCGTGCGGTACCCCCTTATTATCCTGACGGCCAAGGTCTTCAGTAGTCTGTTTAAAACAGACGTTGTTTCGTCGCCCATACGGGGGCTCCGTATAGGTCCATACTCCGGACGATCCCCATGTACAGTCTTCTGCAGGGAGCGTTGTATCCCCTTAAGTTGGGCATCAGTCGCGAAAGCGCGGTTGCTTCCGCCGTCACTTTGAGGACCAAACTTCGGAAGTGTGGTCCGCAGTTCCATCGGCTGTCGAGTACGAGCCCCAAATACTTCATCGAGAGCTCGATGCCGATGCTAACGCTTCCTACAGTTATCCTGCAGGTGGACCGCGCCGAAGTCCGAAAACACAGTCTCGGATGTGTGCAGGTCCACCTCCAGTCCCAGTTGCCTGTCCGACCCACGACTTGAGCAACACCCGTCGTGGCCTCTAGGGCTGCCTACCGTGTGCGTTCGCGCAGCGGAATGTTGTTGAATTTAAAGATTTTAATTATGCAGATATTTAGTGTATGACGTCGTGTAATTGTGTATGGTAAAAAAAAATGTGCATGCAGCCATTGTGGAGAAATTCGCCAAAAACTGATTCCGCTGGGCGAACGTTGTCCTGGCGGAACTTTTTTTAATCCATGGACTTAGAAGAAAAAAAATGTGTCCAAAAATTAGTGTGTAATTGTGTATGATGCATAAAATTAGTGCATGCATAAACTTTGGAGAAATTTAAGTTTCCGCTACGCGAACGTTTGGCCATTTGCTAGTTTTCATATAAAGCGCTTATATAGAGAGCTGTACATTTTTACATACGTTGTTTTGAATTTGTTTATATTTGTTTAAGAAACAGATTTAGAAAAAATCGTAGGGTTTAAAAGATAAAAATATAAACGTAAAATACGCTTATTAGGTCTTAGTTCGTAAAGTATGCACTTTGGGGTTTTTCACGTTTATACAAACCTTGTAAGTGTCTGCAACATCTTGCCAAGTATCAATGATGTTCCGTTAGTAATTAATGAGTTATAGGACAATTTACTATGAATAGACCACTGTTTACAAAGCAGTCAACTATCATGACGTTTTAAAGGAATTGCATAGTAAAATGTATTCCAATAATTAGTGTATTAATTCAACTACTCACGTGCAAAATTTCATCTCATTAAATTCAGTAATTAAAGAGAACAATTAAAATACTGACAAAGCATCGAAAACCTACACAAGTACTACAAGTTCGGATGGCTACAAAAAAGCGGCCATGCCATATATCTATCTCATGCCATCATCCATCATCTATGCTATCTATAGTGGATAGCATGTTCGCGAGAACCGAACGTTTTAAACGTTCGTTTCTCTGCCGAACGATAGTGGCCTGGAACGCCCTGCCTGTGCACGTGTTTCCTCCCACATATAATCCTGGGTTCTTTAAGCGGAGCGTGAAGAGGCACATCAGTAGGTCGTCAAGTTGAGGGCCACTCTCAATAGTAATGTGTGCTGTGAGAGTGGCCCACAATCGCTAGACGTCGTCACGACTTACCACCAGGCGGGCGGCGTCAATTTGGCGAACCAAATATAAAAAAAAAAAAAAAAAATTTTTAAATAAAAATACTATAGGTACATGTTATAGAAAGTCAAGGTGACACTCAGACTAAATTAGAAAGTTTGTTGAATAAATATCCAAAATTATTCTCCAATACCTCTGGAGAGATACAAGGACCTCCAGGTACCTTAAAATTAAAATCAGGAGTAAAACCTTTGTTATGTAAACCCAGACGCATTCCATATGCTTTGGAGAGTATTGTTAAACGTGAATTAGATAAATTAGTTGATGACGGTAACATTTTAAGAGTTTCTAAGGAGTCTGTCACCTGGGCTACCCCGATAGTGCCAATTGTAAAGGGGCCACACAATATAAGGATTTGTGGAGATTACAAAGTAACTATTAATCCACATCTTGAGATGTCACATCATCCTATTCCGGTAATCGAGGATATTTTTGCTAAACTTAATAATGGGGTAAATAAGCCAATTACTGTTTTTTCAAAAATTGATTTAAGAAAAGCATATATGAATAGGAAAATGGATAATAATGCACAGGATTTAATGACGTTAACTACACCGTGGGGATATTAAGTTTTATGATAGTTGGGAATGGCCAACCAAGCCATGGCAAAGAGTTCATGCTGATTTTGCAAGTCCATTTCTGGGTTCAATGTGGTTAATAGTAATGGATGCTCATTCTAAATGGCCTGAAGTAGCTCGTATGAATAAAACTACAACTGCACTAACAGTTAAATGTTTAAGAAGTATGTTTGCAAGATTTGGACTGCCCGAACAGTTTGTAACCGATAATGGTCCACAGTGGATATCGGAAGAATTTAAGATTTTTTGTAAGAATAATAACATTAGACATATTTGTTCAGCCCCGTATCACCCAGCGAGTAACGGACAGGCTGAACGGACAGTTCAATCGTTTAAAAGAGCATTGTTAGCTAGTAAGTTTGAGAATGATGATACTGATCACAAATTGTTATCATGGTTGTTAAGTTATAGGACCGCACCACATGTATCAACAGGCAAGGCACCATGTGAGTTAATGTTTGGAAGATAGTTACGTACACGTTTGTCTTTAGTTAAAACTTCTGTAATAGTTCCAAAACAACAATTACCAGTAAAAGACACTAAAACCTTCATGCCTGGTGATATAGTTCAAATTTCTATGTATGATGGTGGTGAAAAATGGTTGGAGGGAAACGTTGTAGAGCCTATAGGTAATGTTATGTATAGAGTAGACACGAATAAAGGTTTATTAACTAGAAACGTAACACGAATGCTACCTATCAGGAAGATCAAAAACCCAAATGTCAGTGATCATATTATGTTAAATGAAACTAATACTAGTGTTCAGATTAATGATGGGTCGTGTGAGACATTGTTAGAAAAGACAACTAATTTTGATAATGTACAATTGCCTGAAATTAATAATTTTAATAGTTCTAATAAGGTTGTATCACCCAAGGTTAGTGAACCTCCACCAGTCATTGTAAGACGTAGTGCTAGAGTTCCTAAGCCCCGACAAATTTTAGATTTGTGAACATGTTAAATAAAAGGGCAGGAGTGTCGTAACGTTAGTCGATAAGTCGATACATAGAGTAAGTTTGATATATGGCAACCCTGGCCTGCGACGGCCCTTCTGTTCCGCGGCGACATGAACGCAACGTGTGCTGTTGTAAAACCGTAATAAATGTTAAGTTAATTAATACAGTATTATCATTTCCACCGCCAAACCTCAGAATACGACACCTCCCTCTCGGACAAATATGCCCCGACAATACGACGAAGAAACGGCTTAGATAACTTCGTCAGAATTATACACAAAATGTCTGCAGTGCAAAATAGTAGTGTTATGCCGATGCCAATAAAGGGGACTACGTATTTTAACCCTTTATGCGGGCCTGAAAGAATATTTACCGAACATTGAAGTTTTTGCATCTGCGTATGTATCTGCGAAAAAGAAAATATACCTAGTTCCAACCCTACGTCACTGTACCGTGGCGTAGGGTCGGAACTAGTTATATTTTCTGTGCCTACGCCTTCGAAGCGAATAGAATAATGTTGGTAGGGTAGGTATTAAATAAACTCACTTTTTATTAGCCTTTGCTGACGCCATTGCTGCCTGTAGCTTACCTACACTGAGAGCAAAATAAGGAATTACTACATACGTAAAATAATATTATTTTATATTATATAGGTATACATACAGGGTGTAATATTCACATGATCAGTATGGGAAGTCTGGAACCATGTCATCGATTTTAGTAAAAACTGCATTCACAGATTTAAAAAGCTTGTACTCATCTTGGGAATCGAACCGGGACGTTTAGAAATATAAAACTTACACTGTTTCTATTTACACATTGATGGTGTAGGTACATTAAATAGTTATTTTTGGACATTCTTAAACAGCGGCAGCTAGTCCAAATTAAGCGAATTTGTATCAGCATGTGTCATGATATCAAGACACCTGATAAGTGATGATAAGTGATGATAACTGATAAACATATGTTACTAAATATATTACCACATGCAGGTACTTACATAAAAAAAAACTCCCAAACTTAGAAACAATCAGTATTATAAATTTGGATCACATACCTATATTTTTTGCTTCGACCGGGAATCGAACCCGAGACTCCGGCGCGGTCGAAAGCAAATAAGAAAGAAAGAAAATGACTTTATTAAACACATCACACTACACACTATACATAACACAAAAGAAAAAAAAATTATAACAAAAAGAATGTATATCATCATTCATTAATTTATCATTTATTTCAAGCTCTGTTAATACCTCATTGTCCTCTCTCATTGTCCTAGTCCACTCAGTGGCAAAAATCTCATTGGTAGTTTCAAGAATCAGCCAATGAGAGATCGCAAGTCTACTGTCTATGCACGGACATCCAAGAGGTATGATCAGAGCTTCAGGCTACATGAGAACAGTTACAAGATCTTATATTAACTTATTCTACGGCCCATAGATATAAACCTTAAACCTAAAAATACATATTTCAAAACTGTATTAGTAAACAAATCTTAAAAAAAACTATATACGTTAGTAGGTACATAATAAATATCTATATACGTAGGTCACACTATAAGTTTTGCGTAACTTAAAAAAACAACATGTTAAAACCAAAATATTATGTTTATTGCTTTTCAAAATACTCTCCTTTACATTTTAAACATTTTTTCATGCGATCGAACCATTTTTTAAAACAGGCGGACCACAGATCTAATGGCATGTTTTCTACGTGCTGATTGAACGCTATCACTGCCTCTTCGGAGTTGGTAAAAGTGAAACCTCTCATCAAATCTTTGATTTTGGGGAAAATACAGAAATCACAGGGTGCTAGGTTGGGGCTATGCGCAGGATGGGTGACGAGTTTTACTTTTTCGGAAGCAAAAAATTACTTTGTTTTGTTGGCCGTGTGTGAAGAAGCGTTATCATAATGTAGGAGAACGCGGCTTTTGGGTCGTCTTTCGCGAACTTTTTCTAACACCCTGGGTAAACAAATGGTAGAATACCATTCGGCATTAACACTCTTTTGATCTTCAAGTGGAATTGTACAGATGGGACCCGTAGCTGAGAAAAAAACGCGATCATTTTTTTACCAACGTTTCTCGCTTGCCTCACCTTTGTTGGCTTGTTCTCATTTTCAAACACCCATTCACAAGATTGCTGTTTTTTTTTCGGGTTCAAAACAATAAATCCACGTTTCGTTTCCTGTGACAATGTCATAAACAGCATTAGAATGTCCGTGGTCGTACTTCAGTAGCATCTGTGACATATATATAATTAAAGCTGTGAGCATCATTCCGCGCGAGCCCGCTTCTGCTCCGCTGTCAGTTCATGAGGGATCCAACGACAACAAAGTTTCCGAACTTTCAATTCTTCGTGTTAAATTTTCTGGATTTGACTCATACCAATCCCCAATAGTCCTCGAATTGTCTCATAGGTAATCCGCGGGTTTTCTTTAATTAACCGCTTAACAGTAGCCACATTACTTTCGTTGACGGCAGTTGAAAGCCGCCCTTCACGAAATTCGTCATGTAAAGAAACTCGACCTCTCTCAAATTCAGCAAACCATCGCCTCACGGTGCTTAAACAAGGTGCTTCTCTCCCAAAAGCATTTTGAAGACGAGCAGCAGTCTTGCGGAGAGAGAGAACTTTTAAAATCATAAAAAATCATCGCTCTAAAATCTTTTCGACTTAAATAAAACCGTCATTGTTAATTCCATTTTCGTTGCATACGTAGAACTTTGATGTGTGATAAAAAACAATTGACAAATGATTTCTGGCCAATTGTTTTTTTTTATTACTAAGAAGGTTGCAACGTTTAAAAAAATATAACATTCGAAATTCAAATAGTTCCGATTAGCTAGAAGTGCAAAACTTTTAGTGTGCCCCATGTATAAAAATGAATCCCTATTTCCCTTGGTCACGACATCACGCGTGAACGGCTGGACCGATTTCGCTTATTCTTTTTTTGTTGTGTTCGTAATTATCAGGAGAAGGATCTTACGAAAGAAAAAAAAGTTATGCGGAACATTAGAAAAATGAATGCGGTACGAAGTTCGCCGGGACAGCTTGTACCTTATATATATTAACCTAAAGTGATGTAGTCGGGGGCCGGGGGTGCTTGTATCGGCAGGTGTCCCCTGAAGCGCCGGAACTTCACCCCAGTCGCTTGGCCAGAAGTCGGGACACATGACGGTGGCGATGCGGTCTGTGGGGACCCTCACCACAAAAGAGTTGTAGCTCACGTTGTGACGAGAGTCCAGCTTCTCCACCCTCAAACTATCACGCCATCAAGTCAATCAAATATACAAAACTCGACCAGTAACTACGGTCGCAAAATAAGGTTAATTTTCACATATACAATAGGTAGGTGTGTACCACCTACGTGCTTGACATCAACAAACAACAAGTCACTTGCGTAGTGATTTGGTCACTTTGATTTGATCGTCTCGGGGGCGGGTGACGGAGCCGTATCCGGATAGGTAATAATAATAGGATGAACTAATAATATTATGAACACGAACTTAGTAACAAAGAGTATAATCATTAGTGTCCAACCGAAACATGTTTTCTCACCGAAACCGAACTTTCAGTGCACCTTAGAGTTTCGGCCTTCTTAGTTACTAAAAAACTAAAAGTATTTTTTTCCAATACTTTTTTTATTATCGTCATATAAAGTAGTCCTAACATCCTTTGCCAGACGAACCGAGTGCGCTATCAAAAGGATAACCCCTGGGCACTGACGGACTCTGCCAAGGGGGGATCGCTCCTTAAAAAGGAACTTGCCATGATGGACAAGGGATGTATGATGAACAAGGTGACTTGCCATGGGGTTTCAGCCCACGCAGGCCTTCAGCGTTAACGTTACGAGGGCATACCTAGGACCCCACACAATGAAGAATAAGGTGCCCATGACCAAGGTGTTGTCCTCAGGTGAACATGGAGGTTGGAAGCCTTGTGCGTAGTTATCTACATCCAAGAGTTCTGGTGGATATGCCGCAGCTACGGCCCCCTCAACGCACCCTTTGGAACTCTCAGCTGCCTCCTTCGCGCGAACGATTAGCGTGCAATTGTGCAAATGGTCGTGGTTTCGTTCTACTTACTCTCGTTGGATACCATGGTTTCAAGCGAGAGTGTCCACACCCAGACCGACAACGAGGTTCCGGCGTTGATTCGCCCACGCTGTGTACTCCACAACCTTGTGGAGCGCCATGTCTTCGCCGAGTCCCTCGCAGTGCTGACATTGCATGGAGCGTTTACTAACACTGAATGCGCTACAGATACTTACCCAAGCACCCGTGCCCGGTAAACACTTTTTCCAGGCATCTATGTCATCAATCCTACTAATATTATAAACGCGAAAGTTTGTATGTATGGATGGATGTATGTTTGTTACTCTTTCACGTAAAAACTACTGAATGGATTTTAATGAAACTTTACAATAATATAGCTTATACATCAGAATAACACATAGGCTACAATTTATAAAGATACTGGGTGAATTGTTCAAAATATGACGATAAGTGTCAAGTAAGTAGGAAGCGACGATGACAAACCGAGTGCGCGATACTACGGGAACGGGAAAAAATCCAAATTACCACGCGGACGAAGTCGCGGGTGACCAGTAGTATAAACTATATGTGAATAATACGCTTTATTCATTAGATACTTTTAAATATTAGTTTTAAACGTTCCCACGGTAACTCATACTATAATCATTATATCCTTGCACCTTTCAATATGTCTAGAGGTCTTTGTGAGTCAATAATGAATATTTTCAAAGTAGACTGCCATCTAGATTTAACGAACACGTGAGTGACGTGAGTTTCGGCGGAACCGAAAGCTTCGGCCGAACCGAAAGTTTCGGCCGAATTCCACCGAAAACGAAACTCAAACTAAAACCCGATTTTTCTGCCGAAACTTGCTGAAACCAAAACGAAACCGAAACTGCGGTCGGTCACTAATAATAATCACTACGTTTGTTAGTAACTTCACACTAAACAAGTACAAACAAACTCGAACAACCGAAGACTCACTTTAAATAATTTATAATCATCACTCACTACGTTTATAGATAACAACTTCTAGGTACGAGCATTTTGCCGGTACATTTTAAGCTTTTACATTTTTACATGCATGGCGATAGTAGGTACGTCATGTCAAGAATACACAAGGACAGTGAGTAGGTATACTATTATAATATCGTTGTTTTGTTGTAAAGGTTTATTATTTCTTGGTCAGGTCTTTGACATTTTGGTAAAATATTTTCTAACCTTAAACTTGGGAAGGTAGGACTTACCACTTATCTGTAACTAAAATGATACTTAATAATTATGTAACTAGATGATGTAATCCACACACAATGAAAAATTCACATAATATATCACAAAGCAACAATGCGCGCTCACTCAATGCACTAACTTAATAAAAAAGAGTAAAATTATGGCGCTGACGTGGTCGCGCGCCCCACTCCGCTTGCGAATACATTCATTCATAACAAAATACTTTGATTAAACAACAGTAAACTTTAACACGTATGATTAAAGTAGTATAAACTATATGTGAATAATACGCTTTATTCATTAGATACTTTTAAATATTAGTTTTAAACGTTCCCACGGTAACTCATACTATAATCATTATATCCTTGCACCTTTCAATATGTCTAGAGGTCTTTGTGAGTCAATAATGAATATTTTCAAAGTAGACTGCCATCTAGATTTAACGAACACGTGAGTGACGTGAGTTTCGGCGGAACCGAAAGCTTCGGCCGAACCGAAAGTTTCGGCCGAATTCCACCGAAAACGAAACTCAAACTAAAACCCGATTTTTCTGCCGAAACTTGCTGAAACCAAAACGAAACCGAAACTGCGGTCGGTCACTAATAATAATCACTACGTTTGTTAGTAACTTCACACTAAACAAGTACAAACAAACTCGAACAACCGAAGACTCACTTTAAATAATTTATAATCATCACTCACTACGTTTATAGATAACAACTTCTAGGTACGAGCATTTTGCCGGTACATTTTAAGCTTTTACATTTTTACATGCATGGCGATAGTAGGTACGTCATGTCAAGAATACACAAGGACAGTGAGTAGGTATACTATTATAATATCGTTGTTTTGTTGTAAAGGTTTATTATTTCTTGGTCAGGTCTTTGACATTTTGGTAAAATATTTTCTAACCTTAAACTTGGGAAGGTAGGACTTACCACTTATCTGTAACTAAAATGATACTTAATAATTATGTAACTAGATGATGTAATCCACACACAATGAAAAATTCACATAATATATCACAAAGCAACAATGCGCGCTCACTCAATGCACTAACTTAATAAAAAAGAGTAAAATTATGGCGCTGACGTGGTCGCGCGCCCCACTCCGCTTGCGAATACATTCATTCATAACAAAATACTTTGATTAAACAACAGTAAACTTTAACACGTATGATTAAAGTAGTATAAACTATATGTGAATAATACGCTTTATTCATTAGATACTTTTAAATATTAGTTTTAAACGTTCCCACGGTAACTCATACTATAATCATTATATCCTTGCACCTTTCAATATGTCTAGAGGTCTTTGTGAGTCAATAATGAATATTTTCAAAGTAGACTGCCATCTAGATTTAACGAACACGTGAGTGACGTGAGTTTCGGCGGAACCGAAAGCTTCGGCCGAACCGAAAGTTTCGGCCGAATTCCACCGAAAACGAAACTCAAACTAAAACCCGATTTTTCTGCCGAAACTTGCTGAAACCAAAACGAAACCGAAACTGCGGTCGGTCACTAATAATAATCACTACGTTTGTTAGTAACTTCACACTAAACAAGTACAAACAAACTCGAACAACCGAAGACTCACTTTAAATAATTTATAATCATCACTCACTACGTTTATAGATAACAACTTCTAGGTACGAGCATTTTGCCGGTACATTTTAAGCTTTTACATTTTTACATGCATGGCGATAGTAGGTACGTCATGTCAAGAATACACAAGGACAGTGAGTAGGTATACTATTATAATATCGTTGTTTTGTTGTAAAGGTTTATTATTTCTTGGTCAGGTCTTTGACATTTTGGTAAAATATTTTCTAACCTTAAACTTGGGAAGGTAGGACTTACCACTTATCTGTAACTAAAATGATACTTAATAATTATGTAACTAGATGATGTAATCCACACACAATGAAAAATTCACATAATATATCACAAAGCAACAATGCGCGCTCACTCAATGCACTAACTTAATAAAAAAGAGTAAAATTATGGCGCTGACGTGGTCGCGCGCCCCACTCCGCTTGCGAATACATTCATTCATAACAAAATACTTTGATTAAACAACAGTAAACTTTAACACGTATGATTAAAGATCAAAATTATTTGAACTTCTTATTGTTTTTTTGGACAAAAAGGTTATTCCCACGAAATACTATTGAGTATTGCCATACTAAATTAATTGACTGAGGGAGCGAAGCGACCGAAGTCTCTGTTTCAACTTGCAGACTGGGGAGAATTTCTTTCGTCTGTACCTACGGGTTCTGTCAGATCATGTTTGAGGCCGCTCCCGTAGTCTACGGTTCACAGAACCACTAGTAAATACACATTAATAGTTCCCGGTAAACGGCAATAGGCTCACCTATAAAACAAATAAATACTACAATATAACTGGCACAGCGAGATTGACGGCCAACACTCAACTCTTCTTAATAGACTACTGAGGACCTTGGCCGTCAAAACAATAAGATGGTAACCGCACCATCTCTGGAGAGGTTGCATGTCTCTTAGCCGGGACCCCTCCATGGGACCTGGAAGCGAGAACCCTTGCGTCATTGTTTGAATGGCTCAAGGAGGCGCTGAAGCGGAACCACGTCTCGAGAAATCGGGGACCAACGGCCCCAACTCCGCCAGGATCTCATGGAGACATGGAGAGTGCAACTTGAGCAACCAAAGTGGGGAACCACCGCCCTCGGGGCGGTGAGACCGATCATGGACGAGTGGCTGCAGAGGCGGTATGGTGACCTCACGTATCGTGCGACGCAGATCGTTACCCGGCATGGATGCTTAGGTAGCTATCGGTTTCGCATCCATCGTGAGGTCACACCCCGGTGACAACACTGTGAGGTTTCCGCTTAGAGCATTAAACCATTGTTGGTTTAATGCTCTATGGGTTTCCGACGACGACTCTGCACTCCACACGTTGGTGGAGTGCTCAGCGTGGGCGAGTCAGCGTCGGGACCTCGTAGTGGGTGCCATAAACTAATGCCAAACCATGCTGCAAGCCATGGTCTCCAGCGTGAGCAGGTGGAACGTGGCCGTGTCCTTCTGCGAGCAAGTCATGGTCACGAAGGAGGGGGCCGAGAGGGAGGACCGAGAGGGAGGGGATCGACCGCCATTATCGGAGCCTGAAGGGTCGCGTGCTGCGGGGCCTCAGCCCCACCAGATTCACTCACCGACGCGGGATAAAACCCGACCAAACCCCAGCGCAGAGGCCACACAGGTGGCCAAAGTCCGCCGGGGCCACTGGAAATTCCTGGAGTGTTTACCAGAGGGCCTCGGCAACAGACGTGGGAGCGGCTGCGGCCTTGGGCCGCGGATTAATTATTGTTTTTTTATTGTACGGCCACCCCATCGTCCATTGCCGGGTGCAATGGGTGAGCACTACATGGTGTGACAGAGAAGAAGAATAACCGAAAAAAACAGACTTGGAAACTTGGAAATATTTTTTTTTTCATTCCATTGCATTGAATGGTTACAATATACAGATAAGTTTATACAAATGCATAGATATACGCACTACAAATTGTAATAGCGCGTTTACACATTCGTGCGAACTTCTGCGAACATAAGCGAACTAAGACGAGCACGAGTGTGTAAACAGGGTGCTCGTGCAGACTCGCCTCTCGTCATAGCTCGCGAGTGGCGCTCGCCTAGGTGGCGGTCTTTGGGACACGAGTCAAAGGGATTCGTAGTCAACGCGAACTTGCTGTTTAGACACTCGCGTTGATGACTGAATCAACGCGAGTGTCTGTCAACTGAGGACAAACAAAACAACCGGTCAAGTGCGAGAATGACTCGCACTTGACCGGTTGTTTTGTTTGTCCTCAGTTGACAGACACTCGCGGTCGCTCTCATCACAAGCATTCCGTACCAAAATGCCTTATATTTAATATATTTTGATTTTTAGTATAGAGACACCAGAAATACATAATTTGTGAAAGTTTCAACTTTCTAACTACCTCTAATCATAAGATACAGCCTGGTGAAAGACGGACCGAACGGAAAGCAGAGTCTTAGTAAATGGGTTCCCGTTTTACCGTTTGGGTACGGAACCCTAAAAATTATGATGACACTGAATGTTCACGAATGTGTAAAAGACAGTTCGTGGTCGCACTCGTGTCGTCGAAACGTTTGACGAGACCCGAGGCGAACCGCGAGACGAATGTGTAAACCCGTGCGTTCAAATAGACAGTCCAAAAATACTGAAGAGTTGGCAGTATGGTCAACCGACCTCCGCCCAATGGACGAATATTAAACCGACAACATCAACAACTGTCAACAAGTACTTATGTACCTACATATATGTTATGAATTAAATTATTTATTACATATGTACATACATACATGTACCTATATTATTTATTTGTGTAGGTACATATATATGTTTCCGCAGAAATTATCAAGATTTCAGTGAAATATCCTTGAATAACGTGGAATTCAGAAAGTTAACAATTCGGGTTCGACCCTTTATGAAAAAGAGAATACAATACTACGTGAGACTATGACACCCGATTTAACTCAGTAGTTTGAATTTGAAGGAATTATTGTACATTCAAATACTGCTGTTACAAGTTCTAAGCCAAAATGACTAGCATTTTAAGGCAAAATGTAGATTTTGATTTACTGAAACAAGATCCAGAACTGCAAATAAAACTTCTTAACAAATATGTTAAAGTTACGATGATACACAATTTTTTCCGTAAAGGATTTGTGCATTCATTTGACCCAGTATCGCACAGGTAAAGTTAAAACCTTTATAATTCTAACAAATGATATGTGTATAAGAGATAGATTGATAGAAGATAGCTGTCCCGCCGAACTTCGTGTCACCTCTCAACGTTTAAACCTTCCCTTCCCTGATCTTTAACAAATATTTTAAGATGAAAATTGGTATAATAAGAAAATTAAAATCTGTTTTATTGATTACTAGCAGACGCCTGTGGAATGGCCCGCTTGACATATTATATACACAAAAACCTCCCTCGAAATTCACTCTATACATTGGTGAAAACCAAAATCTGTTGCATAGTTCAAAGATTTAAGTATACATACAACGGAAGCAACTTAGTTTTATACCTTGTTATGATTTAACCAACACTTATATTATTATTTTTCAGCATAATATTGTTGATACCAGACGGAGAAAAGTATAACACCAGTATAATACCTGGTCATGCTATCTTGGAGATAACTAAGTTGAAATTACATGAGGGTATGGAACCTCCGCAAAGGACCATAAGTCTTGTTTATTCAAACGAAGAACTTTTAGACAGAAAAAACAACCTCATAGCATGGTTCAAGTCTAATCTGCTGACAGTAACTGAACTGGATGATAGAATTATGATTGGTAATATTTTTGTCTTACCACCATATCAAAGTTTAGATGTATGTACAGATAACCCAATAGTGGCGCTACAGATAAAAAAAGTACTTGAAAGTATGCCTATTGATTTTAGTTCAAATTCAAACTAATTTTTGCATAGATGTTATTTGCCATCACTATAAAACTAAATATTTGTAAGTAACTGTATAAATATAACTAAAGGCCATCCAACGAAATGAGATAAATAATGTTAACAAACAGAATTAAATTGTGTTAGCAAGCAATTATTATCTCTGTCCTTACTTCTCACTCTTACTTAGTAACGACATAACTTAATAAGCTTAAGTTGAATGACCAGCTGTCATTCTCTATCCTTACTTATCATTCTTACTTAGTAATGACGCGCGACGTAAGTTAATAAGAGTAAGTTGAATATTGGATAGAAACAGGTGTTACCTGGCGAAAATCCATGACAAAGTAATGGTAAGTAAGATGTTAAAAACTTATTAAAATCATAATAAACAGCTGTTCTCTTTGAGACAGTCTTGATAATGCCTCGTTTAGAGGCGAAACAATTGTCGACGTATTGTTGTCTTTTTTAACTCTGCAAAAAATAATGCTATTATAATTTTAATAAGTTTTTAACATCTTACTTACCATTACTAAGAGTAAGTTGCACGACCAGCTGTCTTTGCATGTTTCACGGCACCTATAGGAAAACATTCAGTACTGCAGTTGTCAACATTTGATACAAATTAATAGATATGTTTGATTCAGACTCTTCCAACAAACTATCTGAATCATATAATTAATACAGACTACGGCGATTCAAATAAAAATGCTTTAAATCCCCAAAACTTTATTTACATTTTTTATCTTATTTCGGTGGCCCTACTATACATGTAGTACATGTAGTAGCTAGCTTCTATAAGTATTGTTTTATATACTTACCTAGTCATTGTTTAATTTAATGAAGGATTAAACATACATACATCATCCTTGAAAACCACTGATGAAAATTGAGCAATTCAATGACTTTATTCTACCATCACTAGAGTGCTACTATTCTATTAACTGTTAGCTGATCGCCGAGGCTCTGCCCTCGTGATATAGTTTTCTTGTTCCCGGTTCATGGTAACAGAATTATAACCAGGATAAAAAGGAGCCTGTTACTGTTATGTTATATATTATGTTAGTCAAGGATAATGTGCATATCAATGAATCAATTTTCATATCTATGCTACATATCAATGAATCAATTTTCAAAATCGGTTCAGTAGTTAAGGAGCCTAATCGCTTTAAACAAAAAACGATCAAATCTTTCCTCTTTATAATATTAAGTTTAGATAACGTAAAGCTTTTGATGGGATTAGGTGAGCAGCATAGGCATTATATTATTATGTGTATAACTAGCATGTGTTGTAATGTTTTAGTCACATAGTCTAATTGTACGTTATTCAGGCATAATGTAGCATTCTAATGAGGAAATAATTTTTGAAATAATGGTCTAACTACTTTTGAATTTATTTATAACAAACATACAAAAATGTTAATCTGTCATTTTTATAATACTAGTAGGAGTACTACAGTATGCTTATATGTACTTAGAATATTTACTAAACAAGGATTAGATTGTAGAATAGAAGTATAAGCCACGCAAGGTGACAAAGGGATTGGCGGCCATGTTGGTGACGTCATAGTGACGTAGATTAACCTACAATGCTGTTTTGTTATCCGTACTTTTCAGCGATTATTGTGACAAGGTTCTATCCCACTCACATCGTGCGCGGCTAATATGTATTTTTCAGACCACTACACAGTTGGCCTAGCACAGCCAGCATCGACTTACGTCAACCGACATTATTCAATCTATAAACTCGCAGAATAATTCTAAATTGTGCTCATTGGTTGAATGACACTAGCAGAGTTATGTCGACACTGCCATGGTCTTATACTGCGTCCAAATAATGTCCGCTCCTGTTGCTCCTCGCGTTGCCGCGAATATTTCCCTGGTGGCCACACGCGCTCCTACTCGCTCCCCTAATATAACTCGAGTGTGATCAGTTTAGATCTGAGCGCTGTGACATTGGTTCATGCGCAAGTCTTATCTTATCACGGACGAGTAGTATTTCACTCGCCGCGCGCGACGAATGGTGAGGAGATGGACGAGGCGAGTGAGTGTCCACACGATGTTCCTCGCTACTCGTCGAGTCATGTAGCCGCCCGGTCCGAGCAGAGGCGTTCAGTGCGGGCTTCGGGCTCACGCAATGAATGGCCTGAAGGTATACCCAGGTTACGTTTGCGATTTCTATGCTCAAAAGCTTGACTCATATCATGCGATTGTCATCCTGCTGACGGTCACAGCACTTTTGTATATTTAAGTAAATTCAGTGATATAAGTTTACATAGGTATACTTTTTAAATAGGTAGGTAGGTATTGACGTTATGTTGTTTGTGATTATAGTAGCTATAATAACTAGTTATGTACTTGTGTGTATTGTCGATAGCTTTTAAATAAAAACTCGGTCTTGTATAATTTTTTCATTACATACATGACCGTTAATACCCTCTTTTTCGACATAATGCACTTTGAGTGTTCTGTTGTCCCGATATTCAGTTACAATGTCATACAAATGTCATTACAGTACAGTAGACCCATGGTACACACACAACTCAATGATAATATCACTAACACAACCAATGATTTTAAATACAATGGATTTCGGATCATCGCTCAAAAGTGTCCGAACTAAAAGAGAAACAAAACGCTAAAAGAGAAACAATCGCGCGCCAGTCTTGATTTTGACAACTGAACGACAACACGTTGCACAATGCCGTACTGTATTGTAAAAACGTGTAAAAACTACGAAAAAAAAGCAAATTGAAGACGGTGTATCATATTTTCAGTAAATAAGCTTTTGTTTTATTATTTGCAATTTATTATTTCACTTAAAATACAGTATTTCGTCGATAATAAATTAAAAGACAAAAGTAAATATTGCAATCCAGTCCAATACCGAAGTACCTATCTGTCTCTTTCGAACTCATCCCAAGCTCAGTAAAAAGAAAGAGACCATTTCATTTTCACTGAATAATGTACTAACAAAATGACCATTCAGATTTATTCGGATTACCGATAGCGATAAAACTATTTGGAACAAAGATTATAGTGGAGACGCCTTGGCTCTTTATGATTTTTTTTTCGTTATATGAACCAACATCTATTTCAGTTTTCCTCGGGATCCAGTACACTGTGCACAATGGAAAAATATTATTGCCCTAGCACGGCGAGAAGAATATTTTGATCCAAAAAATAACAATCTTGTTTGTTCGGCTCATTTTATGGACATAACAAAAAGACGTCCGATCTTTATGAAACTTGTACAAGAATCCCTTGATTGAATGGAGGAGATAAGCCCAAAAATGTTTTTAATTTTCACAGGGTATCATTGTTTTGTCATAAATATAATTACACATGTCATTTTATTTCGTGTATGTACTGTTATTTTCTTTTTAATTGGATTCTCGGTAATGTATTCCCACGGGAATCGGGGCCGAGATAACTATATCTCGCGGGCGGAGTCACGGTGATCAGCTAGTAGCCAAAAATTTCGTATCCCAAAAATTAACCATAAGATAAAAATAAATTAATGATGCTCAGTTTTAGCAACTAATTCAGTCACTTGAAACACGGCTATCTTGTAGTAGACGTAGCGACATAGCGTTATGAAAATAGTAATGAAAGCGGAAGAACTTTGACACCCGCAAGAAGTTTGGTATTTATAATATTATAATTAGTTAAATTCATTAATTCCCTTTTTGTTATTCATACACTACAGTTACTTATTATGAAAGTGACTCGAAAAAAAAAATCTTTGTCAGTCGTTAATTAGTTTTTCAGCTTATTTCGTCTAACATAAACAAGTAATTACAATTTATAAGATTATGGAATTTATTGTAGTCTTACATTAATTATTACGCCTACGTAGGTACATATCATGGAATCCTTAAAAGACTTTAACAAAATAAACCTACTCCATTGTTTCTATGTTCACGTAGTTCAAGTATAAGCTGCATAAGGTGAATTAGTCAGGCGGACAGATAGAAGCTACGTAATGCGATAAATTAGTGCAAACAAAAGTGAACACTATTCCGTTGAATCAAGGTTTAAATTTTAATATGAAATTTGTTTATATCTATGTATGCCTATGTATAATGTATAGGTCGACTCGGGACATTATTTTCTTGCGATTTGTTCTAGATCCTATGTCCGTTGTATTATAAGGTCTTTGAACACAACGATTTTATTATCACTGATAGAACGACAGTCGCGTGTCAGTCATCAGAGCAGCTGCGAGGGCGCACTTCGGAATCGTTCGAGACGCTACGAATCCGTGTGCCGTCATACGCATTAATGTTTTAAATAATTTAATGTAAATTTAAATTGATCATATATAGTACATCGATACAATACGATATTGTGATGACAAACAAGACGAATAGAAAATTGCAATATTTGGCGGGGATTTGTGGTCAGTATCTACTTATTTATGATAATTTGGCGGGAACTATAAAATCATTCAGGACATTGAACCCGTAATTGTTTTTTAATACAGCGGCGTCAGCATTTACGTTTACTGGATCTACACTAACGTGGTCGTCGCCAGCAATTCCAAAGTTCATAAGTGGGGAGGCCAATGTACACATCACTGAAGTAAGTTGAATAGTACTTTTTTAGGTCAGCAGCCCAAGACTACGGCCGCCCTCAAGTTGATTGCCGAGTGCCTCTGGTTAGCACTAGGAATAATACCTAGGCTAGACATTTTTACACAACGACATCTAACCCAAATTAGGCTAATATAATATAAGGTTGTTCTATGGGATCTAGACGACTGATAAACATACTCATTTCTAAATACATAGGAGTATATATAGAAAACACCCAAACTCAGAAACAAACATTTGTGAACCACACAAATATTTGATTAGATCCGGAATCAAAACTACGATCTCGGGGACGGCAGTCGCATACTGCTCGCATATTATTATATACCTACCACTGCGAGTGCGCCACCAAGATAGTAAATATATATTTATTTTTATGATCAAAGAATTAATCAGATAAATAGGTATTAGATAGATTTACCTATTCGATACCGAGTGATTATCCTATCCTCATTGGCCTTTGGTAGAGAGTTTAATCTACTTTTACCTCAAATAAATATTTTAGCTTGGATTCCCTAAGCCCTAAACGTTTTCGGTACTGCAACGATCAGTTTCAAACTAAATAATAAATAACTCCTCGTTGACTGTAGCCTAGGTATACAAGAAACAGAGGAAGTGCGAGTCGGACTCGTGCACGAAGGGTTCCGTATCACCTATACTGAATATTATAAAGAGGGAGGAAGATTTGATTGTTTATTTGTATGTTTGCATTGGCTCCGTCCTAGTAATCTGATTTTGGAAATGCTTTCACTGGTAGGTATGTATGTAGCTCCGTTATCTCAGTGTAACGGGCTCCTTTTCATATTCCCGGTAATGTGTTCGCATGGGAAACGGGAACCAGAAAATTCACGTCAAAAATTGAAACAACAACCGACTTCAAATTACCGAAATGGGACCAAATAATTGTCGGAATGGGACCAAATTGAAATGGAACCACTTGGGAAGTTGTAGCTTTGAATAACAAAAAATCTTTCAAAACCGGTTCGCCCAGTCCAAAGGTATGAGGTAACAAACATAAAAAAGGTCTCCTTTTTTGGAAGTCGGTTGAAAAGTATATGACTGCCTCGGTGGCTCAGTGGTATGATTATGCGACTGCCGCCCCTGAGGTCCCAGGTTCGATTCCGGGTCGATTTAAATTATTTGTGTGTTCCACAAATGTTTGTTTCGGAGTTTGGGTATTTTCTATGTATAATATGTATGTATTTAGAAATATATAAGTATGTTTATCAGTCGTCTAGATCCCATAACACAAGCTTATATTGGCTAGATGACGTTGTGTGAGAATGTCCAAAAATAAAAAAATAAAAAAATCACCCGGGGGGAATCGCGGTGATCAGCTAGTTATTTAAATAAAAAACCGGCCAAGAGCGTGTCGCACCACGCATAGGGTTCCGTAGTTACCCATTATAGGCTCTAACTCCTAAACTAACAAAGTTATCTGGTCCGTTATAGTTTTCCTTCAAAGTTTATTATAAGGACTACCTTCATGATTTTTTTCAGATTCTTCGAGCTAGCCGTTTAGATTTTAGAGGAGGGGACGCTCTGTTTTAACAAAAAATGCGCTTTAAAGTTGAATATCTGGCAACTGTGTATAAATATTAAAATTGTCTTGGCAACCTCCCAATGTTTTAAAAATACCGATTTAATGATACCCCACACGATGATGTCGGAATAGTAAATGTAAATACACACATATCCGTGCAAAATTTCAACTTTCTATCCGCGACATAAAGCCGAGGACAGACGGACGGCCGGACATAACGAAACTATAAAGGTAGACTTTCGAACCAAGCGTCTATAGCGTCAGTGGCGCCGCGACTGTGACGCCGACGCCCACCCGCGACATAGCGACATAGATGTTCCGTACAAATGTATGAAATTTCAAGCAACGACTTTCAAGCTCAGCGACACTAACGCGGCGTCAGTGCCGCTGTGCGCTGTGTTGTCAGACGCCCGCATCAGTCGCTATAGACGCTGCGTCTGTGATGCTTAGTTCGAAAGTCTACCTTAAGGGTTCCGAGACTTTTACTAAGAAACCCTAAAAACGGTCAAATCATCACGTTTGTTGTGTGGAAGCCCTAAAAGTGTGGGACGGTTGTTCGGGTATTTGGAGCCCTAAAACAAAATCCTCGTGGTTTAACTACAGAACTTCGATATCGCCCATGCGTTGTGCCGCATCGCAGTTAAGACTGGAAAACCGATCCCAACTAGATTGGGAAAAGGCTCAGTGGATGATGATGACATAATATCTAGATTATAACTAACCTTATGACATAATATGTCAGGTTTAGAGTGAATAAGTTGGGACTTAGAGGTCTAACATTACCACCTATTTCTGTTTAAGTTGGTAAACAGCCGTTTTACTGTTTCAACAGATACAAACATCATGGGTGGTATCGTTGCATTCGGCGGGAGGCCTCGTGGGATGCTATATTGGCCGGCTGCTGGATGCAAGGTTCGGCCGCCGTGGCACAATTTTGTCGTCAGCAATACCTGCCGTCTTAGGTGCGGTATGTTGTTAACATGTAAGCTATACATATACATCAGCGATCATCAGCATTGGATATAATGTGGGATTTGGTTTGTCCGTTGATCGGTAGATGCACCACTTGCACGTGAGATTGGTTTGGGAACAGAAATAAGAATATTATAGGTAGGTAGGTACTTACTAATATTGAAAGAAAAAAAAATTTCAGACAATGTCCATAGATTAGTAACAAAAATCTTATAGCCTATGTTAGTATAGTTCTCAATTTAAAATTTAGTTATCGGTGTTTACACATTACATAATATAATATTTATTAAATTTAAATTAGCACATTATATTTTTATTTAATTCAATGTAACACAATTTAATATTGGTTTGGGTCTCTAATTTATGTTCTACAGTGGGTACTAATAAAATTCAATATAGGACCTATATCTATTTTTTAATAAACATAAAGTAAACTTTACTTAAAATTTTAAGTTTGAAGTAACCAAATTCAGTATTAATAAATGTTGAGTAAGGAGGAAGTAAGCTCTTCCGATTTTTGTTTCGGAGTAAGAGTTTTATAACAGTTCTATTTAATTTGCCTTACCTACATACATAATAATATAATAGCATAATAGAGCTATTTTTATTGTAGCTAAACTTAGAAATGATGTAAATAGATCGTGTGGTAGAACTTATCTTTACTACAAAGTAGGTACCTAGTTGATATTTATGAATTTATATGAGTTCTACCTATTTTATCAGTAAATAAACATCATCATAACGTATCTATTAATTTGGTTACATATCCGTATTTCTGCGAAGGTATCATTCAAAATATACTTATTTTGGACATTCGCACACAATATCATCTAGCTCAAACTAAGCTATAGGTAAATAAATAATAAATATTTAGGACAATTCACACAACGCCATCTAGTCTTAAATTAAGCAGAGCTTGTGATATGAGTACTAGAAAAACTGTATTTTTTTTAAATACATACCTACTTAATATACCTACATAGGAAACATCCAGACTTCGGTACAAACGTACCTTTATGTAATCACACAAAGTTTGTGCCGACCGAGAATCGAACCCGTAACTGTGGCATCGTAAACGGATAGTCGATAGCGGGATCTAGACGACTGATGACATATATATTTCTAAATACATACATACTTAATTTACATAGGAAACACCCAATTACCCAAACTCAGAAACAAACCCTTGTGTATTACACAAAAATTCGATTAATTGGTTGATAGTGTCGATTCACGATCCATGCATTAAAGAGCTAGACAAATTTCATGCTAAAAACAATGTTAGATTGTAATATGTCAGATTTAAGTTAGTATAAGTTAAAAATGTAAAGATCGGAAAACAATTTTTTTTTAATAAAGCAATAAAGCACCACTAAACCCTGAATATCCCGACACTAAAGAATGAAAGGTACAATGGAAGTGCGAGAGGAATGAAAGCAAATGGAATGTTAATAGAGAATTAGAATGAAAGATGATAGATTAAGAATAGTTAAGAAAGAAGGCCCTGTGAGGGTTTTCGCTCCTAGTTAGTTAGCCTAGACAAGATAAAGGTGCAGAATAGGCTTTGCCATCGGCAAAGGCGCACCTTTGCTAACCACAAACAAAAAAAACGTGCTAGACAGGTATCTAAGCGTAGAACCACAGAGGACGGGAAATGGGACGACGCGACGTAAAGCCAAGTCATGTTAATCTTTCTTTATAAATTTATTTCTTTGGTATGTATTTCAGATTATCATGGTAATTACGGCTAACCCTTGGTTGATGTTAGTGTCGAGGCTTCTAATGGGAGCAGCTACAGGAATTACTGCTGTGGTAAGATTCAGACATTCTAATACTCACGTTTAATTTTCCTGTTGGTGCTTAGGTACATGAAATTAACTCACTTCAATCCAATGGCTTCTTACCTTACCTGGGTCCGCGCTTTTCTCTAGAAGAGTAAACAGGTGTGGATGTACAGGCTAGTATGGCTCGACCTAGGCGGTCATACATCTATAAAATAGGGGATGTTTAGTCAAAAGGCCAGTAAACCTTCACCGGAAACCATGTAAATATTTATGAAAGTGAAAGAAGCGAAAGAGGTATTCAGAGATCGTAGCAAACAGATTTATACAGGATGTAACATTGATATGGGTCAGTGAGGGAAAGTCCGAAACTATAAGACTTACGAAGATCTGTTCTTAGGAACGATGTCATCGATTTTAGTAAAAATTAAAACTGCATTCACAGATTTAAAAAAAACTTGTACTCAGATAGCCACGGGCTTCTGATAGCTAAATAGTTATTTGTTGTCTTCCAGGTAACAATGATATATGTGACAGAAATTTCTGACAAAGAAATCAGAGGTGCTTTGGGTATGACAATACAAGTGATGAACAACTTAGGTAGCCTTATAGTGTACAGCATCGGGCCTTTCGTTACTTACACGACGCTCAATATGATAATACTTACGATATCAATATGTTACGCTTTGCTTTGTTCGTGGATACCGGAGTCACCGTACTATTATCTGAAGCATGATCGTATTGATGACGCCAAACGAGAGTTCTTGAGACTAAGAGGAATCAAAGATGAAAAGGTAAGGTTTGTTTTAACTCCAGACGGAAAACGAGAGGTAACTGTGGGACCGCAACGCTCCCAAATGGATGGATCAATTTTAATAGGTATCTGTATTATAATCGAGATCGTTCTATTGATCAAAAGTCTACGGTGGGAGGTGCAGGGTGATCATGGTGGTAGAAAGAGTGTGTCAATACCCAATGTATGGCAGGAAATCTCAAAAAATGTGTGAATTAGGTCACATCTTGACATTTTCTGCGATATCATTGGTTATCGACAAACTCTTCCTACCGTCATGCTCGCCCTGCAGGGAGACTTGTCCTATAATAGTTGATGTAATTTCAGTTGATAGAAAACGAGATAACCGTGATACGGACTCATGTGAAAGAAAGCATGGAGAACAAAACAACACTAAAAGAACTGATAACGAATAAAAGATACAGAACAGCTATTTACATAGTGATAGGTAAGTCGGACGCACACACGTAAACAGACTATTGACTATCCTTTGCAGAGGCCGCAAGGGTGGCCAAAGTACACAGTCGACCTAGGGTTATACTTCCGAAGGCGTCCCCGGGGCGCCGGCGAATAGACGGTAGGATGGCCTTGTAAAAAAGACTATTGACTGAAAAATCGTTATCGACAGACGATGATTGACGTACTAATATTTAGGTACTACACATATTGGACTTTGCACATTATCACAACACACACACATTGCGTTATGTATGATTTATAATGCAACTAGCGTATGTCCGCGGCTTCGCCCGCTTGACAAATTTTATACTAAAATCTTCCTCGAGAACCATTCTATCAATTGGTGAAAAAAGCATCAAAATCCATTGCGTAGTTTTAAAGATCACATTTTGAACAATTTTGTTTCAAACTATGTTAAGATTACATGGAATAATTTTCTTGTCCCATGGGAACAAATTATCATCCTAATTAGCTCAACTGTTTACGAGTGATTGATTAACCAACATTCTTCCCGAATCTTATTTTAAAACCTTATCTGTATTGTACCACGTACATATTGTACCTAGGTAATATTTGCCGCCATAATAAGGCATCATATTATATTCATTCAACACAACATAATTGAAACATAAAGTCTGCGCGATAGCCTGTCAACCTGTACCAAACACTGTACAAATATTATTTAAGTATGCATTGCCGGCCTAAGGCCGCGGCCGCTCCTACGTCCATTGCCGAGCGCCTCTGGTGAGCACACAGAGCACAATTGCCTTTATCAAACTGTAACAAATTATCACATGATCTGCCTTGGGAATTTACCGAAATTTCTGATATGAATGAATCCAACATCTCCTGACTTATGCCTTAGTACTTTTCTCACTAGTTTTACTCTTATTCACTGATAAGTTTCGCCTAACTGAGATTGTAATAAAATTGTGTGCACATATACTAATTCGCCTTAAAGAAATGATAATATTATTGTTATACTGGTGTTCACGTAAAAAGAACGCGGGGCGAAAGTGGAAGGGGTGTGTTTGCGGATCGGTATTGTCGCTCTTACTCCCTGTAACCGGCATATATAATACATAAGACATTTATTTCTTAACAAATAATTACATTTGTGTTGAAATGTGAAAAAATACAAGATAATAATATTACAAGACATTCAAAGGTGATGTCAAATAAATTATATCAATTAAAAAAAAAAAGGTACATAATTACAACAAAAACAAGATAACAAGACAGCAAAGGAAATTATAAAAATATAGAAATGTCAAACAATAAACTAATTAAAAGAATATGTACATTAAAATAATTCAAAGATAATGCAATTAAATGTCAATGGTATAAATTTAATCTATAGATGAGTCAAAAAGATAAGTCAAGACTATAAATTAATAACATTACACTGACTCATGTCTTGTCCTTAATAAATTCCTCAACGCTGTATTGTTTAATTGTCGCCGCTGACAAAAACATAGATTTCGCTAATTCAACTTAAAGAAAAAAGACTGCTTGAATTTGTAATTATTTTTCATAACGATTGTCATTACATACTTATTATTCTATAAATATTCACTTCACTGTTTTCACTGGATTCATAACTTGCACTGTCTTATATTATATGAAGATTCCCCATTGATTAGGTACTAACATATGTTTATTTACGGAGATTAGGCTTTAACTGTACTTGTATTGTTGTTCACTCACTAGCACATATATAATGTCAATAACATTTTTCCGGGATCACAAGATATTTGTGATCTATTTTGTACACAAATATCAATCATTTAAACACAAAAACTATTTATATTGAATTTAAATTATAGGAGTTCTTCAAAACAAATGTCTGAATATATGTATAGATCTAAGCTTGACGGTCAGCGTTATTTTTACGTGACGCGAGGTATACTAGTAGTAGGGGGGTAATCTCAGTCTAGTCACTAGAGTCTGGCAAACATAGCACCTACCGATAGGTAATCATCAGATATGTCGCGGTCAGTTTATAAGAGTAAAACTAGTTGAAAACTATTTTCTAATTTAACAGACATAAAAATATTAACTGCAGAGCGAGTAGTTCCTACTTAATTTTTAACATTAATTTCAGTGTTAAAAATCTTGCAGTACATGACCGGTATTATAGTGATACAATCTTATCTGGAGACGATATTTAGACAGACAAATATGTCGGGTCCTATCTGCAGTATCGTGTATGGTTTCGTACAGATAGGAGCTGGTAAGATCTATTTAGCTTCTGTAAATACAAATGTGTCCTAAGGGCCCTATTAATTACACTAGGGTCCAAGTTATTTTCGCCTACACGCGGTGCACAGCTGACAAACGGACGGGGTTCTGACAAATACAGAAACTGCAATATAGTTATGGATTGCCTGGTAGCTGGTTGGTACATTCTGATGTTACATATCCATAGCATTTAGCACATTATAAACATTAAGAGAGAAGGAACCTGAATCCGCCCCCTCTTTGGGGAGGCATATGCCCAGCAGTAGGCGACAAATGGACTGAAATTATGATGATACATCAAGACTTCACTATAGTTCTGATTTAAATAATAATAGATAATTTACAAAATTGTGTACAAGGGTTGCTTGTAAGACACCGCTGTTTAGTGACAAGTTCGCCATTTTTACATATTCAAATCTGGTTCTTTTTACTTTAGTATTTTGTATTTGTGTAGAATAAAGTGTACTAGTTATCCCAGCGAACTTTGTATAACCTCAAATACATATAAAAATAAATAAAAAAAAAGAATATTTAATATTTCATGCAAAGGTATGTATTATTAATTATAATTGAAAAACGCGACGGACGGACAGACAAATTGTCATATTAAATATATAGATTGTACTCTACATTTCAGGAATAGGAGCAACATTTCTTACCAGATGGGTAGATCGGCGGGTCCTCATGTTCACGTCTTGTCTCGGCGTCTCAGTCACTATGACGATGGTCGGCATGTACTTCTTTTTACGAGACTCTGTACAAGTGACCCCGGACACGTTGCAAGCCATCAGCTGGCTGCCAGTCGCCGGCATTATAGGTTTCAACGTTCTATACGCATGCGGAATAGGCAATCTACCGTACGTGATGCAAGCGGAATTATTCCCAGTAAACGTTAAAGCACTGGCATCTAGTCTAGCGACGATGTTCGCCTGCGTACAGGGCTTCGTCGTAATTAAAAGTTATCAGCTAATGAAAGACGCATGGGGTGACCATGTTGTGTTTTGGTTTTTTGCCTCAGTGGGCTACGCGGGTCTAGTTTTCATATATTTCTGTGTGCCAGAAACAAGAAGTAAAACATTAGAAGAGGTACAAGATAACATACAGAAGAGGTCAGAAGGCGAGGCGTTAAACAGTAACATACAATAAAAACATGTCAGGTATTTAATTTTAGTGTCATGGGAGGCGTGAACGATGATGAGTTGAGTACCTACGTGTTTAGTTAGCGAACGGTAGTGAACTTATCATAAAAAAGTTACCTAGATTTTAAAACGATTTTTCAAAATTACAATACATATAGCTGCTACTTTTTATTAAATTCATTCAGCCATTTTGGACAGAACCCATTATATGTGTGCCCGGTGACGGCAATAGGCTTGCCCCCTATTACGTGGGACTAAAAATGTGTGTAATGCACCTCTGCCTACCCCTTCGGGATATAGGCATGATTTGGGTGTTATAATTTCATTAAAATAAAGATGGTCCGCGTGCCGTACACCGCTTGTATGTATTTTGTATCACGCGAGCTTTGATTGGTTGTTGTTGGGAACGCGTATACGCATGCGGTCTAGGGTCGCACACGGATGAAATTCCGCATGACATGAGCTTATTTTGACTGCTTCAGTGGCGTGGTCGGTAGTACATCGGCCTTCAACTCGGAGTCTCGGGTTCGATTCCGGGTCGAATCAAATATTTGTGAGATCCACAAATGTTTGTTTCGGAGTCTGGGTGTTTTCTATGTATGTATTTAGAAATATATAAGTATGTTTATCAGTTGTCTAGATCTCATAGCACAAGCTTATAGCTTAGTTTGGGCTAGATGACGTTGTGTGAGATGAGAATGTCCAAAAAAAATTATAAACTTTATTGGAGTTTACTCCTTAAGAATCGATTTTCATATATAAGGCGCCCGGTATGAGAAAAATCCGAGGGGTAAAACCTACTAACGCAACTTTCTAATTTGTTATGGTTAGATACTCGTACTTAAGGAGTAAACTCCAGTCGTGCGTCGGAGCTGACACACACACTTTTTTATTAATTAATTATTATAATTAATTAATCAACCTAATTATAATTATTTTTTCTAATTATAATTAATTAATTATAATTATGAATGTAATTTGTAGACCTCAAGTCAAGTTCTTATTTCGTTATCATTTAGGAGTTAGGATAATCTATTTGCGTTTTGCACATGTAGCAACTACTGAGGTAACCAGCTAATTCCTGTAGTTGAAAGCAATAAGCTTGCTTCTACTATTCTTAACGAAAATGAATGTCGGTAGGACTCACGGCCTTTGTCTAGCAAAGAGAATGCTCTAACGAATGTAGAAAATTGAATGATACGGTACGGTCTTTGTAGCTTAGTAGAGTTAGTGGCCTCCTTGCGTGGACGGACTGGTTCTTAAAAAGAAAGGTGATGTCATTAATTGACAAACTGACAGTGGAATATCAAATAGCGGTGTTCCTGGATGTAGTAATCCTTGGTGAATTATAATCTTAAAGACTATTACTTTTACACCATCTAATTTCAGAAGTGGGATAGTAGCTACAAATACCGTACCGATATCATTCAATATTTTAACTACTTTCAAAATAGGGGCAGGTTCTCAAGTCGACTGTATGTTTTTTTTAGGTTTGTTACCTAATATCTTCGGACGATTTTGAATTTTTTTAATTGAAAGCTTCTACTTCCCAAGTGGTCCACTTCCGACAACTATCTGGTCCCATTTCGGTAGTTTGAAGTCGGTTGCTGTGTCAATTTTTGACGTGTATTTAACTACATAACAATATGTAATTTCTACACCGCGCGCTATTACGGTTAGCGTTGGAGCCACCTACCGGAATTGCTGCTGAATTACGGTACCAGTGTTCAAGCCGCGCACGATGACAGTGGGATGGAACCGTGTCACAATAACCGCTTCGTGACGTCATCCATAGCTAAAAAGTACAGATAAAAAAGCATTATCCATACTTTTTAGCGACTGATGACGTCACTGTCATCATGCGCGGCTTATATCGTGTGAATGTTGTATCGGTTGTCTAAAATTGCTAGCTGGTTTCCTCAATAGTATCACATCGAGTAAATGAGAACAAGTGTTGCCTTCTTCGAGATATATTTTAGTTGCTACATGTGCAAAGCAAGTTATTTATATGAAACAGTACAATATTGTTGGTATTGCCTATAATACGTATTATTTATTAATGAGTCAGTATGTACTTTAAGTAAGATTCTTTTAAATATAATTTTACAGCAATTAGCATTGATTGTTATTTTTTACTACTCAATACCTATGTGATTATGTAAGTACCTATTAGTTATCCGCCTTTCCACTTGCTACCGTACCTCCATACAATGCCAATCTATGGTTACCTCTATGTACGCCAAATCGCAATCGAATGTTATTTGTGATTTTAGCAATAATAAATTTGATAGTTCACTGAAATTTCACCAAATATGGTTTAACTGAAATATCATACGTCAGTTTAAGTTAGGGCGCGGTAAGTATAACAAGGGCCACATCTAAGCCGTCAACAAGTTATCTTCTATGGAGTAACTGTCACTTTTTATACCGGGAATAAAGTTTCCGTGGCAATGTGGAAACTATTCCACGAGGGGACTTGTATATCTGGAGACGTGTATCATATAATGTCTGTGGGTACTATTCCAATTTAGCTAAACAAATAAATAACACAAAACATGTCACTAAAACTGTATTCAAATGAAGAAAATATAATGAAATATAAACTGAATATACTGATTAGCAGAAAACTGTTAATAATTATAGTATATTAATACCTTATAATAGCTATATATTGAAGAAACAATATTAATTATTTCAATTCCGAGTATACAATATATCGGATTGTAGAAAGGACAAGATATATTAGGTACTAAACTCGTTTGGAGTTACCGTATGAATATAGAGGTGCGAATGGTGTGTCGGCTTGTTCGTCGCCGCTGTCTTCTGACGCGTCGGACTCGAACGTGTTGTCCGGGATGTCGTAGAGACGGATGAGAGGCTTGTTCGGGTCTTTCATTATTAAATATTTACCTGAAAACACAAAACAAGATATTCATGTTACAAAATATGTTAGGACATTTTGTAAGGCTGCCATTTATTACGCGAACGCAGTCACGGCCGGGCCGCAGGGATAAGCAGAGGCATCTTATTATTATTACTTATTATCAGGCAGGCAGTTGTAACAACTGGTAGTGCCTGTGTTCAGTTTGGTCTCTATCAGTTTTCTCAGTGCGATTTAAATGTTCATTCGTCCTCTTTTCACCTGTATCTTCGCTGGTCCCATGTAATAGTAATATAGAAAATAAATAACCATTCTGTAAACCGAACTTAAATTCCAAAAGGCAGGAACTACATACGTACATCTTTCTGTACTCTGCACAGTAAATACTTACTCTATCTATCTGTTAAGAGTGATAAGAGATACTGAAAAGGACTAAGCCTTTTGAGTTAGTTTAGTGAAATTTGTGTTACGGAGTGCTACCCTTGAAGAACACAAGGACAAAGGACACATTCTTTACATTGTAAGTTTTAAGCTAATTAAGTTAAATCTAAATTACTTATTAGCCTCAAGGCTAGATTGTAATTGTTATGACGTAACCATTCAGTTAGATCATAAAAAAATCTATCTGTTACGAATTCAAGTCTATGGCTGAACCGATTTAAATGAAATTTGGTACTGAGAAAGGATATAAAGCTACTCTTTATCTTAATAACGTGATCCTGTGGGAATTTGGAACCAGAAGGTTGTTACGTCCGCCTGGAGCATCGGCTACTAAATAAATAAAGTTCGCATTAAAATACGTCGCGATTTTTGCCACTCGTATCACTCACCATCCTTCTGCTTCATGCAGATGTCGATGATGCAGCGCAGAATGCCCCACGCGTTGTCCATGGACAGGTTGATCTGCGCCGCGAACTCGTGCGGCTTGAACTGCTGCGTGCCGAGGATCACGTGGCGCGAGTTGTCCCGCACGATCGAGCGGGACACGTAGCCGAACTTGATCTGGTCCGAGCCGGCCAGCAGCGCCTGTCACATTATACACGTTTCATATTTTATACTAATTATTAATCAAACTAACTGAAATATCATCGGCAGGACGAACCCACAAATTTTTCTTAACAAGGGTAAGCTTCTATATGAAGTGAAAACTACTGAATGGAGTCCCTAACTTCCGTAAGTGCCCTTACAGAACCAACAAATTTTTTTACAAACTTATTTATGTTTTTGAGAAACACCGCGGTAGACGTCCAAATATAATTGACAATCACCATTCATACTACGACAATTGTGTTTCGTCAAACAAGTCAAAGACGTGGTAGATTCGTGGGGTTTGATGTGTTTGTCAAACACAAACACATCAAACAAAACCTTACTTATCGAATTAGTTGAAAAACACGTAAAATTTGTCAAAATATTTGTTGCTTTAGTGTGTCTAATACCAGTTCCTTACGTTAATTTACTCAAAATACGTTTTCGTATTCCTCCATACATTTCAGACAGTTCCCTGACGTTACCGCAAGGGGCGCTGGTGTGAAATATATGGGAATTACGAAAACGTATTTCGAGCAAATTAACGTAAGGAACGATACTAGACACTTTGGACACTTTACGTACAATAACAAATGATCATCCAGACTCACCTGTACGGTCCACTTGGCCAGCTTGCAGGAGTTGTTTCTCAGCTCGTTAGCGAGTACAGCTCCCCGTTGAGTGTCGAGCTTCTGCCTCCACTCGACCCCGTTAGCGACCTTCGAGTCCCACTCGTTGAGTGCCTTGATGCTCAGGAACTGGGTCTCGTTCTGAGGACCCTGCAGTACCGCGTCGTGCTCACAACGTGCTACTAGCACCTAGATAAACAATTCAACGTCTAATTACAAAACAAGTAAAAAGATTCTGAATGATAACTGATAACTTCTCTTGTGTTTATCGATTACTCTACGCCTTTCTCTCTGGGTCGAAGTTGAGTCCGAGACACCCAGGACTTTAATTGGCTGTGCCACAGTGGCTGGCACGTAAGATTTTGTTGCCTTTCAACAATTCGTAACAAGGCCAAGGGGTTTCAACTTTAGTTTTCAAAATTATAATATATCTGCTTATTTTATTATATTAATTCGCCCATTTTGGACTAGAGTTTCTAGAGTGCCCGGTGACGACAATAGGTCTGCCCCCTGTTACATAGGACTAAAAATACTGGCAAATTGTGGTTGTGTAATGCGCCTCTGTCTACCCTTTCGGGGATATAGGCGTGATATGTGTGAGTGTGTGTGTGTGTTTTTCTCTGGGAAATTTTGAAGGTTAGTAAAATATGCATGGTGTATGTTTATAAACGTTGTCGATTCTCGATCCGACGGATTCAAATATGCATGGTGTGTGTTATAAACGTTGTCGATTCTCGATCCGACGGATTCAAATATGCATGGTGTGTGTTATAAACGTTGTCGATTCTCGATCCGACGGATTCAAATATGCATGGTGTGTGTTATAAACGTTGTCGATTCTCGATCCGACGGATTCAAATATGCATGCTGTGTGTTATAAACGTTGTCGATTCTCGATCCGATGGATACATATATGCATGGTGTGTGTTATAAACGTTGTCGATTCTCGATCCGACGGATACATATATGCATGGTGTGTGTTATAAACGTTGTCGATTCTCGATCCGACGGATTCAAATATGCATGGTGTGTGTTATAAACGTTGTCTATTCTCGATCCGACGGATACATATATGCATGGTGTGTGTTATAAACGTTGTCGATTCTCGATCCGACGGATACATATATGCATGGTGTGTGTTATAAACGTTGTCGATTCTCGATCCGATGGATACATATATGCATGGTGTGTGTTATAAACGTTGTCGATTCTCGATCCGACGGATACATATATGCATGGTGTGTGTTATAAACGTTGTCGATTCTCGATCCGACGGATTCAAATATGCATGGTGTGTGTTATAAACGTTGTCTATTCTCGATCCGACGGATACATATATGCATGGTGTGTGTTATAAACGTTGTCGATTCTCGATCCGACGGATACATATATGCATGGTGTGTGTTATAAACGTTGTCGATTCTCGATCCGACGGATACATATATGCATGGTGTGTGTTATAAACGTTGTCGATTCTCGATCCGACGGATTCAAATATGCCATTGACAAACTCTACCGGGAGTTCGTCGGAAGCAGTTTCCATATTCGAGTGTAAGTTTGCTCACATAGGTAATGCTTTTGCGGTTGCTGACGAACCCATAGCCTGGTGGCTAAGGCGTTGGTCTTGAATTTTGACGAAACTTTAATCCCGAAAGAGATTTTTGTAAGAGACGGAGACAAGAAAGTTTACGTACAAAATATTGGAAAATCATACTTACAACACCGTTATTAAGGTTCCATTTCCTGTAGCGGTATCCCACGGACGCCACCTCGCCCTCCTCCTCCTCAGACACGAAGGGGTTGGGTTCAGGGAACTTGTACTTGGCCTCTGCTTGAGCGTTCTTCAACACCTGTGATATAGGAAAATATTTATCAGCAAAGCATTTCAGTACAACTGAAGATAATTATCTGTATTTGCGACTAAGATAGGTGTTATATAAATAGAGATAAAGGTCCATTCACACATATCATTAAGCCTCCGACACATTTCAGTATCAAATACGACTCAAGTCATTACTGAGTGACATATTCATAGAAAATGTATAAACGCAAATTTTACACTGATACTTAACTGTGCCAGTCGGAACTGAGGCTTCTCTGATATGTGTGAATCAACCTTTAATCAGGATGAAAAGTACCAAATGTCTCCCCGCAGATTCGATTGGATTGCAATTATTGTGGGCATGTCCCCAACAGGGTAAGAACGATCAATGATTATGGAGTATGAAGCTTATGCAATAGAAATTTCAACAGCCAAGACCTATGTTACCTGCCTACCTACTATCTCCGCAGTAACATCATACCTGTTGGCTGAAGTTATGATTAATGAAGGTAGCCTCCAGCGCGAGGTTCCTCGGCGCGTTGATGGAGCTGCCGTCGTCGGTGGGAGGCTCCACGGACGTCTCGTTCACCGTCAGCAAATCAAACTCCGTGTTGTCACGCTTGTCGAAGAACAACTTGTCACCTATAGGATAAATTGTGCTACTTATATACACACAGAACAATAATTTTAGCATGGTTTTATTTTTTTTCCGCCGGGCGCCACTGGAAATACCTTCTGCGTGTGAACCAGAGACACCCGGCAATGGACGTTAGAGCGGCAGCGGGCTTGGGCCAGAATTAAACAAAAAAATCTTTTTTCCTTCATTGTCGAGCGGCTCTGGTAAGCATTTAAAAAACTTCCAGTACCGTCTGGCGGGCCTTGGCCACCTGTGTGGCCGCTGTTGTCGAGTTTTCCCCCGCCTCTGAGAATACGTGCGTGGGGTTAGCCCCACAGCATGCAGTCCTTCTAGCCTGCTTCTGTAAGGACGGTGGGTTGCTATTCCGTCGTCTTGAGGCCCCAATCATGGTCCTGAATTTTGACCGTCCAGATGTCGTTTGCTCGGCGATGACAATTCAACAGGATAACCCTGGAGCGCTGGAGCAGTGAGGTATTCTCCTTCTGTCAGTCACATGGTCAATTAATGCCCTTGTTTTCTTTATACTTTAAGATATTAAGAAACGCCAAAAACAGGTTTTTAAAATCGGCTCTAACGAAGGGTCCCCTATCGTCAAGCATAAGCACCATACACATGAAATTATAAAAAAATTAATTATGAATGTTTGAAATATTTTACATATAATTTTTTAAGTGAAACTACATAGTATTATTCCCTATTTTGTGGTGAAAGTACTGATGTCTCATAACGGTCAATTTATTTATACTGTGCTAAATTACATACATTTGGAGAACTAATAATTAATAGAATAAGTAACAAGCAACATACCAATCTTTTCAATGACAATATCCCAGGAGTAGTTGGAGCGAGTGCAGCACATGATAGTTGCCAAGATGGCGTCTGTGGCATACACCGTGCCCACTGTTTTACTTAGCCGCCGGATGACTGGGTCATCAGTAGTAGTTACCTGAAATTAACAATAACTTGCAATTTCTACATCACTTAACACATATTTAACTACTTAAATATGATTATTTAAATGTTAATAATAATAAATAAATAATTTTCTACATTCTCACTCGTCATCTAGCTATCATCTCAAGCCAATATAGGCTTGTGCTATGGGATGTAGACAACTGATTAACATACTTCATATTTCTAAATAACGATTTCAATTATCAATAAAATTGTTTTTGGAAAGATTGCAGAAATTAAGAGTCAACACATTTCTGTGGCAATTCTAATATCCTTTTCACCTCCATAATGGGGAAGGGTTAGGTGTATATTTCATTAATTTTGTGTAGATATATTATGCAGCAATCAAGCGAAGCACGTAGTAAGTACTGCTACTGTACAATTTATGCATGTTCTTAACAAATTCTTGAACATCTTTCTCAATACCTGGCCAGTAATATCTCTTTTTAATAGTATTAACCATTCACCTCACTCCTGCATGTCCACTGGATGGCAGTAAGTGAAAATCATTCATAATTATAGTTTTGTCGTCATTATTCGTAATTCTTTTTACTCCTTTCCAAATACATATGTCTCTAAAAGATTGGTCCGGACCAATCATTTCGAGACGTTATTTCTTTACACATATTTTCAATAAAATTCATATTATCTTTGTTCTTAATGACACGTACTTCATTAATTCGTATCTTGCTACAAAAATAACAAAATTTTTTGATTGTACAATATATCTATTTTTTATACCAATAAAATACTTACCGTATGGAAAATACGGTCAATACGCTGCAGAGCTTTCTCGTGTTTGACGTTAACACGATCATAGGCTTTGTCGTAATACTCCAATGTTCCGCAGCATATAATATCTTCACCTGTTAATTAAATGTAACAAAATTATTAGTACTTAGGCATGCAAGGTCAATGACACAAAGGACTATTTTATAGGAGTACACATACATTTTGTTTTTGCATAACTAAGGTATCTTAGTCAGCTGAGGTAGCACTGTCTCACTACCTTTTACTATATCATGTGCCACTTTAACTGTGTTAATGTTTTTAAGACTACAGCCTGCGGATATATTAGGTAAGTAATGGTTTAGAAGTGAACATACATACCTTCTTTAATGCCTGGCAAAGAAAGCTTAGCCAAGCGAGGGAAGTCCATGTCTTCTATGGTGACCCATGTAGGTCTTACTGTCACAGAGGCATCACGAATTTTCATGGGAGCCCCTCTTTGGCCCCATCTCTTACCGAGCTTGCGATCCCGTTGCTAAATAATAAAGAAAGTGAAAATTAACATGACTATACTACTAACTAGAAAATGGAAGATTTTTGCTGACACAAACATAAAACTTTATCCCTGAAGGAGTAGACAATCCTTATGCCGACATTTCTCTAGTCACCAAGTTTTTTTTTGCAATAGCCTAATCCATCTGTAAGAATGTGCACCATGTCTAGGTGAGAGATGATGAGACAGCTCCTTAGCACTTAGTTCCTTCTTCCCTCCTAACCGAATAGTAAAATGGCATAGTTATTTAAACTGCCATGGTCGTTATTATTATAAACTTTGGAAATATATTCGGGATATTTACCATGTATTATTTTGTTGTCGAGTTTCCGTGACCATGGCGCTTGCAATAGTGCCGAAATATCGAAATAATACAAGGTAAATATCCCGAATATATTTCCAAAGTTTATAGTAAAATGGTAGTTCAGGAATTTATACCTACTCAACCATACTAAAATTTCATTTATTTAAAATGCTACAAATATGTTTTAAGTTTGTATTTTACTGGCATATTGTAGTTATGTAATAGAACACAAATGTAAAAATTTTTAATGCAACTAACTGCTTCATTAAAATAAGTATATTATTAACATATCACTAGAAAGTGATTTCTTGCAAAGACCTTACATAAAAGCTCGTGTCATCCTTACGCAAAAGTACTCCGTGATTAATCAGATTTACTTTTATTTGTACCTTGTTCAATGTGGTCATGCCACCAGGTGTGCGCGCACCTCTAGCCCCCCGCCCTCGCTGACCTCGGGCACGTCCACGTTGGTATGGGGGCTTCTGCACCCTTGTAGTGTCTACCAAGTGGAACGTGCTCTCATCCTCTTCATGGAAGTATGCGTATGACGATCCAGCGCCAAACTGTGATGCATACTTGTCTGAAATTATGAGTGACTATAAAAAAATATACTTTTTTTAATGAGTGGGCCTCATAGTCATAGCAATTGGCATACTAAACAAACTTGCCACTACTAATAGGATGATATACATAATATATCTTGGGTTTCATTCTTGTGAACCAACAACTTGATAATCTTGGGAAAACTCAATACTCTTTTCATTCTAATACTTAATGGAATCAGGCGTTACCTGGCGAAAGTCCATGATAACAAAATGGTAAATATGATGTTTAATTTTTTAAAAATAATAGCATAAAGCAAAAAGAACAGCCAGAACAGGCTGTTCTCTTTGAGATAGTCTTGATAATGCTTCGTGTAGAGGTGAAACATATGTCGACGTTTATAACGTCTTGTTTGAAGCGAAATTTATGCTATTATTTTTAAAAATTAAACATCATATTTAACATTGTCTTTTCATTCTCCCAGTAAATGAAGAGTTGTGTTGTAATATGCTTTACATACAATATTTATTTATAAATAAGGTTTTTTTTTATCCTGATAATACATCTAAAATATTTAATTCAATGGAAATGTATGATAAGTTTGAGTAAGTACTTGCGGAGGTTTACTACTTTGAGTCATGGTTAATGTTAGAAACTATTACTAAACCATGGATAGAGCCGCGGGTGTCTACTGGATAAAGGAATTAGAATTACTGAAATTAGCTAGTATCTATCTAAAACACCTGTCTCCTCTAGAGGAACAACGTCATTTAGTCGACGCAAAACGATATCGGACATCGAACATCTTCATGAGAGGTGTCATTACTCAAACGCTGCACAAATTATAATGCAATTCAGTAATGTTTAACCTCAAAAAGTAATGTATATGTTAACATATGTTTTGCATTACGTAAAAAGAACGCAATTGTGTAATAAACTTACTTTGGTATTTTTTATCTTGAACCATAGTCCAGTCACTTATTTTACCCAAGCGATCACCTTTGCTGAAAGGTTGATACGGCATGTCCCGAAACTGTTCCGGCATTTCGCATGGGCCCCATCCCGTAGGGTTATCTTGAATAACGGGCGATGTGAACCGCACCGGTTCTTCAGCCGGCAACACATGTTCCGACATCGTAGAAACTAATTAAATAAAGTTTAATTGCAAATCAACATGAAGTTACACCAAATGCAATGCCACACGACACTTTTCAAAATCAAAATGTTTTTTTTTTATTACAAGCCGTTCTGTCAAATAAAGTCATTGTGACATGCTACACTAGTCTTTTGGTTGTCTTTGACTTGACCACTGTTTTGGACATTTTCAATGCTACGGAAAAAGATTCAATTAATTATTTTGTTTTTTCATCATACTTAAAAACCGCAAAATATGTCGAAGTTTAAGCTATTGCGTTGATTTGTGATAATGGCAAAATAATAATAAATACTAGCCCCGTTGATTTAATCTTCGTCATTTGACTTCTGCCGAACGGTTTGGTGAAAACTTTTGACCCCCGATTTTGCTCGATTGTCTCTCTATCTAGATTTCAAATACTACCGGGATAAAAAGTAGCATTTAGGACTCATGTAGTGAAAGAATTTTCGAAATTAGGTTAGTAGTTACGGAGCCTATTCAATATAAACAAATAATCAAATCTTTCCTTTTATAATTATACGAGTATTAGTGGTTATAAGTCTTCCATAATAACGATGATATATTTACGTACCCACCGATTCAGGTATATCGAGTACCTACTTAATTAGATCTTAGAGGTAAAGATAATGCTTCGCGCTTTACCCAAAGACGACTTACCGAAAACGATATCACCGGTATAATAACATGCTGACGGATGAAAACGTGTTCAGTGTGAGTCTGAGTACTCAATTCGTACGAACACATTCGTGTGTTTACGTGCAACACGAATTCGTATCCAAAGTAAACGTAGCCAACCGTCAACCTCGGTGGCACAATGGTACTATGTACGGACTGCCACACTCGAGGTCTCGGGTTCGATTCCCGGGTCTGGTGGATAATGTATAATTCTCTTTAGAATTTAATCTAAAATAGAAGATAATTATCCCAGAGTCTGGACCTTGTGCCCGGTAAATGGCAATAGGCTCGCCCCCTATTACATGGGACCTAACATAGCTGGCGAGATGTGGGTGTGTTTGCACACCTCTGCCTACCCCTTCGGGGAAAAAGGCGTGATGTTATGTTTTTGGAGAGTTAGTTAGAGAAAGTTAATTGGAGAAGCGTCTGGTAAGAAGGCAACGGCAAAGTAACTTATATATATAACTTTTTTACCAGGCACTTATCTTGTTCCGAAGTCTCACATCCAGGGAGCGTCGCATCAACAGCCGTCAACTCATTCGACCAACAGGAAAAAAATACAGTGTTCAAAGTGTTAAATTTGGTCAAACGACCGAAATTTTCTGCGTTTTATAGATTAGATAGGTACGTAGATACAATACAATACAATACAATACAATACAATACAATACAATACAATATAATACAATACTATACACTAATATATTTAAATAAATAAATAAATAATTGTCGAAATGGGACCACTTGAGACGTAGTAAGTAGCTTTCAATTAAAAAATCCGTTTTTAACGCTATATTAAATACCTACTGAATAGCATATTGAAATTGTAATGCGTTGTGTAAATGTACGGAGACTCGATCCCCCAGTCAAACTCAAACAACTCGGTTTTGGAGGACAATGAATTTGGCTTATTTGTGTATTACTGTAATTAATAAAATAAATAAATAAATATAAATAAATAAATACAATACAATACAATACAATAATCTTTATTGTACACTAAAACAAAATAATATAACAAAAGCAATCCAGGTTTGAATATGTACAAATGGCGGCCTTATAACTAAAAAGTAATTTCTTGGATGGAAAGGTAGAAATAATAGAATTTAAGAAAAAGAAAAAGGAGTAGACATAGGTGTAAATGAACAACATAAATACTATAAATAGATTCTTGGAAACATAAGTACTACTTAGATTATATAGTACTCGTAAATAGAAGAAACAAGGTGGAATTAGATAGATATTATGTACACAATTACACACAAATACATACAAACACACAAAATATATACATACAAATACAAATAAATAGTATACATAATAAATACCATATTATTATACTTTATATACCATAATAGATACTATTAGATGGACAAAGGTCCACGCTATCATGTTCTATTTTGTATTACGTATCTATGTATTACGGAATAATAACAATTTTAACATCTTGATGGGTACATAACACTGTATAATGATGAAGGAGGAGACCTGTAATATTAACATTTCCAACTCCCAACCACTTCTTTCAGTCGTCGACATTCGACAGACGAGTTCAGACGACAATTCCATCCAGCCAGTTTAATTTTAATAGTGTAATGTTCACTTTTGCCGCGAGTGGCCGTGTGTTCGAACGTTGTTCATAAAAAAAGTATAGAGTTTCGAACAACAACATCGATTATGAGCTCGAAACATATTATAAATGTCTTTTAATGTATTATTTATCTAGTTTGCTACAATAAACCAAAGAAACACTTTACGAATTGTTTGTGTCGATTCATAACTTATATTTTTTGTAAAAAAAATGACTGTAAATGAAAGTATGGAAGAGGTATGTAATATTTTTAATTAATATGTTATTTTTTGAAATTAGCGTTCTTTAATAATAAGATATAAATTCAATTCAATTCATATGTTAAGAGAGGACACTAATTTGGGTTAAACTAGGAAGATCGTTTTATTTCTTCAAAAAAATTGCAATAAGTAGGTAAATCAGTAATTAACAATATGTATCTTACTAATTTCTTCATAGAGTAGGCCCTTTTATACGTATAAACGATATCTTTGAAGTAGACATGTTATTTCATTTAACCTTTAAAAATAATTATATGAAGTTTAACTATGTATATCTACGAACTCTGCAATAATTAATGTCTACCCAAGAATTAATGCGTATATTGCGATAATTCTACGTAATAAAAGGGTCAACCTGACATTCTTAACAATGGTAGGTTAGGCTTTATTAATACAAAACATTGAAACAACCAGAGACTTGGGAGGCCGCTAGCTTCGCTTCGAAACAACAATTGCAAAACGATAACAGACTGAGATCTAAAAATAAACACCGCTGGCTAGACTGAGTAGACTGAGAACTTGACAAAACGGCGCGTTCCATCATTTCGCAATTGTTACACGATATTTTCAGCATTTCTCTCTACTATGTACTTCTCTGTACCTCTCTACTATGTACTCTTATATTCCCTATTCTGTGCTAATGTTATAAAACTGAACAAGTATGTTTGTTTGTACACATTAATCTCAGTAATAACCATTCCGAATTATGAAATGTTTTTAGTGTTTACTGTGTATTGTGTTAGAAAGTCGATTTATTGACAGACTTCAGAAGTAGAGCAGCTCTACTCCTATATTTTTTTAAATACATTTTCCTTAGAATTCTTTTACCTGTGCTAGGGTTGACGAGTATAGGAAGTGAGGTAGTTCGAAGATAGGTACACACAATAATGTACGTACCAATAGTTAATTTAGGGAGTTGATTCTTTAATTTTGTTATAAGCACTGCAATACATACCTACGAGTACTAGTTCGGTACTAACAGATAAGCACATTTTAATACAGTCCGGAAAGCGCATTTCCGGTACACTGTCTATACTCAGAGCATTATCAACTATTTATGTGGATGTCGTTTTTAGTTTCACGGTCAAAAGTGCTTCTATTTTCTTAATGTACTTCGTATCGTAATCATATGATTCGGCTTTCGTCGGATATAAATCCGTTTGGAAGTATACAGATTGTTATTACCGCCCGCTTTCGCTTTTTTACTGGTACTTGGTAACTTCGGCACATGTTATTAAAACAGCGAAATTATTTTACAGCTCTATAGAGTTACACTCCGAAATCAAAACAAAACAACAATAAAAGTATGTAGTTCTAAATTCAATTTAAATTTAAGGACAGGATTATAAATTAATGGACACATACACACACACACACAAATCACGCCTATATTCCCGAAGGGGTAAGCAGAGGTGCATTACACACCTACAATTTGCCAGTATTTTGAATCCAACGTAATAGGGGGCAAGCCTATTGCCATTACCGGGCACATTTATAATGGGTTATGTCCAAAATGGCCGAATGAATTTAATAAAAAGTAGCAGCTATTGTAATTTTGAACAAAAATTTAAACCCGTTGCCTTGCGATGAAATGTTGATGAAAGGCAACAAAATCTTACGTGCCAGCCGCTATGGCACAGTCAATTAAAGCCCTGGGCGTCTCGGACTATACTTAATGGACTATAATTTAATGGACATGCAAATGATTATTCGGGTTTATTCGGAAAAACGATGATACACGAGAGTCATTAAGAAAATAGAAGCACTATTGTACCTTTATGTAGTTAGACCTCTGTATCGTAAGCGACGCTTTTAATGTAAGCCGCAATCCTCAATGGTATAGTATACTTGCACAAGTCTAGTATGAAATGGGTTTTCGCAATCCTAATATTTGCACTCCGCGTGTAAGTGTAAGTGTAAGTGTAAGTGTAAGTGTAAGTGGGATGATTTACGCCCCGGAGTTTCAACTTGAAACGCTTGAAATTTTCAAGGGCCTCTAATACTTAATGCCCAAGTAGTTTATCTGAAGCTGTGGTTATACAAAGTTTCAACCCTAGTTTAACCCTTTTAAGGTTTATTTTATTTATTGTGACCAAATTGTGACAAGAGATAACCCATTTTTTTTTAAATTCTGCGGCCTAATGCCGCGGCCTCTCTAACGTCCGCCGCCGGACGTCTCTGGTTACAAGCAGAACATATTTCCACTGGCGCCCGGTGGGAAAGATAACCCATGACCTATTATCATGATAGACTATAGACAGACGTTGTGTTTTAGAAAGGTGACAAACAATACACACAAATAGACATACAACACATTGTATACTTTGTCTATAATATTATAATAATATCATTGACATTATGAATGTGAGGCTGTGACCTATTCAGTATTAATTAAATTTAACATACTTATATTAAGCTCGCATTTGATAGGTACCCACAGTTTACAACAACCGTGCTTAATACTAGGGGAGACCCGGTATAAAAGTAACACGGGGTGAACGTAACAAATGAATTTTCGAACGAATTATATTGGCTGTACTGATGGCTGTATCACCGGTAAGTGCCATTTGACACCGCCCATCACCTCAGCTGTGCTCACGGCGCTGAACCGTTTAGTTGTGGACGAAGCGAGTCGATCCCGCAAAAACATCTCAAAAGTAAGTTTCGATCTTATTTTTCAAGTGTGTATGTTTTTATTATGCTCAACTTTAGCTGGCGGGTTATGTATAATTTAAATAACATAACTATTTGTCTTTATATATTACTATACCAAACGGTAACTTTCTAATGATTTTTTTGGGTTATGAGCTAGTGTTTGTCGAATTCGGGAAAATTTATGCGTAGGTATGAAAGTAACAAGTTGTTACTTTCATCCCGATTATGGTCGTGATATCTCATAGCATATTTTATTGTACATATTAATTTATTTTCAAGCACTAAAAACTTATTTTCTTATTCCAGAATGCCTAACATTCATAAACGAACGACCAGCAGAAGTTTAGTTACTGTAGAAATTATGGATTTTGAGCAGTCGGACGCGATACTATCAACAAGTCGTCTGATTGAAGCAACACCTAGTTCATCATCACCATTATACACACAAAATATTTCAGATGACAACGATGAAGATACAACGTGTGCTTAACTCACCATCTTCATTACCATTACGAGTAGGTTCTCCTGATTTGCAAGCATCACCATTTCTACAAAAGACTCCTTCTAATTTTATTTTATTTTATTTCATCTCATACCAATATCATTATCATTTAGCCCCTACGACGTAAAGCCTTTGCCAAAAGCAGAACCCCAGAAGAATATTGGAAAGGGAAGAAAAGGTAGACAGACAGTAATAATGACTGACACTCCCAACAAGCTTGAAATTGAAGAAGAAGAAGAAGAAAGAACGCTTCGATCAAAAGTAGTTAAAAAGTTCATTTTACAGACTCCTAAAGAGACAACGTCAAACGCTCCAGTTATCAAGAAAACTATTCAGAAGAAACTAAAGAACAAAATAGATGCCAAAAGAGTTAGAGATAGTGGTAACTCAGACAGCGAAGATTGCTTCTGTTTAGTATGCGTGAAACTGTTTTCAAACAATGACTGATGATCAATGAGTGCAATGCCAGCTGTAGGCTCATGTAAGCTGCACCAAAAACGTTATTAGCTATGTGTGCCATAATTGTTTATCTGATTAAGATCTAATATTTGATACAGTTGATTAATTACTTAAGAAGATTTAAATATTGTGATATTAATGTAAACCCTAAAATGCTGATTAAAAATAAGTTGATTATTAATGTAACTTTGTTGTTATTTACAGATAAACAGACACACAAACAGGCAGACATACAATGTTACAACTATCCCCTTGCATTGTTACAACCAACCCCAGGGGTTGGGATGGTTGTAACAGATTCCACATTTTTTTAAAGTTAATATTTGCCTAAATCTGTGATACCAGTCGAATTGAAGCTAGTGTTAAAACAAAGTTGAAAAGCCAATCTATCATATGCTTATCTGTAAAAGTTCAAACTGACACGGCCTCTGACTTTTTTGTATAGTTTATTTAATGTAGAGATATTTTTATTTGCAGGGAATGGACCAAGGAAGCCGAAGAAACCTCTACTTGATTACGTTATGTTGTAAGTTACTGTTTACATAGATACTAATATGGGTACCTACTTCTCTATATTCGTCTCGGTTCGGTTATACTTAAAACCCTCCACAATGCAGTGGAAATGAGATGTTTGAGAAGTATGGTTAAGGTAACGTTAGCCCGCCGGGCGCCACTGGAAATACCATCTACGTGTGAACCAGAGACGCCCGGCAACGGACGTTAGAGCGGCAGCGGCCAAGAGCCGCGAAATTAAAAAAAAAGGGTAACGTTAGTGGATAAAATTAGGAACAGCGTGATACGAGAACGTTGCGGTGTGTCAGAAGATGTTAGTGACTAAGATAGAAAAAAAAAATTAAACAATAGAAAAGCCCGACTGCACATATCCAGATATTTAGCTACCTACTAGTGTACGGTGTTTTGCGCGGTACCTACTTCGCGCCACACCACGCCATAGGTTTTGGCCTAATACTTTTGACCCCTTAGGGCTAGGTCAAATTTCCGATTTTTTGGCTTGCCTCCAGCCATCCAGCCGTTAGGCATACATACTTACATACGCGTGATACACATAACCCTGCTGGCGCAGTCGGGTAAAAAGAGATGCTGCAAGTAAGGGTCGACTAGGTAGAACGTACTAGGTCCAAATCGGAGATCTAGAGTACCCATAACTGGAAAACGTGCATGATATAATGTAATAGTGCAAATAGTAATGAAAGTGGAGGAAGCAAAGGAAATTTGCCAGGATCGTGTTAAGTGGAATTCCATAGTCTCTGCCTACCCGATTGGGAAAGAAGCGTGACTATATGTAGTTTTCTTTTAGAGGGAATGCTTGACCAACTGAATTACTAAGACTACTGGAAGACATCTAAATTGCTACCATCTATAACTTTTCAGGACTTTATGTATTACTGTTTTTTTACAGTATCCATTGCGTTTATTACACTGGGCGTATCATCTGCGTGGCCCACTCCTGTGCTGCTTAAGTTCCTGAAGAACGAGACTAATGTAGATATTACAGCAGTAAGTATTTTTTAATTTATACAGTTTTAATGTTTTTGACAATAGATGCGCGATGACCTTTGACCTGAGTCGAATAAATCATGTCTAGCTGTACAATTTTCAAAATAAATCTATCTGGGACCACTTAAGTAAGAGAGCTCTGAAAGTTCTGCTTGGGTTTTTTCTTTATGTCTGTTTGTTTATTTTGTACACGACCTCTACTTTGTTTTTTTTTTAATTTATAATCACAACTTTACTTTAGGCTGTCAAGTTCAGCCGGGCGCCACTGGAAATACCTTCTGCGTGTAACCAGAGACGCCCGGCAACGGACGTTAGAGCCGGCTGCTCTAACGTCCGTTGCCGGGCGTCTAGTGCCGAGGAATTAAAAAAAAAAGAAAAGTCTGTCAAGTTGTATGTAAAATACATGTAGTATGTAGGTAATCTTTGCAAATATACTTAATTCAAAGCTAGACATGAATGTTTGCCATAAATATCGGGTAGCTACGTAGTTTAGTTGGAAATTGTTAAGGCAGCTTGAGTTTGACAGACTTGTAAAACAATACAAGTATGTAGTTTATAGTGCTAAGTGTTTATGTGTAATACCACAGAATAGGGAATAGTACCTACATATTAATGGTAATGCCTACATATTATTAGGTATAATAATTATATAATATAACTAGGTGCTGCGGTCGCTGCTGTGGTACTGCGCTGCAGCATGCAATTGAGCGAAGCGACTATTGTCATATTTTCGGTCAATAACTTTTTTTGAGGGTCCTAAATCAAAACTCGGTCTAGAACAAAACCTGTTCCTGAGAATGCATGATTTTTGAGTGAAAAAATCATGAAAATCGGTTGTTGACATATTTTTGGTCAATAACTTTTTTTGAGGGTCCTAAATCAAAATTCGATCCCGAACAAAACCTGCTCCTGAGAATGCTTGATTTTTGAGTGACAAAATCATGAAAATCGGTTGGGTAGTTGTCGAGAAACAATTTCACATCGAGTTGCATTTGAGTCACCTGATAAGGAGCTCCGCTCGCTTCGCTCAATAATAGCCTTTATTTAACAATCCTATCAACTTATCTATAATTTCTTATCTAATCTAGTCGATATTGACACCAGTTTCGTGAAGATTGTCTTGATTCTCAGCATAGGCCTCCTCTAGAGCTCGCCACAGAGTACGATTACGTGCTTTTCTTGTCCACGTGACACCTGCTTTCCACCTACGACGTTGCCTTCCTTTCTTTCTTTTGCCGATGCTAACGCCTCCCACATTTTTATGAAGAACATTACATAATTATAAACTTAAGACTAACGGGTCTTTTACGCGATTATTGAGATATATACATACCTCTTTATTACCGACGTTTCGGCCCTGTTACAAGAGCCGTGGTCACGGGTGGACTGGTATGTATATATCTCAATAATCGCGTAAAAGACCCGTTAGTCTTAAGTTTATAATGTGTACAAAACGCGAAAGTTTAAAGAAGTATTACATAATTAATCAGTTATTTATTTAACTTATTAGTGAGTATGACACATTATGGGGATAATAATTGTATATTTACCAACAATTTATCGCGTTGCATTGATTCATAAGTAATAATAATAAAAATAGCAAAGCTTACGTACTCAATGTGGTTTGTAATGTTGATAGTAAATTCTTACAAGCTCGCAAGTAACGGATCAGTTGAATTATAATAGTGTATTATTAAGTACCTATACGTCAAAATAAAGATATTTATTAATGTTATTATTGACTGAGGGAGCGAAGCGACCGAAGTCTCCGTTTCAACTTGCAGACTGGGGAGAATTTCTTTCGTCTGTACCTCTACATCTATCATCTACGGGTTCTGTCAGATCATGTTTGCGGCCGCATTTATCAACCGATTTTCATGAAACTTTACACACACACTCCTTGCTTACAGTGAATAACATGTGAATGATATTTTTTTGGATTGGATGACAAATGAAAGAGTAATAAAGAAAATAGAAAAAGCAATTTTCTAAACAAAGCTCCCGACGTCTACGGTTCACAGAACCACTAGTTAATAGTAATGCTTTAACAACTAAAAAAATATTTCCCATATTTTGTTAATTGACTGAGGGAGCGAAGCGACCGAAGGCTCCGTTTTAACTTGCAGACTGGGGAGAATTTCTTTCGTCGTATACGGCGACAGCGTATACGACGGCCGCGTCAAAGAGAATACAATACTACGGCCGCGTTGGTCTATGGTCTGTACCCATCTACGGATTCGGTCAGATCATGTTTGAGGCCGTATTTATCAACCGATTTGCATGAAACTTTACACACACACTCCTTGCTTACAATGAATAACATTTGAATGATATTTTTTGGATTGGATGACAAATGAAAGAGAAATAAAGAAAATTGAAGAAGAAATCTTCTAAACAAAGCCGCTCCCGAAGTCTACGGTTTACGGTCTACCAACTACTAACTTTTCGCTTAACTGGTAGATATACCTTCTTAACATGACAACATTTAAATCTAACTTAGTCCTATTTGTATACATCACAATAAGCTCCCTGAAGCTTTTTATAGTTTGCCTTTATAGGATCCCAGACGCTGAAATAACGATCTTTTTTGCGAAACTAAGTGATTTATTGCATCAGTTGGCCAAAAAAACTATAAACAACATCATTTTAGCAGGCGATCTAAATATTAACACTTTGTTGAATACTAGTGATAGCGAGATCTTTAGAGGGATATTAGCTAACTACAACTTAAGCCTGCATATTAACCAACCTACAAGACAAAAATCGTTCTTGGACCACATAATAAGTAAAGGGCTATGGGCGGAATTGTTCGGTTGTTTTTGTCGGATCATGATGCTGCCGCGCAGATGTTGTCTATCCCAATAAACGAAAAGAAACCTAAAGATAGGCATTGGTTTGTTTTAAAACGTAACTACAGTAGAAATAACTTACTTAAATTCAGAGAGTGCTTATCAAACATATCGTGGAGTGATGTTTATGACGCAACTGATTGTAACGATGCGTTCAACCATTTTCACGAGACCCTTATAATATTTTATAACCTCTGTTTCCCAAATATTAAAGTTAAAGTTAAATCAAAGTATAATACTCCTAAATGGATCACTTCAGGTATTAAAAAGTCAACAAAAACAAAGAGACAACTTAGGTATAACTACTATAAAAATAAGACTCTTTCAAATAAAAATAAATACATAAAATTCAATAAACTGTTAAAGAAAGTTATCAAAAATTCAAAACTTAATGTCAACACAAATTTGATACATAAAACTAAAAATAAATGTAAAGCAGCATGGACGCTAATCAAACAAAAAGCCGGCAACACTGGAACTCAGGAATATATAGAGCAAATTGAACACTAGAATAAACAAATAACAAACGCGCAACATGTAGCGACATCATTCAATGATTATTTTATAGATACAACTAATGTAGATAAAAATCCTAAACCTAACTTTACATTTCTAAAATCAGTAAGTTCGACGATATTTATCACTCCAACGTCGGTAACGGAGGTCTCTAGGGTTCTTAACTCCCTAAATAATACAAAATCAGTCGCCTAAGACGGCATATCAACGCCAATATTGAAACACTGTAACGATGAGCTTAAGGGCGTGCTTTCCCATCTCATGAACCTATTTTTCGACCAAGGAGTATTTCCAGACAAACTAAAACTCTCAGTCGTGAAACCGCTTCATAAAAAGGGAAGTAAAAGCGAGTTAGCGAACTATAGGCCGATTACACTAATACCCATACTCTCAAAACTATTTGAGAAATTAATGTACTACCGCATTATGGAATTTCTAATTAAAATGGACGTTATAGTAGAAGAACAAAACGGATTTCAAAAAATAAATCCACCACTCTTGCTGCTTTTACTTTGATTAATCAAATAACGAAGGGTATTGATAATAGGCAACGCACTACGGCTATCTTCTTTGTTATGAGCAGGGCTTTTGATGTTGTTAGTCATGAAATTTTATTAAAAAAATGTGAAATTTATGGTATCAGAGGCCTAGTATTGCGTTGGCTGCAGAGCTATCTCTCTAACAGATTGCAATGTGTGCAAATTGATAAAATTGGTGACAACAATACTTTGCAATCATTCAAGTCACAATATAAAGCGAATAAGTTTGGTGTTCCCCAAGGTAGTATATTGGGGCCGTTGCTCTTTCTTATCTACATAAATGATATCCCGAAAGCTATACAACATAAGTGTGTCCTCTTCGCAGATGATATTTCTGTAGTAATCACGGAGGAACGTGATGTAACTATATATAATGACATACTTAAGTCAACTATTGAGACTGTGACTGGTTGGTTGGATAGTAATAATTTGACTGTTAATCTTAGTAAAACGAAAATATTCTTCCATTTATATATTATATTATTCCACAATTACAAGAATAAGTATGACGAAATAAAAATTATGACAATAACTTGGTGCAAGAGGTAGAACAAGTTAAATTTCTAGGTATAACGCTGTTGCTGGACAAACACTGCAACTGGAAGGATCATATTGCAAATGTTTGTGTCCGAATAAATAAATTTGTGTATGCTCTTAGAACTATTAAAAATCAGGTAGGGTGGCAAGCAGCCTGGTCTGCCTACCATGGATATATTGGGAGTATTCTCAGATATGGGGTATTGTTATGGGGGAACTCCACTGACATTAACAAAGTTCTAATATCACAAAAGAAATGCATCAGGGCTATATGTGGTGCCGGGCCCTGGGTGTCTTGTAGACCTTTATTTAAAAGAAATAAGATCCTCAATGTAGTGTGCCTGTATATCCTGGAGGTGGCATTGTTTGTAATGAAACATCAGCGACTGTTCTCCAAAGTTTGCGATCATAAGCATTACATCTCTAGAGACATTACTAAACTAGTTGCACCCAGATCAAACAGCACCCTTCATCAGAAAAATTATAATAGTATGGCAATAAAAGTGTATAATAAGTTACCTAAAGAATTGAGAGAATTGCCAGGTAACCTATTTAGAAGACGTACTAATGAGTGGCTTCTAGAGAAATGTTTTTACTCTATGCAGGAATACTTGACATACAAAAGTTAAAAATATTAGATTATTGACATTTTCTTTCTGACAAATTTGACATAATAATGCTACATTACAGTATAATAACAATTAATAGGTGACATTTTGTATTAATATAGTTTTAGGAATGAAATAATGGTAATTCAATAATACTGTAATAATTGTAGAATGTTAAAAAAAAATAATAATAATTTAATATTTGCATGCCGTGATCCATCCGGCGAAACATGACGTAACCTTAGACAGTTAACAAAACCCATGTCAATCATGTTTCAAGTGAATAAATATTTCATATTTCACACGTACGTATGGTATATTTTTTTGGTACTATCGTGTTTTTGACGTCATGCGAGTACCTATCTTATTCGGCATGTTTATATTATGGGGCACGGCTGAATATACATAGATAGTAATTTATACACACACATATGTGTACACATATCACGCCTATATACCTTTCTGCGTCAGTCGGGCTTTTTTATCCATAGGCAGAGGTGAATTACACACCCACAATTTGCCAGTGTTTTAAGTCCCACGTAATAGAGGCAAGCCTATTGCCGTCACCGGGCACACATATAATGGGTTCTGTCCAAAATGGTCGAATAAAAATAATAAAAAGTAGCAGCTATATTGTAACATTGAAAAAAAAAAATTTGAACGTTACCTTGCGGTGTAATGTTGATAAAAGGCAACAAAATCTTACGTGCCAGCCGCAATGGCACAGCCAATTGAAGTCCTGGGCGTCTCGGACTAATTAATTTACAATGTTTCTAAATACACCACTTATCATCTTCTAATGACGCCTATATCTCAGATTTTATTGTTAAATAATAAGGTGCGGCACATTGCCGTTGCTGCAGGAGCTGTGGGATATGTTGCAGGAGCTTTGGGATATGTTGCCAGAGCTTGGTGTGTCAGTAGGTGCAGGTGAAGATGTTTATTGATCTCTATCTATATCTGATACTCTTTGGTACCCTTCTAAATTATAACAAAGACATAGTAAATCATGACAATGTCCCTATATATTCTTAGATCTTTAAAACTACGCAACGGATTTTGATGCCGTTTTGACCTGTTTTGACTAATGAATAGAGTGGTTCTTGAGGAAGGTCTACTATTTAATTTGTCCGCTTGGCGTTCGTTAGTATGAAGCACCCGAATTCAGATCCAAATATTTATGGATCACAAAGTTTTGTTCCGATCTGTTTGTATCTGGGACTTCGACACCTATAAGTATCTTAATGCAGTATCGAATACACCACCAAGATAATAAGAAGAGATAATGAATATAATTAATAGATTCAACTTGTGAACTCTTTATCGTAATAAATATAGGTAATTATGATAGATAAATGTTGCTCAGGGGTTCCCCTGTTTCTGTGTTGAACTTAATTACGGATGACTAAAACTTATAGCAAAAACTTACAAGTGTGTAATTAATGTGTGTGAATTATCTTTTGATTTTGCGAGTTTTGCTTCGTAGGTATTATTTGGGAAGTAGATGAATTATAGCTTTGCTTCTTAATGTTTGGGAAGCAAATGCAATTAGAGCTTGCGGTTTAGGAAGCAACTGGTTCAACCGACTGGATAAAATATTATTACTGACAAACAACCAGCCAGAGAGCATAGGCAGCGTTGACTTTACTCAATAAATTCAAACCATGATTGGGTTTGATTTTCTCGTATTCAATTATACACAGGTATATCTTATAAAGATACTTACTTAAAACAATATGTACGCTCTTATTCCTTGTATTAAGGTGTATAACTTAATATAATTTATCGCTCGCGTTCGTGTTCCTCAATAAGTAACCAGTAGATAGACTTAACAATTCAGTTCATGATTGTGCATTGATTTCATTTTCGCAGTAGTTCTAGTGAGTCATACATAACCAAAAAAATTTATGTCTGAGTGCCACTTTAAAGGGAGTTGCAGCCGTGATTGTATTCAGTTCTAATACACAGCAATAATTTTTTTAATCTCTTTCCTACTCGTCTAGCAAGCACTCACTTGTCGATTCGTATTTTTTGTGTAAGTAAAGAAGTGTGGCGCCGCATAAGCTCGTGACACAATAAGATTATGAGTGGATTATATTATATTGTCGGTAAATAACATAATTTCCTTATCTGTATCTACTATTCTGTAATCCGATCCTAAATTCCAACAAAAGAGTGCTACATTCTGCAATCGGGGTTAGGTACTATTTTTAGGGTTCCGTAGTCGGAACCCTTGAGGGACGGGCAAACTCATCCTTCACAAGCGACGTACACCACGCATTATGACATCTGAACAATTTGTATGGTAACGAACACACTGGTCATTCATCACGCTGTCTTACGCGCCACCGCGCCAGATTCGCGTGTTCCCATGCTATCCCACGCGTACGACGCAGTCACACACGTTTAAAGTGTCATAGCGCGTAGATAATGTAAACGTCAGACGCCGTAAGACGTAGGGCTAGTGTGTCGCTGTTTCCCACGTCGCGTGGCATACATCGTATGTGTAGGACCAGTGTGTTTTAACCTTTATAGTTTCATCATGTCCGTCAGTCTGTCCTCGGCAATTTTTTTTTTTGGGTTACCTCCCCTACACCTAAGCTAAGGATGATTTTTTTTACTTGCGTCTACCCGTAGTGTGGGGTATCAACAGTAGGCAAGCGGCAAACCCCCGAAAAAGTGCGTAGAAATGAAAATGACTGACCAATCACTAAACATGTGATTGCTCCTATATACAAGTTGCCGCTTGCCTATAGATAGGTCTTTTAAAAATATTGAGATGTTATAAAGACGATTTTTTGATTTAAGTAGGTATCCGTTTGTGAGATATTCAACTTTAAAGCTATTTTTTTTGGTAAAACAGAACGTTCCACCCTCTTTAAAAACTTAACGGTTGTCTTAATATTACTAAAAAAAATGATGGTGTAGTCTATGTAATATTATGTAACTTTGAAGGAAAACGGATTAGGTAACTACTACATGGGTGACTACCAAACTTTGGTCGACGAAAAGCGACTTTTGGTCCTACAAAATAGGGCGAGAGCCTTTTACCGTTTCTGTGCACTTTGAGTATTCTTGCCAGAGCCTCGTTCGTCTGTTAGTTGGTGCACCGCGTGTTAGTCATGGGGACTTATGGACCCTGGAGATGTTGGTTATGGCCCCTTAGCACGCATTAATTAAATAAACAACTATTTACAGGATGAAGTGAGCACAATGTTGTCCTTGTATCCGGTTGGCTTTGCTATTGGGTCTTTGGCGTCAAGGTACATAGCAGACAAATATGGCAGACGGGTCACAATTCTTAGTAGCGCCATACCAATTACAATTGGTTCGGTAAGTTTAAATCGTTATATGTCATACATTTATGAAAATGTATTGATGTACGTGACCGTGGTATTTAAAAGGCAGTGTTATTCATTATTTGTGACTTGACAACAGTAGATTTGGTACCTATGAGCGAGGTCAAATTTTCTAAACAAATATTATGCTTGGTGTTTTTTTTTAATACATACACATACGTGATGGCAGAGGTGTATTTGTGCACCCAGATTTTGTCTGTAGTTTGACATCTACGCTCTCTGCAGTGAATAATGCTGAAGACGTGTAGATTGATGGTGGTACAGCCATGCTTTTCCCAGCATAAATGGGTTTGGTCGTTCTCGTAATTACCACCCTCTCACTTGATACTGGCAAAACAGCTTACTCACTATATTGCATTATAATTTAAGAGCTCAAAAGCCATATTTGTTTTTTTCTCTTTTTCCTTTTATCCTGTTTTTTTCCAAATAATATTACCTACTACAGGATTTAAAGTGTCTTTTTTTTAGTAAATAAATATGTTAGGACAATTCACACAATGCCATCTAGTCTCAAACTAAGCAGAGCTTGTGATATGAGTACTAGATAAACTGATATAAATACTTAAATACATTTATTTTTTATAAATACATACATATTATATATACGTGTCTTTATGTCACTATACATCGAGCGGAGTGGAGTGCTTGTTTAATAAAAAATACCAAATGTGCACAAGGAAAAGTCTATTCATGGACCCAATGTATGATAACCATCTGGCGCCATTCCGTCTTAGATATTCAGTACCCTATAAAAGTATTTTTATTGATACTCTTACATTCCAGATAATCGTGGCATTTGCGTTGAAGGCCTGGCTTCTGTATATAACAGCATTAGCGTGGAACTGTGGTACTGGAATTGTCAGCACTGTAAGTATTATTTGATTAGGGTGTGTTAAAGTATAGACGCACATTAAGATCGTCAATCAGAAAGCCAAGTTAACCGAATCTGCAAGCAGGCGTTTCACTAATCAACGGGTGTGGTTATACATGCTAACAAAAAACACTTTTACACCGTTTCTCTTTTATTTAATTTACAGGTTTTAACCTGACCGGTTTCGCTTTATAGCATTATCAAAGGTTGTTGTCCACTTTACATATTTATTAAACAAGAATTTCACTACACTGTCTAACATATCTTCCAGCCGTTAATGAACTAAATTCTTAACACATAATTATGTGAGTAGATACAAATAAAATTTAAGAGGCAGTGTTAATAATTTAACCAGAAAATGGGGAAATTCACTCATTCGCAAATTAATTATATTATTATATTATGCAATTAAATAGGTATTGAATTTAGTTAGATAATAGGTCTTTACCTATGAAATTGCCGTTTGGACTTTGGTCGACAATTACGAATTAAAGGTGATTGTGGAAGCCGATGATACACAATCTACGGCTGAATTAGCAGCAGCTTTCGACGTTAGCGTCAAAACAATATTGGTCCATTTGCGTCAAATTGGCAAGGTAAAAAAGCTTGACAAATGGGTGCCCCACGAACTCAATGATCGCCTGCGCGAAGTACGCGTCGAGACATGCCTTGCATTGCTCAACAGACACACAAATGAAGGAATTTTGAACCGCATTGTTACTTGCGATGAAAAATGGATTCTGTTGGATAAACGCAAGCGCTCAGCAAGTTGGTTGGATCCTGGTTCAGCACCTAAACAATGCCCTAAAAGAAAACTTACCCCTAGAAAAGTGATGGTCACTGTTTGGTGGTCTAGCGCCGGTGTGATTCATCACAGCTTCTTACCAAATGGGGTGAGCATTACTGCAGATGTCTACTGTGAAGAACTGAACACTGATGGAGAAGCTGGCACATCTCCAACCAGCATTGGTCAATCGCTCGTCTCCGCTGCTCCTGCACGACAATGCGCGACCTCATACTGCACAGCAGACGGTCTCCAAGTGGCAAGAACTGAGGTTGGAAGCTCTCCGTCATCCGCCATACTCACCAGACCTTGCGCCTACAGACTACTACTTTTTCCAGAATTTGGATAACTTCTTGGCGGGAACGAAATTCAATACCCGAGAGGCAGTACAAAATGCTTTTGAAGAATTTGTTGCCTCCCGTCCAGCTGATTTCTTTAAGAAGGGCATCAATAAACTGCAGCTGCGTTGGGAAAGATGCATTGATTGCATGGGTGATTACTTCGATTAATACAAATAAAAAATACAAGAAAAAAAATCGTTTTTTTCTTGTATTTTTTATTTTTTTTCATACAAAACGGCAATTTCATAGGTAAAGACCTAATATTACAAATGTCAAATAAATTAAATGTATAGCAGATTATCTTAGTATTAAGCGTGGAGTCGAATACCTTCCCGCTCGCACAGCAACTATTTGTTTCATTCTACAACCACCACCACCTACTTAACAGCAAGATGGATGGACGTGCCCGCCTATATAAACCGCACGCGCAACGATCAAGTTGTCATTCGACCGTTAGGAGACGCTGAGTGAGATAGCCCCGCAGTCCACTCAGTAGTCTGGTAGAAGCTAACCTGAGCGATAGCCCCGCAGTCCGAAGGTTCAGCTAAGTATTGAGGTCTTTAGAGGAGATAGCCCCGCAGTCCCTCTTTAGATCCTCACGCAGCGTAGGGAGGTGAGGAGCGATAGCCCTGCAGTCCTCTTCCACCTCAAATAGGGTTGTAACATTGTATGTATACATATAAGTTTGTATCATTATATATAACAATAAACCAGATATATGGTCAAGCAAGCCAACAGACGCCTTTGATTTCTACTCTGGACACCCTAACCTCCTACATTTGGCGCCCAACATTTTTTTTCAATATACCCACAAGAAGATTTATAAAAGTGTTGGAACTACCCCCATATATTGACATACTACCCACGTTTATGTGAAATAAATTTGTATCTACCTGCACACAAAAACATAAAATGTCAAAACCAGAAGACATTTCGGTAGAACAAATGCAACAGTTCACTGAAGTATTCGCGAATTCAGAAGAGCGTGAAGCCTACAACAAGTTGAAAACTGCATTGACAACAGCACCAGTATTAAAACAAGCTGATGGAGATATGCCGTTCACAATTAAAACAGATGCAAGCCAATGTGCAATTGGCGCAGTTTTAGTGCAGGGGGAGGGTAATGATGAACACCCTGTAGAATATGCAAGTATATTACTTACTCCAGCTGAGTGTAATTATACTGTGACAGAAAAAGAAGCCTTAGCAATTGTATGGGCAATATCGCAATTTCGAGGATATATAGAAGGAAATCGATTCATTACAGTAACTGATCAACCGATTGGTAAATATCAAACATCGCCTATTACTAAGTTTGAGAAAAGAGATGACATCCTGCCGAAGCCAGTTAATCCGATAAGAAGGAGAGGACGACCGCGCAAGGATCCTGGTGCTCTCACGGGACGTTAACGAGCACCAGAGGGGGAGAATGTAGCAGATTATCTTAGTATTACGCGTGGAGTCGAATACCTTCCCGCTCGCACAGCAACTATTTGTTTCATTCTACAACCACCACCACCTACTTAACAGCAAGATGGAGGGACGTGCCCGCCTATTTAAACCGCACGCGCAACGATCAAGTTGTCATTCGACCGTTAGGAGACGCTGAGTGAGATAGCCCCGCAGTCCACTCAGTAGTCTGGTAGAAGCTAACCTGAGCGATAGCCCCGCAGTCCGAAGGTTCAGCTAAGTATTGAGGTCTTTAGAGGAGATAGCCCCGCAGTCCCTCTTTAGATCCTCACGCAGCGTAGGGAGGTGAGGAGCGATAGCCCTGCAGTCCTCTTCCACCTCAAATAGGGTTGTAACATTGTATGTATACATATAAGTTTGTATCATTATATATAGCCAGCAGACGCCTTTGATTTCTACTCTGGACACCCTAACCTCCTACAAATGTCAATAAAATAAAAAATTTAAGGGATAATTAAATCAAGTCCAATTAACGGTGTGGTTATGGCGAACATTAATTGCCTAGTTAGCGGTTACCTATTAAATACCTCTTTAGAGAAGTACCGCAGGATAATCGATCCTGGTGAAGTTTAGACCTGTGCAATGCTGTGCAAAGATTTCAAGTTCCTTTTCGTACCAATCTTCTAGAGATTTTTTTAAATGAAAAGCGCTTAACCAAATCTGCAAGCAAATGTTTGTGCTGATCAGCGGATGTGGTACTGGCGAACATAAAGTCCTTTTTACTTTTTAATGTGTTCAAATAAAACCTAACCTCATTGCATTACAATTTCTTGGACTTAACCCAAATATTATACTTAAGACAAACGGGTCTTTTACGCGATTATTGAGATATATACATACCTCTTTAATACCCGACGTTTCGACTCTGTTACAAGAGCCGTGGTCACGGGTTGACTGCCTTCAGCTCATCGAAGTCTTCGTGAAGTGCGGGTTTGTTCAACTACCCTTACTTCATCGTCACTAAATATTGTGTTCGGAGAGGCACTACGGCACACCACACTGATAGTATCAGCACGCGGCCGTTGGTTGAGGTTACGTAGGCGAGTACATTTTCTGATCACCGGATTCCACCATGTAGATAATAACCATCGTAATATCCATCTTCCCGGTTAAGGTTGGGATACTTTTTTATTTCGACAGCTTCCCGCACGATCCTGGAGTAATAGTGCACGTAAGTGGATATGATATGTGGCTTGAGTTCAATCCAATGGTTTCAACAAGTGCTCGGCAATCGCAGACTTGTTTATTTGTCGTTTTTTTTTACAGCTAGGTGTTCTGTAATGTGTACAAAACGCGAAAGTTTAAATAAGTATCTCACCTAAATAGTTTTAACTTCATCTGTTTTATGTAATTTCCAGGTAATTGGATACTACATGTCAGAAATTGCAGACAAAGACGTAAGGGCGAGTTTACAAATGGTAACCAGCTTCACATTTAAATTTGGAACTCTCCTAACTATGGTATTAGGCCCGTTAATCACTTATAACACCTTAAACTACATAATGATCGGCCTACCAGTTATCTTCCTTCTCGTATGCTGGTGGATTCCTGAAACACCATACTTCTGTTTGAAAACTGACAACATGGACGGCGCTAGACAATCTTTAAGAATATTGCGAGGATATAAAAATGAAAAGGTGTGTAGTGTATTGGACAAAATATTTTAAATGTAAGGTATACATACCTCTTTGCACGACTTATGTCCAAAAGGAAAAATACATTCAACTATAACTAAACCTACCTTCCGTGTTATCTGACCGATATATCACCTTTTGGTAATGCACAGACGGTAGGTAACATAAATAAATAATACGGAATCGTTTTATAACCTGCATTTTACGAATAGCAGACACTTAATAAATAGAAAACATACCTACTAGATACTCATATTAATTCGTAAAAAACAAAGTATCGTACGTTTTCAGTACGCTGTTGGTGCGTAATAATTACATTTTCCTGGGTTTAAATGAAAATAAGTAGTATTAAAAATAATGTACCTATCTCCTTTTTAGAGTTCCGTACCCAAAGGGTAAAACGGGAACCCTGTTACCGAGACTTCGCTGTCCGTCTGTCCGTCTGTCTCCAGGCTGTATCTCATGAACCGTGAGATCTCAGATTTCTGTTGCCTCTATAACAACACATACCAAAAAACAGAATATAATATTATATATTTAAGGGGGCTCCCATAGAACAAACGTGATTTTTTTGCCGTTTTGGAACCATTTGTGCGCGAGTCACACGACTCGCACTTGGCCGGTTTTTTAGTAGATACTCGTAGGTAGGTATCCTTGAGTAATAGTATTTTTTAACTCCCAATAGTTGCTTGAAGATGAACTACGAGCTCTCCATACAGACGTCAAAACTGAAATGAGTCATTCCAGTTCTGTGAAAGAATTGGTAACTGGGAAGCAATATAGGAAAGCCATTATTATTGCTTTAGGTTAGTGAATTTAATCATACATATATACGTATGCCCCTCCCGCCCCCCTCCTCAAATTATGTGGTGGTTGATAGAGAAGAAAGAATATGCAAGTAAGTTTAAAGAACGAGTGGTGAATAAAATAATAGAAATGAGAGATATGGTGGATAAATCAGTGAATGAATGTTGGAATGAAATGGCGAGTTGCATCAGGAAAGTATCAAAAGAAGTGTTTGGAGAAACGAAAGGTAAAGGTGTACTTGATAAGGATACATGGTGGTGGAACAGAGAAGTGCAAAAGGTAATTAAAGAAAAAAAAGAACGCTTTTAAGGAATGGCAAAAAGAAAAAGGGAATGAAAGTGAAAAAGAAGAAAAAAAGGAGAAGTATAAGGAATGGAGCAAAAAGGCGAAAAAAGCGGTAGCAATAGCTAAATCTCAGGCCCAAGAGCAACTACACAATGCTCTTGATGGAACTAAAGGCCAAAAAGAAATCTACCGCTTAGCGAAAGACAGAGATGATAGAACGAAGGACGTAAGACATGTAAGATGTATAAAAGATGAAAAGGGTAAGATTTTAATAATAGAAGATGAAGTAAGAAACCGATGGAAGGTGTATTTCGAAAAACTTATGAATGAAGAGAATGCATGGAGTGGAAATTTAGAAGAGAGACGTGTGAATGTAGGTTTAGTGAAGGAGATTGATAGAGATGAAATAAGAAAAGCTGTACGAAATATGAAGAATGGGAAAGCCGTAGGGCCCGACGGTATTCCAGTGGAAGCGTGGAAGATATTGGAAGAAGATGAATATGCGTGGCTGACCTTATTCTTCAATAAGTTGTTGTATGAAGTGACGATCCCCGATGAATGGTACAATAGTTCTCTAGTGTCCATTTTTAAAAATATTAGTAGAAGAAGTATTCCTAAATATTGGATAGAAACAGGCGTTACTTGGCGAAAATCCATGACAAAACAATGGTAAGTAAAAATTTTTTAAGAAAAAACTTTTTAGCATTAATTAATAGCATTAATTTTTCGCAGAATCAAAAGGACAACAAAACGTCGACAATTGTTTCGCCTCTAAACGAGGCATTATCAAGACTGTCTCAGAGAGAACAGCAAAATTCGTGGTTGGAACGTGTTTGCTTATAAGTAAACGCGTGCAAATTTCATTATTGCGATGTAGGATTCTTTACAATAACCAATGTGGGAGAAACCTCAGATCATGCTAACTAAGTTCCAAAAATAGGTATTCACCAATACTTGACCTTATCTGTTTGATTTAATTACTGTCTCTTGCATAGAAAACCCAAATAACACACACAAACCAACAACAATTAATGTGTCTGTCTGTTCGCAAACAGATTAAGTAAGGGAGATGTGTGAAAATCTATTTGTTCGTTGAGTAAGGTGTCCGCATCTCTTCTAACTATTTCTAGCCTTTCCCAAACACTTAACTTGAACCCTTTCTCACATAACCGTAAAACTTTAAAAGTGTTACTATTGTTCAAGGAATGACCAGTGTCAAGAAGATGCTTCGCGAAGAGGGACCTTTCAGGACTTTGTTCTCTCTGAGACAGTCTTGATAATGCCTCGTTTAGAGGCGAAACAATTGTCGACGTTTTGTTGTCCTTTTGATTCTGCGAAAAATTAATGCTATTAATTAATGCTAAAAAGTTTTTTCTTAAAAAAATTTTACTTACCATTGTTTAGAAGTATTCCTATTTAAAATTTTAAATAACTACATTGACGCCCCTCACATTCTAGAAAAGATAAACCTAAGAGTGCCTAGGTCCGGTTCTCGTTCATTGAACTTGTTTTCGGTACCTTTTTATAGAGCGATTTATACAAGTAACAACTTCTTGAGACGCAGTGTTGACACATACAATGAGGATTTTGGGTGCTTGGATTTATTTAATAATAGTTTGGCTGCCTTCAAATTAAAACTACGTAATCTGCTCCTTCAAACAGACGGATAATTGTTTATTGTTAGCATTCTTTCTTCCAGTTTACATTCTTTGCACGACTTCTGTACTACCTACTACTAGATTTTATATAAGTACTTACCCTATATTTAAATTGATTGTAACTTTACCGTATGTATAACTTTTATGGACCTCTAAGTTTGTAAGTATCTATTGTTTTTGTCTGTGTATTTGTATATAACTGTTTGTGTCCTGAATAAACCAAAAAAAAAAAAATATGGGTGATGTGCAAGACTGCGGCAACTATCGAGGAATTAAGCTCATGTCACACAGTATGAAAATTTGGGAGAAAGTGATAGAGAAATGAGTGCGAGAGGAAAGCGAGATTACCCAAAACCAGTTTGGGTTTATGCCTGGTCGCGGGACTACAGACGCCATATTTGCACTCCGCCAGCTGTGTGAAAAATATAGGCGTGCACATAAAAACTTGCACATGGTGTTTGTAGATCTCGAGAAGGCATACGATCGGGAACCCAGAAGGGTTTTGTGGTGGGTCTTGAAAGAGAAAGGTGTACCTGGGAAGTATATAGAGTTAATCTGTGCGATGTATTGTCGATCGAAAACCTACGTACGAACCGCTGCTGGCAACACCGACGAGTTCAGTGTGGCGGTAGGCTTGCATCAGGGCTCGGCGCTAAGCCCATATCTCTTCCTGTTAATAATGGATGCTTGGACATCGGAGATAGAGGAAGAGACCCCCTGGTGTATGCTATTTGCCGATGACATTGTACTCGTCGGTGAAGACGGGCTTGAGGTACAGAGTAGATTGGAAAAATGGCAATGTAAACTGGAGAGTGTTGGCTTGAAAATCAGTAGAACCAAAACTGAGTACATGATCTCTGATTTCAGCGGTCTCTCCAGTCCTACACCCATGGTGTTAGACGGCGCACCAATACCAGTTTGCTCCAGTTTCCGGTACCTCGGCTCTCTTATCCAGGATGATGGGGAAATCGATCGTACAGTGAAGCACAGAATTGACGCAGGTTGGATGAAATGGCGGCAGGTCCAAGCCACTATATGCGACCCCCAATTTCCTCCGAAACTTATGGGGAAAATTTACAAGACTGTCGTCAGTCCTGCCGTCCTGTATGGACTTTCATGTTTGGCCGTAAAAGCGACGGATGAAAGACAATTGCATGTACCGGAAATGCGAATGTTAAGATGGATGTGTGGTGTGACAAGAATGGATAAGGTAAGGAACGAGTATATTAGAGGAAGTTTGAAAGTTGCTCCAGTAAATGAAAAATTGAGAAGCGAGCGGCTGTCATGGTATGGACATGTTATGAGAAGAGAGGAAAGCAATGTCGTTAGAAAGGTGCAAAGTATACCTGTAGAGGGTTTAAGAAGTAGAGGTAGGCCAAAGAAAAGATGGATGGAATGTGTGAAAGAGGATATGACAAGGAGAGGAGTGAATGAAGAGATGACGTCTGACAGAGGTGTGTGGAGGAGAAAGACTTGTTGCGCCGACCCCAAATTATTGGCATAAGGGCAGGTAGATGATGATGACATACGTATAGTCACAACTGCAGGGCTAGCAAAGCCAGGGTCGACATAAGTCGATAACCACCGATATTGCACAAAATGTCAAAATAAATATAGGATAGAAACAGGCGTTACTTGGCGAAAATCCATGACAAAACAATGGTAAGTAAAAATTTTTTTAAGAAAAAACTTTTTAGCATTAATTAATAGCATTAATTTTTCGCAGAATCAAAAGGACAACAAAACGTCGACAATTGTTTCGCCTCTAAACGAGGCATTATCAAGACTGTCTCAGAGAGAACAGCCTCTGAGACAGTCTTGATAATGCCTCGTTTAGAGGCGAAACAATTGTCGACGTTTTGTTGTCCTTTTGATTCTGCGAAAAATTAATGCTATTAATTAATGCTAAAAAGTTTTTTCTTAAAAAAATTTTTACTTACCATTGTTTTAAAATAAATATATTCATTGGGTCAAGTGGCCGACATTTTCTGCGATATCATTAGTTGAATAAGTGGATCGTACTTCTGTTTTTGGCGAGCGCATGGTCGGTAGCCTTTTAGCTTACCTCTGGCTCTAGGCAAAAACCCTGTCCAGACGCTCAATAGTAATAGCACAACGTTTCCTTGTCCCACACCGTGAACTAGGTCGGAGTAACTAGTTCTTCTGTGCGAGAACTACGAGTATCAAGCATTACCTTGACATTGGCAAAATCATCGATGAATGATGGAGCCACGTACCTAATAGAATAAGAAGAAGAAGAGTAAGTCAATCTTTAGTCGACACTGCCATGCTCATAGAGCTGTTTTTTCGAAGGAGTAGACGGAGACATAATATACGCCCACTTTACTTTTCAGTAACAGAATGCTTACCGGGAACTAATGGTTGCTAGAGCCTTGTCTGCAGGTGCACCAATTGCAGGAGAGTTGAGTGACCTAGCATGAGGAGGTCTAGGGTGGATTCATGTCACACTTTCCTTCACTTTTCCTTACGCGCCTCTTTTCTGCAGGGGGAAATTATTTTCCTAAACGGGTCAAGGTCGTTGACAATCGGAAGCCTGTTTTGATGCTATGGAGAACTATTCCATCGTAAAACTCCCCGGGTATCAAAATCCACAGTATAAAGGAGACAACGTGCGATTTAGTGGGTATGAGTTCGACTTGCCAACCTCACCAAACGACGGGATGAAAGATTTGGTTAAATTAGTCGTTATGTTTTGCTAATAATGTAATACTCGTATCTACTTTCCAGGTTTAAAAACTACTCAGATAATGTCGGGTGGTGTATTGATAAGACAATATTTGAGTTGGATATTGAAGGAAACGAATCAACCTGTGAAATTAGACCTGTTACTCATCATCTATGGCTGCATTACATTTGTAGTAGGTAAGAGAATCGAAGGCTGTAGTATTGTACTATCTATACCTACTAATATTATAAAGAGAAAACATTGAAAAGATTTTGAAAATTCTTTCACTAATACGAGTATGTAGCTACATTATCCCTGAGTGCTATAGGCAATATACTTTATGCTTTCGATTACCGGCACTTGGTGGAACTTATAGTAATATATTGAAATAAACTTACTTGTACATGTATTCCACAATTGTTTTATTATGCGAACACCTTACCGGTTTCGCCTTACGGCATTATCAGAGATATTTTCACTACAAATTATTCACTTCTATGGTAAATATTAAGCTATTGCATAGCTTCTATCGCGGGCCTTGAGCGTGGAGACCGAATCAAGAAATTCCGTAACGAAAAAATAGCCTAACACCTAACACAAAGAAAACACGGCTGACAGGCTGACGTCTTTCATATCGTTTTATATGGTAATTTTTTTTTTGGTGCAAATTTTATAATAATAATAATTAAATAATAATAATAATAAGGTTAGGCATTTCTGAGACTGACATGAAACAATTATTGAGGGAACGCTTCTTTGGCCGCCTGAAAAAAGTACTTAAAAGTCTTTTATCGGGCGGTAACAAGGTGCGAGCCTACAATGGTTGGGTCATGCCAGTTTTAGTGTACTCGTTTGGCATACTCAGATGGACTCAGACAGAACTTGACGCCCTGGATCGAAAATTCCGTACGCTACTCACTACATACCGAATGCATCATCCGCGTTTATCTGTAATGAGGTTGTACATACCACGGAAGTGTGGGGGCCGAGGCTTTCTTAATGCTAAGACCCTTCACAACTGTGAGGTGTTCAATCTCAGGGAATACTTCCTGCGAGTGGACAAGGATTTGCATCGTGATGTTGTCGCAGTAGACAACGGATTGACCCCGCTCGGTTTGGCTAAAGAGAACTGGCGCAAACCTGTTATACTAAGTATCAATGACCGCATGGATGTATGGAAGAGTAAAAAGTTACATGGGCGTTTCTATCAGGCCCTATATGGACCTGATATTGATTTTAAATCATCCGTATCCTGGCTACGATTCGGTAATCTATTTGGAGAAACCGAAGGGTTTGTCTTTGCAATTATGGACGAAGTTATCATGACTAAGAATTACCGGAGATATATTCTGAAGGATGGTACGGTTGACATATGTCGGGCATGCCACCGTCCTGGAGAGTCCCTTAGACATATTGTCTCTGGTTGTTCTAGTTTGGCTAACGGCGAGTATTTGCATAGGCATAACCAAGTAGCTAGGAATGTCCATCAACAACTTGCTCTGAAGTACAAACTTGTTGATTCAGAAGTACCGTATTACAAGTATGTGCCTGACCCAGTTCTCGAAAATGATCATATCACATTGTACTGGGACCGATCTATTATCACTGACAGGACTATTGTTGCAAATAGGCCTGATATAGTGTTAGTAGATCGGTTAGAGCGCCGTGCAATAATAGTTGATATTACTATTCCGCATGACGGCAATCTCGTGAAAGCCGAAAAAGACAAACAAGTAAAGTACTTGGATTTGGCCCACGAGATTGTCGACATGTGGCATGTAAGCTCAGCTGTTATTGTACCGATAGTCGTTTCCGTGCATGGACTGATCGCCAAGAGCCTCGACCAACACCTACAGAGGCTCTCGTTAGACAGTTAGGTCAAGGGCCTGATGCAGAAAGCAGTGTTACTCGATACGGCACGCATCGTGAGGAAATTCCTCTCTCTGGAGCCCTAACCACCGGTAGCTTGGTCCTTGTACCCGATGCCGGTGGGTCACTATTTTTTGTATTTTTAAACATATTTGTATTTTTTATAGATTTATTTAAAAATGTATTAAATATGTGTTTAAGTTAAATAAAGGAAATAATAATAATAATTATTATTTTTTCTTTCTTTTGTTTTTTATTTTTTTTATATATTTTTTATTACTATTATTATTGTTTGTTTTTAAGCTATTGCTTAGCTTCTATCGCGGACCTTGAGCGTGGAGACCGAATCCAGAAATTCCGTAACGAAAATAACCTTATAGTACGAGATCCCACTGCAGAATATTGCGCTCATCGAGTATTTGCTAAAAACTAATTTTTTACTCATATTTATGATTAGGAGAATATATACCTACTAGGTTGCCTATAAAAATGTGGCCGCTAGTAATTTTAATTAAATTATTGTTAATTGATTTTGGGGACAAAATTTCGCTCACTTGTTTTTTAAATAAAATATCGTCCACTTCACGGCAATATATATAAAGACTGAAAAATCACGGTTGCCGTTGCGCACTTGACCGCACCTCTTCGCAGCCAGGTGCAAACAGGTATGATTTTGATACATTAATGCGTTCACAACGTACATTTATTATTTATATATCAAATTAAACCTTTTTTTTTCTGTTTATTATGATTTACGGTTGCTTAATTAAATCTGGCCGCAAATAAGGGTTGCTGGCTGTTAAAGATGCTAAATATTTAAGGTAGAGTGAAAGACAGTTAGCGCGTAACATCATTAGTCAGACGAGGATAGCGATATTTCTATTTTTTGCTAAGACTTTAATAAATATGTAGGTATAAATTTTAAAAATAACACCGTTTTGCATTAGAACAAAACAGTTATCATATGTGTGAAGAAACATACCATGTCGATGAAGAATGCGTTTAATGAATTATGTCGTATAACATAGTAAATCTGTACCTTACCTGGTCTCATCTTATCTTACCTGTCACTTTCATGCAACTTTATTTATTTATTTATTTACACCTCATGCACAGTAACAGTACATAGGCGTACTTAATGCCATAGGCATTGTCTAACAGTCAACCTTAGGGTGATGCAGAGAGAACTTGTAGTAGGTGCTTAGAGGTTATGATAGTTATAATGACATTAGAGAAACAGGTCAGACCGAGGTAATAATTTATAATGATAATCAATAAACTTAAATACTATTAACTACATATATAGCTAATACTAACAAACACACACACACATACATACATACATACACAAACATACATAAATATACATATATTACGCCCATAAACCTACATAATATATACTACGTATTATTAATATGTTAAGTGTCTAAGGAATATCCGTACATTATGTCTATATACTATACATAAACTAATAAAACACAACTATGAGCTATGACTGCATTAATTATAGGATAGGAAAGACATGATCAGAACTGACTCTGTTTATGAGTCACGATATAATTCATATACCTTCTTCCTGAAAACGAAGCGGCTGGTTGACATCCTAATTTCCAACGGAAGTACATTCCAGAGAAGAATAGACTGTACGTAGAATGAAGAGTGACCAAGGCTAGAAGTCTGAGAAGGACAATGTAAAAGAAGATTGTTTGAAGAGCGCAAGTTTTTGTTATGATTGGAGCCAAGAAATTCATAGTATTGAGTAGGATATGATGGGACATTGGGAGAATTTAGGAAGGAGTAAAGCATAGTCACAGCACGCAAGCTACGACGCTTGCGTATGGATAGCCACCCCAACTTAGAGCGGAATTCCGAAACATGATCATACTTACGAAGATTGTAGACGAATCGAATGCAATTATTGATAAGACGGTCAAATTTATTGAGTAGATCTGCATTCAGGTCGAAATTGCACACATCACCATAGTCTATGACAGGAAAGATCAACGAACGCATAAGCGCAGCCTTTGTTGTGGCTGGAAGGAAGTTCTTCAAGCGATAAAGCGCCCGTAAGCTGCCCGTTACCCTCTGACACACTCCGGCAACCTGAGCTTGTCAGTTGAGCGTGGTGTCAATATACAAACCTAAGTTTTTGACGCAAGAAGTAAGGGATATCGGTTTAGTATTGAAGATTATCGGCGGAATGGTAAGCTGGGAGTAGCTGAAATCTGTCATTGTCAATGTCATAGTCTTCAATGTACCAGCACGCTGCTTGCTCACATAGTATGCTTCTTCACACATATAATAACTGTTTTGTTCTAATGCAAAACAGTCTTATTAGTTGTGCTCCGAAACATACTACGTCGATGAAGACCTGTTTGTTATCTACTGGTGAAAGAGCCTGTTAAGTGTACCCATTCTGAATGCTATGTGAAAATTAAAAAAAACTGATCTATAAATAATTCTGGAATAATTTAGATAAAGATTGTCATTCTGACTCTTCATAGCCTCTTCTGATTTTAAATCATCCGTATCCTGGCTACGATTCGGTATCCAGAAGATTTGCTTACTAAAGACACATCTACCAATTTGAATTCCAAGGGTCTTAATCGTATTATTTGTTCTCCTTTCTTTAAAACTCTGCAATACAATCTATTAGCCTCCCCGTCAACCACTCCAGCAAAGCCAAAAGCGCTGGTTCTTGTACTGGTGTTAAGAGTGGACTCAATAATAATAAGAATGTCTTGTCGTCAGACTAACTCATTAGGTTTTAGATATTAGGCTATGGATGCTTACATAATTAATAGTACATCTAGTGTGCTACAGCTATTGTGATTATCGTGCTGGGTAGCCAAAGGTTAGAATTTGTAAATAACACTACCTTTTTAGGAATAACAATAGATTCTAAATTACCATGGGGTGACCATATCACCATTTTAGCTAATAAGCTTAGCTCTGCTGCATATGCTGTAAGACGGATTAGGCAGTTGACAGATGTAGCTACTGCTAGGCTAGTTTACTTTGGTTACTTCCGTAGCTTAATGTCGTATGGAATACTACTTTGGGGAAATGCAGCAGATATAGGAACAATTTTTAACTGTAGCTTCCCAATTTATATTTGATAACATACTGTATGTCAGGAAAAATATATGTAGCTATACTAAAGTAAGTGACGTTACAGACAGAAATCTACGTAATAAAAATAAACTACTCCCTCCGTGTTATCAGCTTAGCGAGATTAGTCATTCTTTCAAAGGGGAAGGTATACGCTTTTTAATAAATTGCCTGAATCGGTCCTTTGTATGCCCGATAATAAATTTAAAACCTTTATAAAGACCACTTTATGTCAAAAAGCATATTATAAGACAGTTGATTACCTTAATGATAAAAGTGTCTGGCTTGAGCATGATGTAGGCACCTCCTAAAATTCCGTAATTGTAGCATATTTTGTACTTAGATGACTATAATTTTTTTTTTTGCTTTATACACGCTTTTTGGTTTTGACACGAGATCAATGTACATTTGTCCACATTTAGTCTTAAGAAAATGTGTAAATGAGTCAATTATTGAAAAAGAGTGACTGAGAGTTTTATTGCCAGGTTCTTTCTTTCGGTTCTACTTATTGCTTTGCGAATCTGGCAGTACATGTAAATATAGAAGCAATGACATTTTTTTTGTTTTAAGTACTTACTGTCGTTTGTAAGAGTCATTTAGTGACTTTTACAAATAAATAAATAATTTCATTTCATTTCGTTTGCGCTGTTGTAGGTACTATCAATTTTTTAACTTGTTTAAACTTTGATTAATCTCTCTTAACATCTTTTAATTTGTTTACACTTAGTAACTTGTTTAGATTAGTTGAAATCAATATTTATAAAATTAAATTAAATTCACTAGGAAATTTTTGACGTGGTTTTAAAGACAAAAATTCGAAAGATATGACATTGACAGTGAGAGATTCAGCCAATCCCAGCTCGCGAAAATTGGATGAAGGTGACCAGGTAAGGTACAGATTTACTATGTTATACGACATAATTCATTCTTCATCGACATAGTATGTTTCTAAAAACCTACTAGCGGCCACATTTTTATAGGCAACCTGGTAGGTATATGTTCTCCTAATCATAAATATGAGTAAAAATTTAGTTTTTCGCAAATACTCGATGAGCGCAATATTCTGCAGTGGGATCTTAGACTATTACACCTAACACAAAAAAAACACGGCTGACAGGCTGACGTCGTTCATATCGTTTTATATTGTAATTTATTTTTTTTGGTGCAAATTTTATAATAATAATATTTTTTTTTATTACTATTATTATAATTACTTTTCTTTTTTTTTGCATAGCTTAACCGCGGCAGTCTCCGAGTGCCACACGTCTTTTTTTTTATTTTCTTTTTTTTTTGCAACTATGCAATAGCTTAACCGCGGCAGTCTCCGAGTGCCACACGTCTTTTTTTTTATTATAACTAGAATACATTTTACATTACCTGAAGTTATTTACCTATTAATTTATTGATATTTTTATTCATTGATATTGATTTTATATTGATTGTCTCTTTATATTTTAACAAGTTATCGAGATTGAGTTAACATTTCAATACAATATAAATTGTTAAGAAATATAATAAATAGAAATACACAGTTTTTATAGATATTAATACTCATCTTCACCGTAATATAGTGAATAACATAAAAGGGAACAATAAATAGTGAAATGAAAATACCTCTGATGATGCCGTAAGGCGAAACTGGTAAGGTGTTTGTTTGCATAATGAAACAATTGTGGAATACATTTACAAGTGGGTTTATTTCAATAATGTAGGTATTGCTATATTTAGGCAATTTTTTATCCTGGCAATATGTTGGTAATCGGGAACGAGAAAACTATCGGCGATACTATAGCGATCAAAAAACTTAATTTTGAATTAGCATTTAAATAACATAGGTGGTTGCTTTGTAAGTGACCAAGTTGTTTAGAAATGTCATGAATAAATTATTATTTTTAAATTTCAGCGTTAATGTCTTCAATACTAGTAGATCGTGTTGGCCGTCGACCACTCCTAATATACTCATACATCGGAACAGGCGTGGCCCTTGGTACTATTGGTTTGTACTTCGTCTTCAAAGATCGCTTTGCCCCAGACTCCACGATGCTCACAATATTCAGCTACATACCATTCCTGTGTATACTAATATCGAATATTACTTCTACTCTTGGCTTCAATTCTTTAATATTCATAATACCAGCCGAAATATTTCCTCTAAACGTAAAAGCTATAGCCATGACCAGTTTAAATATATTTGGTGCTAAATTAGGATTTCTTGTAGCCAAAAGTTATCTGATTGTACAAGAAGGTTGTGGTTTAGCGACTATATTTTTTGTATTTGCATTGTTTTCTCTAGGAGGTGGTGTGTTTTCATATTATTTTATAACAGAAACGAGGGGTAAAACTCTAAGGGATATACAAGTTGAACTTCAGGGTAGTGTATACCGCTGTGGAGATAAATAATAAACTAGACGCAGTAGACATTGATACTGAGAATGGGAATGATGTGGAACTAGAAGAGCTTCAACCAAACGGCAAGAATTAGGAAGATATTGTCAGGCTTTTGGATATATTGCATACAAACGGAACAGTCATGAATGCCAAGTCAAATCACCTTCCTTTTACAGTAAGGCTCGTAACCATTTGTATGAAACACAAACCTATGACGTCACTTTTATGGACTGTCAAATTAGTAACTATTATACTTCATTCACACGCTCGTTTCGTGGCTTGTCTCGCATCTGTTCACAGTCTCGTCTCGCGTCTCGCCTCGCCACTCGCACGAATGTGTGAATGGGGTATACGACCGAATACTGAAACGTCACTCAAATATTATGAGATAAATATATGACACACACACACACACACACACACACATATATCACGCCTATATCCCCGAAGAGGTAGGCAGAGGTGCATTACACACCCACAACTTGCCAGTATTTTAATATTACAAGTATTAAGTCCCACGTAGGGGCCTATGGTCGCCACCGGGCACATTTATTATGGGTTATGGCCAAAATGGCCGAATGAATTTAATAAAAAGTAGCAACTATATTGTAATTTTGAAAAAAAATAAAATTGAAACCGTTGCCTTGCGATGAAATGCTGATGAAAGGCAACAAAATCTTACGTGCCAGCCGCTATGGCACAGCCAAATAAAGTCCTGGGCGTCTCGGACTAACGTTTCAGTGACGTTTCAGTATTCGGCCGTTAGGATTTCACTTGATGATTAAATATTAATAGTAGAAAGTTAATTAGATTCAGTATAATATTCAAATCTCTTTTGGGATTATTTATTTAACAAATACGTAGGCGTACTTAGTCGTAGGCATTTTCTCTATGTACTCATATACAAGAGCCCTCCCTCCTGAGAGCACAACAGCGTGGACAGTTCTCGAACGACTTCAATTTAATTATTCATCCAATAATATTGCAATATAATTCGTTCACGTGGTTGAGTAAGCGGTTGAGTAAGTCGACAGACTAAAGTCAATGCTGGTTAGTTCAGGCCTGCAAATAGCCGGGCGCCACTGAAAATACCTTCTGGTGCATACCAGGGACTCCTGGCAATGGATGTAAGAGCGGCGGCGCTTACGCGGACTTAAAAAAGAAGGCCTGCAGATAGCTCAATAGGTTCTAGCACAAAATTAATCTTGACCTTGAATGTTAGCTTCTCAGAGTAATATTCCTCAGAGTATTCCTCGGAGTATTCCTCAGAGTATTCCTCAGAGTATTCCTCAGATTAATAACAAAGCATTTTATTATTACTCTGAGGTTAGCTTCTATTTCCAAAAAGGGGGAATTATCGAGTATAATGATCTCGATGCATTTATTAGAAATAAGTAGTTTTTTACATTTTGATACTTGATATTTTGATTCAATTATAAGATTTAGTTGTATAAGGAGCGACTGATTTTGTAATGTATATCAGTAGGTTATTATATTATTGAACGGAGTTTACGAAGCTCTTTCTTAGGCGACTCGTGTATTTCGTTCGTGATCTAACAACTCCAAAATGACTTGATCGCTCTTTTTGAAATTTGGCACGGTCATAGTGACCATCACCGTGAGTGCATATATCTGAATGCTTAAAGATACACGTTTAGGAGTTCGACCCGGATCGATAAACTCAGCTCAATTATTGCAACAGCAGAATGCATTGCATACCTAGTTATTACAGTTACTAAACTGCTGAAGATCGCCAAATTTCAAAAAGATCGGTCCAGTCGCGCTTCGTAAACTCAGCTCAAAAATGTTCAAAAGGCCATCACTAATTATATTTATACGAATAACCAACGGCCATTTAGCAATAACAAAAATATTTTTATGTAATCATAAATATTTTTGTACGAAAGTACGAGTATTTTACCTAGTTGCATAGTATTACTATTGGAATTATCTGGATATTTAACATGTGAATCGTAGGTTTGAGTTTCCGATTTTTCGGCACCGTTACCCGTACCAATAAATTCCAATAGTAATGTAAATGATCATGATACTTTAAATACCTATATTGTATAGTGTTGTTTACAATGTTATTGTCTGTGGTATAATCGATAAATCCATTGCGAGACAGCCGCCACCTATACCAGCGATGAGCGACATACACTGCTTCGTAATATAATGCACAGAATAGAGATTTGTACAAAGATGACCTTTGGCTCTTTGCTAATGTATAAAAAATGCAATCATTGTTTTATTGTCATTTATGGCGGCCGTGTCCTTCTGAGAGCAAGGCGTGCTCGCGAAGGAGGCGGCCGAGAGGGAGAGGGAGCGTACCCTCCCCGTCGAGTTCCGTAGTCAGCGGCGAGGGCGCCGCAGACTCATCTACGCCCAAGACCATCGACCTCCATGATCGGGGCCTGAGGACGGCGGGATCGCCACCCGTCGTCCTTACAGAAGCAGGCTAGAAGGGTTGCGTGCTGCGGGGCCTTTGCTCCATAGCACGCAACCAGATTCACTCACCGAAGTGGGATAAAACCTTACCCCAAAGACGCGGGATTCGCATCCCGACCTAACCCCCGCAGAGACCACAGAGGTGGTCAAAGTCCGCCGGGCGCCACTGGAAATACGTTCTGCTTGTAACCAGAGACGCCCGGCAATGGACGTTAGAGCGGCCGCGGCCTCAGGCCACGGAACTAAAAAAAAAGGGTAGGTAGTATATCCTTTTCAACCGCCTTCCAAAAAAGAAAAAGGTTCTCAGTTCAACTGTATGTTTTTTTATGTTTGTTACTTCATATCTCTGGATTGGGTGAACAAATTTTGAATTTTTTTTTTCAACGAAAGCTACTATTTCCCAAGTGGTCCCATTTCAATTTGGTCCCATTCCGACAATTATTTAGTCCCATTGCGGTAATTTGAAGTCAGTTGTTGTGTATTTTATAAGTGAAATGTTAAATAAATCGGATATAGACAGTATTTTCAAGTACTTTGATATTTTTATACGTAATAAAGCTTTGAAAAGAGGTATTCGTTTTTTTCTATACTCTCTTCTTAGTACATTTATTTCTATAGGTATCTGTCATCATACATACGTATAATCACAACTGCAGGGCTATATAGCACAACCAGTGACATAAGTCGATAACCACCGATATCGCAGAAAATGTCAAAATAAATATGTTTATTGTGACCCGTGACCCACATTTTCTATGATATCAATAGGGAATACTACTTAAGTACATATATTTGTTCAAGAATCTAAAGTACGTAATGTTCATTAGAGCGTAGCGAGCGAAGCTCTCATGATGCAAGAAAGTTCAATCCTTTCTTATGCGAGATCTCTGTCAATACTTTACCGAGTTCAACAATTTATATATCAAATGAAACTAGATTGAACTGACATCATTCTAACGGAGCCCGAATTTTCAATTTTGGCCCTCAATGCACTCTAATATGCTGCCGCGAAGCAGGGTGGCGACCTAGTTTATTAACAGTGGGTTAGGTTTTAGATGCAGGAAGCATGTCTGTTACTTCAGTGATTGAGTGATATTATGATATATTGTTGGATTGTTTATGAAAATGAGCATGTAGGAATACCATCCTGCATATACACGGCGTATAGTTTTTGTAGTTTTTGACTTGATAATTGTTCTCGTTAGGATGCGAACGAGAAAAGAAAGAGCCATGGGAAAGAGAAAAGACAACTAAAATTTACTAACTCAGACGACAAAATTAAACTACACACTCATCACTATCTGTTCTCCATAGATACACGATGGATGGACGAAGGAAGGGGTAGCCAGAAGGAGGAACATATACATAATGGTTAGGGGAGACGAAAGATAAGTGGTTCTTCGGAATTCTCATAAACCGTGTAAAACATAACATGAGGTAATTGAAGCCGTCACTGGCCCATACCAGCTGGAAAAAGCATGATCCCAATTATATTCCAAATACAAAGTAATGAGGGGCTCGTGGTCTAGTGGTAACCGACAATGTTAACACATTGCAAAGGTTAAGCAACATCTAGTCAGGCCGGTCTTAGGATGGGTGATCATTTCTTAAGACACTGAGACCCTTCCGTGCTTCGGAGAGCACGTTGAACCGTCGGTCCCAGTTGTCATACGAACATCTATGGCAGTCGTTAGGGGTAGTTGGCGCCCTAAATCAAAATCCGACCGGTCTAACTACAGAACTTCGATATCGCCCTGTGGAGGTCAGATGGCAGTCGCTTCACGGAAAATATCCAAGCTCAGCCGAATCGCAGTTAGACTGGAGAGCCGACCCCAACTGAGTTGGGATAAGGCTCGATGGATGATGATACAAACAAAGTAATAGCGTGATCCTAATACCAGGCCAATGTCACTCACCTAACAATCGTAAAAAATTAGAGGCGTCCGCTACAACTTGAAGTTGTAAGTCAGTAAGGGTTGTCTCTATTGACGTCATAATTATTGGTCAAATTATGCTGGTACTTTACTGACAACCCTAACGTTCGAATTATGTTCTCTGTAAACAAAAGAATGTGCTTTAATTAACGTCGGAGTGCAAGTTCTGTACGTAAGTATTATTCCCTATTCTGTGGTAATACCTATCAAAAGCATTGCAAATGCGTAAAAACTTTTTTGGAAAATTAATCTGGTACATCTATTTTTTTTCGTTTCTTACTAAATAGTAGGAACTTACAGCAAAGGTTTCACTTAAATATAGCAAAATTCCGCTGTAGCTGTTTAACCAAGTTAACTCATGATAACTAGGTCGCCGCAGTCGCGAAACGTACCGTTACGCTGCAGCATATATTTGAGCGCAGCGAGTTTTGATTCAAAGCGATATATCTTTTGGCGATTAGCGATATATATGTTGGGGTGCAAAGGGGCTCTACCAACATCTTTAGGGCCCCAGCGACCTCACCTGCTAGTGGCGCACCTGCTGATAAATGGACGAGGCTCGTTAATTTACGGTACCTATGGAGTGGCTTCGGCCCCTACGTGGGTACCAGGTGGTACAACAGTGTTAGTCCGGGGGGGTACCACCGTGCAGCTGTGCTAAAGCCCCCCAAGTAACCCAGCCCAGGCTGGGTTGCGTTAGGGGTTCAGCAGCTGCACCGCCGGGCCCGGGGCGATGTATAATGCAGCAGGCATGGGACGAGTGGGGACGAAACGGAGTCTAGTGTGGGTGGTGTGGGTCGATTCGCCGGCCAGGGAGACCCTTAGCAACGGCGTTGCCGCGGCCGCCCGCAACACAGTCATGGGGCCCGCCTGGGTCCAACCACCCCAGGAGGCTGCCCCACATGTTGCGCATAATCCTGATGTGGGATCGCCGCTCCGGGTGGTAACCGGTGTGGGGTAGCGGCGGCCTTGCATCAGGGGGGTTTGGGAGCCCTTCCGTCCGGCGAGTCGGCTCCGACCTAACCACACGGTTCTAGACAAAGCTAGCCCCTGCGCTTTGTCACTTACTGCTGCACCAAATGTCGCCCTGTCTTCACGCTTCTTCTTCAAAATCTACAATGGCAGTGCAACAAAAAAGAAATAAACGTTACACAGCGGCCCTAGGAAACCCCACAACTTCAAATTTCGAGGTGGAGTTCACTAACGTCCGTGGACTCCATGCGAACCTCGATGCCGTCCACCACCACCTTGAGACGGCACGGCCCGCTGTGATGTTCCTCACGGAGACACAAATACGCCGCCCTGACGACACGTCTTACCTGTGTTACCCCGGCTATGTCATCGAGGAACAATTTCGAGACAAAGCCGGGGTGTGCGTGTTCGTTAGGGCGGATGTTTGCTGCCGCCGGTTGCGCTGCCTAGAGAACCCCTCCAATTCCGTCCTTTGGCTGCACGTAGACCATGGCTCTATGAGCCAGATCTACGTGTGCGTCTACCGATCCCACACAGGGGATTCTGAGACAACAAAGCTCTTCCAGTACCTCAGCGAGACGGCTGATGAAGCGCAGGTGCGGTTCCCGAACGCTGACCTAGTATTTCTGGGGGACTTCAATGGCCATCACATTGAATGGCTGGGGTCCCTCAAGACTGATCATGCGGGTAGAGCCGCCCATGCGTTCGCTCTCTCCCACGGTCTGACCCAGATGGTATGCGGGATCTCCCGGATACCAGACAGATCAGATCACGCGCCCGCTCTGCTGGATCTACTGCTGACGAGTCGCCTAGCCCAGTACAGTGTTTCGGTAGGAGCCCCACTGGGTAGTTCCGACCACTGTGTTGTTCACGTTGGCATGAAGGTGTCACCTTGTACTTGTACTTGTACTTGTCGACGCAGGCTGGTTTCCGTAATTCCACGTCTATTGCGCGGGTTTTGCGTACGGGTAGGAATCTTCTACTCGTTTACACGAGCCAGCCAATCTCCTCCAGGAACGCCAGCAGGCCCCGCAGGTTGTGCAGAGCTTCAGGGACAGTTTCCGGGTTGCCGAGATGTTTCGCCCTGTAGTTCTTGACTTCCTCACATCGTAGTAGCAGATGGCTGACCGTCTCCTCCTCAGCCATACATGCCCTGCAAAGGGGACTGTCAGTGATACCTATCGTATGTAGATGTTTGTTTAATAGGCAGTGCCCCGTTAAGACACCTGTGAAAAGACGCAGACGGGATTTTTCCATCGTCACAAGCCTCCTGGCTTGTCGGCAGTTGAGTTCGGGTAGTGCCTCCCTCGCCTGCCGACAGTCCGCTAGGCCTGTCCAGAGTGTATTGTGTAAAGTGTATGTTCTGTGGGCCAGTATTGTCCTTATAGTACCTACCGGAAGTGGTAGTATTGGCTCCGGGCCGATTGACCTTTGGCTAGAGCCGCTTCTTGCGAGCTCGTCTGCTGCGTCATTGCCTCTGGAGCCGCTGTGTCCTTTGATCCACTGTAGAGTCACGTGGTTGTACTTACTTATCTCAGCCAAGCGCTGATGACAGTCGTAGATGAGGCCTGAGCTGATGCTGTAGTTGTTTAAGGCCTGTAGTACTGACTTGCTGTCCGAGAGTATTCTAATATTTGTGTACTTTACCTCCCTGGAAGCTATAGCCGTTGCTGCCTCTAAGATCGCATAAGTTTCGGCTTGAAATACCGTGTTGTGTGATCCTAGTGGCGTTGCTATTCTGATCTGTAGGTCATCGGAGAAAACTCCGCTGCCTGTGCCAGATCTGGTTTTTGATCCATCCGTGAAGACTCTGAGCTCTGTGAGGTTTAAGCCTTCGACGTTGTCATCCTCGAATAACTGGATCTTGTACTTTTTGTCAAAAACAAGGGTTTTTGGTATTTTATCCGACCCTGACATGAGAATGGGAGAGTCATTATAGATGATATCTAGAAGCTTTGTGTGATGGGTGCTGATGTTTCTCCATAGATTTAGAGATTTTAGTCTAAGAGCTGCTGCAGAGGCTTCTTGTGTAATGTAAAGGTGCAGTGGGGGTATGCCCAGCATGGCCTCAATAGCAGCAGTCGGTGTGGTTCTCATGGCCCCCGTCACCGCGAGACAGGCTTGCCTTTGGAACTTTTGTAGTTTTTTCTGACATGTAATTTGCTGGCATTTGGGCCACCATACCAGCGCTCCGTAGCATAGCATGGGGCGTATGACCATATTATATAGCCATAGTGTTACCTTCGGCGAGAGACCCCAGGACTTACCTAGCATCTTGCGACAGTGCCAGAATGTGATGCTAGTCTTGTTTATCTTGTCGTCTATGTGTTTGCGCCAGGTCAGTTTATTATCCAAAGTGATACCTAAGTACTTAACTTCCTTGGAAAGTGTTAGTTCTGTGCCGAACAGTCTGGGGAGTCTGAAGTTGCCCAGAATTCGTTTTTGGGTGAACATTACGAGTTCCGTTTTCCCTGGATTTACGGTTAGTTCGTATTTTGTACACCACTTTTCTACTATTCGGAGAGTTGTTTGGGTGAGGTCGCATACTATATTGGCTTCCTTACCTGTGATGAGAATTGTGATATCGTCTGCATAGCCGACTGTGTAGAGGTGTTTTTTGTTTAGTTCAGTAATTAAGCTATTTATTACTAGGTTCCACAGAAGTGGTGAAAGGACTCCTCCCTGGGGGCATCCCTTAACCACCTCTACCACCTCTGTGTTATGGTCTAGTTGAAGTGTTCTGTTACTGAGCATGTTCTTTATCCATCCTGATAGCACCGGATGTGCACCATGGTGTTCCAGCGCTGCCATGATACTAGTGAAATTTGTTTTGTCAAAGGCGCCCTCAATATCGATGAAAGTGCCTAGGCATATGCCTTTGTTTTGTCTCTTCCGCCCGGCTTACCACCTGGTGGAGGGCCGATTCGGTTGATTTGCCTGATGTGTATGCATGCTGATTTGTGTGAAGTGGAAAATGGGTCAGTACATTTTCCCGGAGGGTTCTCTCACACAGTCTTTCCAGTGTTTTTGTGAGGAAAGAGGTGAGGCTAATTGGTCTAAATGATTTTGGGTTTGTGTAATCACTTTTACCTGGTTTAGGTATGAAGATTACCTTCACTCTCCTCCAGCTTGCGGGCACGTACCTGTAGGCTAGGCAAGCTTGCATAATGGATAGTAGTGGTATGTAGAGTTTTTCCCCTCCCCACTGTAGGAGTGCCGGAAATATTCCATCCGGACCAGGGGATTTGAAGGGTGAGAAACTGTTTATCGCCCATGAGAGCTTATCTAGTGTTATTACAGTGCGCGCATAATTCCAGCCTTCTTCTGATGGAAGTGACCAGTCCGTTCTTGCCTCTGTAATTTGTAAGAACCTGCAGTCGGGGAAATGAGTCTTTATCAGAGTTTGTTGTGCTTCCCCCGGTGAGCTGGTATAGTTTCCGTCTTGTTTTTGGATACTGCCTATCCCATGGTGTGGTTGGGTGGCCAGTAACTTCCTGACGCGGTTTGCTTGTTCGCAGGAGTTTATACTTGTGGTGAAGTTTCTCCATGCTTCAGTAGATCTGTATCGGATACGTTTTTTGTATTTTGACTTTGCCTCTTTGTAGGAGTCCCAGTCTTCGTTTGCTCTAGTGTTTATGGCCCTATTGAAGCGTTTCCTGACCAGCTTACGGAGCCGCTTCAGTTCGGGTCCCCACCAGTTTTGTTGTTTTTCGGGTGCGTTCGCCCGTGGTGTGTACAGTGGACACGCAGTTTGATAACTGTGGTCGATTATGTTTGATATAACACTTACCTGCGCCTCAATTTGCTGTATGTCATCTATGGATGGTGACAGAGGCTGGTCGTCCAGTTTCGAGTGCAGTGTTTGTGTACTTTATTTTGTTTGTTTTTCGTGGATTCCTGCTTGGTGGAGGCAGGGGTATGTTAATTTGTATGTCGCATCTTATTCTCCTATGGTCGGAGCATGATGCCTCCTTCGATACGTGCCAGTTTGTTACGAGGTCCCTTAATAAGTCAGTCGTTAGTGTCATGTCTATAATGGTTTGGCATCGTTTTGTAACGAAGGTTGGTTTACATCCCTTATTCAGGATGTTTAAGTTAGTGCTAAAAAGATATTCAACTAAATCGTTACCTCTCTCGTTGCACCTGTCCATGCCCCACAGTGTGTGGTGCGCGTTTGTGTCGGCTGCTAGTAGCAGCTCCGTTTTTGTTGCTTCGCAGTGGTTGATTAGCCCGGCGAAGTTGTGTGACGGTAATCTTCATTCTCTGGCATGTATGCTGATGCAATGACAAGTTCCGGTATGATGTGGTCCAGAGTTGTGGAGATCCGTATTGCGGTTAAGTCTCTGGAACAGAACTCTGTGAGTAAATGTGCATTTATGTCCCTCGTGACGTAAATGCATGTTCTGGGGCCCGTGTCATGTGGGCACGACACGAACAACTTACCTCTCATATTGGCGAGTCCATGTATGCGGCCACTTTTTATCCAGGGTTCCTGGATCAGGACAACGGCACTGGTGTTGTTCTCCAGCCATTTGCACAGTGTCGCCGTTGCCGACATGCTGTGCTGGAGGTTTGTTTGGAGGATTTTAATTGGGTGCTGGGTCGAAGTAGCCATCGGGTATGACCAACTCCTCCTCTCCCGTGTCCAGGCTCGCTATCAGGCGTGAGATTTCCCCGTCCGAGCGATAGGGCGAATCGTCCTCCTCGGCATCGCGTGGAGGTCCTGGTAGCGTACCTGATTGTTCCGCTGTTGCGGCTGTGGGTCCTGCTTCCCCGATTCCGGGAACTGGTTTAAGCGCAGTGACAGTGTTGGGTTCCGGTACAATGCTCGGTGCATCCTCCGCTGTCCCCCTTGTGCGACTTACTGGTGTTGCTGATGTCACCTCCTGCACGTCCTGTACAAACGTCACGACGACTATGGCACTACTCGTCAGCGGATTGGGACGGTCTACGCGATTATTATGCGTCCGTCCCCTGGAGCCAGCGCTGCTTTGTAGGAAAGGCTCCTTCGGATAGTGCTTCTGCTATTGCTGGCGAGATCAGTTTAGGGATGGATTATTACATCCCTTTCACTGATGTCGCCAGTATCCGCAGAGCCCGTCCCTGGTTCGGGCGAGATTGTGCCAAAGCTGTTCGACAAAAACAGTCGGCATATCGCGCCTGGATCAGGGCCCGGGCTGTGCGTGACCCAAACGTGGGCCACCTCAAAGCAGCGTACAACCGGGCCACAAAATCGAGTAAGAGGGCCTTTAAGAGAGCGGATGCCCAGCGCGTCGCGCGGCTTGGTCAGGAGCTCACTTCCCATCCCACGGGCAGCCGTGGATTCTGGCAACTGGCCAAAGCCGTGCAATCTAACTTTTGTCAGCCCTCGCTGCCACCGCTGCGTTACCCAGATGGAACACTGGCTCACAAAGCCCAAGAGAAAGCGGATATGCTCGCAGACCTCTTTGCGGCTAATTCCCGGGTCGACGACCGTGGCCTGCAGCCCCCCGCCATCGCCAACTGTGGCCACACAATGCCTGACATTGTTATCAGGCAATGTGATGAACGGGCACTGCTGCGGTCACTCGACATGCGGAAAGCCAGTGGCCCTGACGGCATTACGGCGGTGGTGCTACGAAAATGTGCAGCTGAGTTGTCTCCAGTATTAACGCGTCTGTACCGCCTGTCATACTCTTCAGGGCTCGTGCCGGAGGTCTGGAAGGAGGCGCACGTACAACCGATCCCCAAGAAAGGGGATCGGTCCGATCCAGGCAACTATCGACCCATAGCTGTCACCTCAGTCATTTGCAAGGTGCTTGAGCTCCTTATAAATAAGCAGCTCATGCAATTCCTAGAGGATCACTCGCTAATCAATGATCGACAATACGGCTTCAGGCCAAAGCGATCAACGGGTGATCTTCTGGCATTCGTAACGCATGTCTGGGGTGGGGCTATGGAAAGGCACGGCGAGTCCTTGGCTATTAGCCTGGACATCGCCAAAGCCTTCGATAGGGTCTGGCATGCTTCGCTCCTTTCCAAGCTTCCGGCATATGGTCTACCTCCTCAACTGTGCAGCTGGATTGCCAGCTTTAAACGAGCGCCGAGTGCGGGTCCTCTGCGATGGCCAGGCTTCTCGCTTCTTGCAAGTGAATGCCGGGGTACCGCAGGGGTACGTACTATCACCAACTCTCTTTCTTCTGCATATCAATGATATGCTATCCCTCGGGAACATTCATTGCTATGCAGATGACAGCACACTGCACGGGAGTTACTCGGTTCGTCCGACGGCGGGGCGATCTGAGATTGAGGAGGAGAGACGACGACTCGTGGCTGATCTCGACCGTAACCTCGACAGTATCTCTCAATGGGGTACCGAGAACCTGGTCGAGTTCAATGCCCGCAAAACACAGGCGTGTGCATTTACTGCGAAGAAATCCCCTTTCCTTCCCCTACCCTCTCTTCAGAATGCATTATTACCAATGAAGGACAACCTTGATATCCTTGGCATAGACGTTCGTCGAGAGCTCAATAATAAAAACTACATCGAAAGATGTATAGGGCTAGCTTTGCGGAAACTAGGAATACTGAATAAGGTAAAGAGATTCTTTACACCGGACCAGAGGTGTCTGCTGTACAAGACGCAGATTAGACCCTGCGTCGAATACTGCTCTCACCTCTGGGACGGCTCCGCGAAGTATCTGCTGGACGCTCTCGACGCTATGCAGCGACGGGCTATCCGTATTATAGATTGTCCGAAGGTAACGGGAAGTCTTGAGCCGCTAGCTCAGCGCCGAACAATAGCTTCCTTGGCCGCATTCTACCGTATTTACCACGGCGAGTGTTCTGAAGAGCTCTTCAATCTGATCCCACCCCCTTCCTTCCGATCCCGAACGACTCGTGCCGGGCAGAGATGCCACCCCCACACAGTGGATAGCATGTTCGCGAGAACCGAACGTTTTAAACGTTCGTTTCTCTGCCGAACGATAGTGGCCTGGAACGCCCTGCCTGTGCACGTGTTTCCTCCCACATATAGTCCTGGGTTCTTTAAGCGGAGCGTGAAGAGGCACATCAGTAGGTCGTCAAGTTGAGGGCCACTCTCAATAGTAATGTGTGCTGTGAGAGTGGCCCACAATCGCTAGACGTCGTCACGACTTACCACCAGGCGGGCGGCGTCAATTTGGCGAACCAAATATAAAAAAAAAAGGGTTCATAGACTAACAAAGTTTTAGATTGGACATTTAATACACGCACAGTCACCTGTTAAACTAGGTCGCCGCAGTTGCGAAACGTACCGCTACGCTGCAGCATATATTTGAGCGAAGCGAGTTTTGATTCAAAGCGATATAACTCTGTCAAAGTATTTTTTGTCATTACGTTATGGGAATTTTTACCATCAATTAAATTATTTTTATTTGATCGAAATTCAAAATTCTGGCTTCGTAAAAACCTGGGTAATTCTGTAAGCTTTTGATGAGTGCAAGAAAATCCGAAATCGGCCGAGTATTCGCCGAGAAACAATTTAACATAAATCGTAATTTGAGTCACCCGTTGAGAGCTCCGCTCGCCTTCGGCTCGCTTCGCTCAATAAGCATGTTAATAAACATGGCCGGCTAGCCGCGGTTAAAATACACATAGAATACTAACACATTTCCATAATAATCTCTGTGACCGCAATAGGTAGTGAATATGAATGTGTTTATACTTACCTACTTATGTGTAGGTAGGTATGTTTTATTTAATTTGCTATCAACCACACGCTTTATATAAATTGCTTCTAATTAAATACGGTTTTATCGTACGAGTGTTTGTAACTATCGGTTGGTAATCTTTCCAATGTTTTCTTTATCCGTGATCGCCTGATCCCAGTTACAATGAGCGTACATTTCACAATCTCTGCAAATAATCTCCGTGTATTATTAAACAAGCAACAGCCACTATCACATAAGTCTGCAAGAACTTCGGGAAACTGGTCAAGTTTGCGCACGACTTCTCTAAAATAAATTGGATAAGATAAATAAAAGATGTGAGATTGTATTATCTAGTGTTTAGGAGTTAAAACATGTGTTTTGTGAATGACGTTGATAGTGAATGTAATAAATAAATAGTTAAATAACTGTACGAGTGTTCAGTGAATTGATTTATCGAAGTGATTTAGTTATCGTTTTTTATTTAAGTTTATCTATTTTAAATAGCAATTATGGGTGGTAGACAAGTGCAATATCTATCAGCATTAGCTGGTAAGTATAATTAATAGTAATACTTTATTAGGGGGGATAATTTATTAGAGATTTTAAAGGATAGCTCAAACATAGTTTAAATACTTTACAATTGTTAATATATAAACATTATAAATTACAGCTATAACCCTGACCCTCCCCAGTATTTTTAATTTTATCTATTGGTAGTTACAAATAATTCCTTAAACATCGTTCTCTTATTTACAATAAGAATTACAATATACATAATTTTATACCAAAAATTTTTACATGATAAAATATCGTTTAAAAAATCCTCCGCGTCATTGTCGACGTTGGATGGCGATACTTATTCTTTGGGCCATAAAATAGCCAGCCTTCTGGTCCTGAGAAGCATTATTGTCAATTTTTTTAGGATCCAATGATCAAAAAATAACTTAATCACGAACTTGAAAACATAATATAACTGATTGCAAAGTTATTGTTTGCGTGGAGACAGTAGAGACTGACACCCAAACAAGTTTTATAGCTGTATTTCATACTACAAGAGCCCGCATTTCGACCCTAACATTACAATGTTTAAATAGAACATACCTAAGGCATATTCAATGCATTTTTAAAGAAGGCTTATGTATCGCCTATAAGAAGGTAAAAACATGTGATGTTGTTGTAGAAACGACGGGACGTGCGAAATAACTGTAGTGAGCATTGCACATTGTAACTGTAAATTTAAAAATTCCATTTTAAACAGGTTCAAGCCTACCAGTTTTTGTAAAAATAGCTTTATTGATAAACTTTTTACCCTATAGACCTTTTTATTAAAGCACGGAGAGCGGGTGTCGCCTTATTAAACCATGTGTCATGATTTTCCTTCAAACTCAAGTTGTTTGTGAATTTTACTGTCAAATATATGCAGAATCAGCGGAGTCCGAACGCTGACGGTGTTCTTATGAAGTCTATCTTAATCCAAGCTATTAAAATTTTAAGACAAAACTTTCATCGTATTTACTTCTTCGTTCTTGTCTTCTTCGTGGCAAAATTGCCACTTAAATGCTACAAGTATTGACTTACCTTGAAAATGATATCATTGATATTTTGTTTGCATTATTGATAGTAAAGTTAAATAGTTAATATTATGTGTACCTTATACGTATATCTTATGTACAAATATCGCAATATTAAGGCAATTAAGGCGAATACACACACACACACAGTACGGCGAGAAAACATCTAGACATAGGTACGTTACACACACGGTGCTCCCGAGGTACACCTCGCATTGTGAGTCTTTGGTCCACACGTACCCTCCTTGGTCACATTGGTCGTGGCACTGACACACGTTGGCTCGCTCCACGCGTGCTTAGCACATGCCTCGATCATGACTACAACTATGACCGTCCACAAATTAAGAAGCATGCGATGACGTGCGCTGCACAATGCACATGCCTAATATGTGTGTACCCGCCTTAATGAGGCATGTTTCCACTATTTGATACAATAATTAGGTCATACAGCCACAGAATAGGGAATAGTATGTAAGTACTTACAGCTGTCAATGTCACTATCAAATTGTAGTCATGTGGTGCCATTATCATACTCTCAAACTGATAGGCATGAAAGGTTATAAATGTCATATTATAATCCTATGTGGCATTATTAACGTGTGAGTCGTAGCTATCTTTTAAGTTTTACATGTATGTACTATTTTTTTTTCAACACACTTGCTCATAAAGTGGCTTTATGGACACCGCAATTAGCACAAGCTCTGCTTAGTTTGAGGCTAGATGGCGTTGTGTGAATTGTCCTAACATATTTATTAATTAATTATTATTAATTTACCTATCTTTCGCTTCCAGTATCACTGGTCTCACTGTGCGGTGGAGCAACCTACTTCTGGATAACATCAACCTTACCGAGGTTTCACAATCAGGAGATAGTTCCTGACATAACAAGTGTATGTTCCTTTCTTTATTGTGTTTATTCTTAGAAGTCTTTTAACAGATTTTATTTTTATTTACCATATTTAAGTATGAGTTAGTGTAGTGTAATAGTGCAGTGAGGGTTAGGGTGTCGCAAAGAGGGTCCCGGACTTAGAAAAACTTCGAATGATTTTTGTATGAAGCAGAGACTTGTAAAATTTTCACGACTTCACCTAGTGTCGCAAAGAGGGTCCCGGACATAGCCGAATTTCTGACTGATTTTTGTATAGGGCACGGACTTGTAAAATTTTCACGATTTTTGTCGACCTATTGGGGGAGGTGCGGAGGTCGTTGAGGATGACCTTGGAAAATCATTATGGTTAACACCCCGACTCCAGAGTACCCCGACTCGGATAGGTTAGGTTTAAATAAAAAAAACCTAACCTAGAAGGCTAAGGCGGGAGCTCCGCTCCGCTTTGCTCCCGCCTTAGCCTTCTAGGTTAGGTTTTTTTTATTTTGTTTGAACCACCCAGAAATAGGAGCCCCGCGAAGCGGGGCTCCTTCGACCCATCTGTTAATCGTTCATATTAGACCAAATAAGTTTTAAATCTTTAAAAAAAAAAAACAAAAAAAAAAAAATTAAAAAAAAATCCTAATATACACTTTTTAAGCAATCCGGGTCTTAGAAAATTTTGACTTAATTTTTGTATGGGACCCTCTTTGCGACACCCCGACCGCAGTGAGTGCTATATAAAGTATAGCACTCACTGCACTATTACACTGACAACAGACAACATGAACATAGTGTCATTAATCATTCATATAGAGACAATAAGAAAAGTGCCAATGGACACATTCTTCAATCTTAATTATTTAGCAATTTAAGTTAGATACAAATTGCTTATTAGTCTTAAGGCTAGATTGTAATTATATTTATGAAGTAACATATTATTACTGTTACGACATAAACACGAGCAAAAAAAAACAAACAAACTTAGGCTCATAAAATATCAAAACATGTAAACTTATATCCGTATTGGGTGATTTATGTTTTTAATATCTAAAATCAAAAAATCAAAATCATCTGAATACTACTCGTATTACCAAGGAGTATTTAATCCCACCAAAAACATAAATGTAAACTAGTGGTTCTGTGAACCGTAGACTTCGGGAGCTTTGTTTAGAAAATTTATTTTTCAATTTTCTTCATTACCTACTCTTTAATTTTTCATCCAATCCAAAAAATATCATTCATATGTTATTCATTGTAAGCAAGGAGTGTGTGTGTACAGTTTCATGAAAATCGGTTGATAAATACGGCCGCAAACATGATCTGACAGAACCCGTAGATGTAGAGATGTAGAGGTACAGACGAAAGAAATTCTCCCCAGTCTGCAAGTTGAAACGGAGAGCCAAGTTCAATACAAAAATTATGCTTGGCTGTGGGCTTCACCGCAAAAAGAATGGAGATCTAAACGAGTGCCAAGTTCTATGCAAAATCCAAATATATATTTATAGGAAAACAAAATAACATTATGAACAAGTATTAAACTCTATTTCTTTGCTTTATTGGATACCTATAACAATTGCTGTTATTAAAAAAAAAGTGAGGTCTTAAAGTAGGCTAGATTTGACTTGGCCAGTTTTCATTACATCAGTCATTTTACAAAGTTATTCAACATTATACAGGGTTATTTGTAATTAACTAGCATCCTCGCAGGGGTAGATAGCTGACCTCATAAGCAACAACGTTTGTTCTACGACTTTTTATAATTCATAGTTTTTACTTTCATACAAAAATAAATATTAATTTAGTTTTGCGTCTGACAGAACAGTTATTAACTCTACGCCGCAGTTTACGCGCATCGTAAAAATTAGGTAAACAAACTTGTATCATCAATTCATGCAATGCACGGATAGGAGGCGAGGCGCGTGGCGGCGCGGCGCTAGCGCCTTTGACCTTGACCAAATGGGTCAGTCTTTTTGCGAGCCACCACGCCAGTCGGTCGCTAGATGAGCGCGCGTCACAGGTGTGCATCACTTGTCCTTGTGTGCCACGATTTTTCGCGTTACCGTGTTGCGTCGATCTGACTATCGCCATGCCTTAATCAGTATTCCAATGTGGAATACATGGAAATGGTGAGGATGCTTGCTAGATGTGATGATAATGTGGCGGAAGCCTGCCGCCAATATGCAGTAAGGTTTCCAAATCTACCTACACCGAGCCGGGCAACTATGTTATCTGCCACACAGCGATTACGCGATTACGGACAGTTCCAGCCGAGGTTCAGTGATAGTGGTCGTCCACCGAGGCACTCAGTACCGGAACAGGAAAGGATACTGGAGTTGTTTGAGGATAATCCCGCCGCAAGCACCAATGATGCCGCGCTACGGTTTAATGTATCACAGTTCTTCGCGTGGAGTTTATTTATATTATTATGTATTCTTAGTTTTAAGGTATATATTTATGGGCCGTAGATTAGTTTATAAGATCTGTAACTAGTCTAAGTTGCCTGAAATAAAAGTTTTAAATAAAAAAAAAAATTAAAAGTCGTAGAACACACGCTGTTACTTATGATGTCGGCTACCTACCCCTGGGAGGATGCTTGTTAATTACAAATAACCCTGTATATATATTTACATAAATTTTTAATTCTGATAAAAACTGGCCAAGTTAAATCTTACCTACGTTTAGATCTAAAAATAAAAAAAGTAAAAAAATAGGGGGGTCCTTATTTTTTATTTTTAGATTTTATCCTACGCTTACACACAATTACCTAGCTGGATTCCAAATATCATCCTTCTAGGTCATATTCTCAAAGTAGGTTAGATTTAGGTACTATATGTCAGTTAATCAGTCAGTGTTAAAATTTACGACTTTTTGACCTTCATATCTTTATAACCGTTTGAGCTAGCTTCATGAAATTTGGGCTTCTAGATTTCCTTATAGATATAATTAAACACACGTAGTTTTATGTGTTTACGTTAAAGAGGTTTTGAGTTATAGAAGGGTCAAAAGTGGCACCAAGTGGTTCGAGTAATATTACACTCGGCGCTGGCTACCCAGTTCCGTTGCTTGAACTTGGCTTGACACGCTGCCTAGATTACGTGTTGGAATCATGTTGGAATGCATTTGCGTAGTTCACCATCCCGATAGCGCGGACGGAGTAACGACCGAGTTATGACACAATGGAAATGAGTCCTATACCTACATTAAGTACCTAGGCAATTATTCCCAGTTTTTCCTATAGTACCTATCTAGATATCCATCTTTTCATCTATCTTCTCCTGCACACGGGACACCTGGTGAAAGACGACTGAGGCTTCTTTTTTTTTTTTAATTCCTCGAGACCGCGCCCGCTCCCATGTCCATTGCTGCGAGACGCCCGTCTCTGGCACACACCAGAAGGCATCTCCAGTGGCGAGAAGGCATCTCCAGTGGCGACGACGGAGGCTCTGGTAAATGTCACAAAGTGCCCGGAAACGGTAACAGGCTCTGCTGAAATGCGTGTACATTATTCTCCTCTGTCTACCACTTCAGCGATATTGAAGTCTTTTTATGTATGATAATATTTTATATTCTGTTTACAGAGCGAGATATCATGGCTGGTGTCAATTATGATCATTGGGTTGGTTCTTGGAAGCGGTATATCCAGCTACGTATCAGACAAGTTTGGAAGACGGACAACTCTTACAACAAGCGCTTTACCACATGTTTTAGGCACAGTAAGTAGTGTTCACTTACAATAACTTAGGAGTTCTCAATTCACTGTCGGATTATGATGAAATAATTGCAGATTCTCCTCTCGACTCGTACCTCTCTTCAACCGACTTCCAAAATATGAGGGAGGTTCTCAATTCTCATGTCTTTGGACTGCGTGAACCGATTAGGAATTGTTTTTAATTGAAAGCTCCCAAAGGTCCCATTCCGAAATTTATTTGGTTCCATTCCGGTAATTTGAAGTCGATTGCTGTGTCAATTTGAATTCGGTTGCTGTGTCAATTTGAATTCGGTTGCTGTGTCAATTTGAATTCGGTTGCTATGTCAATTTTTGACGTGTAATTGCAAACCACTGACAAAGTCTGTGTATGTAATGTACTCCTGCTAACTTCCTCAGGGATATAGGTCTAATTATATGTATGTAGGTATGTCAACATATACCTAATGATTCTGCTGATACTTTCATTTGAACTTGACTTATGATCCTGAGTTTAAATTCCACCAAAAATTATTTCGGTGTGGAAATTTATGAACACATACGTCATTCTAATTTCAGGTCATCTTGTTGTTTTCTAAGAACACGTGGATGTTATATATAGTAAGAATTTTATGGGGATGTAGCATTGGAATGAGTTCAACAGTAAGTTTATAAAATATAACAATTTTATAATTATTACATTAATGATTCCAAAAAAAAAGAGAAAGAGATACAAAGTTATACAAAGTTTCGATTATTTGAAGTATATACTAATGTGTGCATTGTATGTACTTAAAATACAAGATGCAAGAACAATAAGTATTAGGTATAACTCGCGCATTGTAATTTGGCCATAGTTTGAAATAAACAATACGGCATAAAACCACGACGACGTGTCAGAAATCAGTTACATTCATTTTATAGTTATTAATTCAGTGCGAAAGTGTTGGGACCTCAGCATGTGTTCCAGTAGATATAGAGGTTTGTCACTTACCCAGGTCCCACTTAACCAAGTTTCATTGTATGTAGAGAAGAATACTCTACTGCTCTATGTGGTATGTGTAGGTATACGACTGCCGTTTGTGATGGCCCGGGTTCGATTCCCGGAGTTTGGGTATAATATGTTTATCGAAGTATGTTTAGAGAAGGAAAACTCGACACAAAACCCTATACCGACTGGTCTGGCCAGCGTGGTATATTATGTAGCAGTGGGTGTCAAAAAGGCTGATATGATGATGATATTATGAGTGTAGACTGGTCTTTCGACAGAGACAGCGTCTGAGTGTGATTATTTAACTGACACGATAATTAACTGTTCCCTTTTTAATGTTCCCGATGAACTCCCAGTGACAGTGTTAATTAAGTGTCGCTATAAAATTGCGTTCGGAATTAATTGATATCAGTGGATTTCAGGTCAGTGGTACAAGTTGAATGAACGATTCAAACTATTACATTCGTAGAGGTTAAAGACCATATCACGATTTAGATATCAGTAAAAAGTCAATTAAAATTTGTTTCTTTTCAGATTTCTAGCGTGTACGTATCAGAAATAGCAGATAAAGAAATAAGAGGAACTTTGACAGTATTCACAAGAATAATGTTCAGTGTAGGGATCGTGATAGTACTTGTTGCAGGCTCCTACATATCATATCTAGCTCTGAATGGCATGATGCTAGCCTTCCCTGCTATATACTTAGTTGCGTGTTTGATGATACCGGAGAGTCCATACTATTTAATTAAAGAAGGAAAGGTGGAAGCAGCCACACAGGCTTTGTTAAAATTAGGTGGACACAAAAATGAAAAGGTAAATTTACATATATACCAATAAGTTGACTTCAATTGAATAGTAGGTATACCTGTTTCTTAATAGAGCAATGCACTTCACCCGAAACAATCATAATAATTGATTTATAATATTGATAAACATGACGTCCATGCCTCACTATGGTTTGAAGCAGGTCATTAAAATTTAATAAATAAACTAGTTATCCCGGCGAACTTTCTACCGCCTGAAATTTTACTTTTAAACCTTCCCTGGACTTTCCCGGATATTTTAAACTTAGCCAAATCGGTCCAGCTGTTCCCGAGTTATAGCGAGACAATCGAACGGCGATTCATTTTTATTTATATAGAATAGAATATTGTGGAAAAGTGTATACATGTTTGTTCAATATGTATGTGTAGCAAGTTTTATTATAATACTAGCGGACTTCGCTTGACAAATTATATACACAAAATCTTTCCAAACCTCTCTAACCATTGATAAAAACCGAATCAAAATCCGTTGCGTAGTTTTTAAGATCTAAGCATAGATGGGGTACGGAAGCGACTTTGTTTTATACTATGTTATTTGTTGTTATGATGAAAATTCTTTCTAGTTGTTCGTGTTATTTTACTTGATTATGCACTAACAAAATATGAGCATAAACATTATGACTCTGTCAACCCCTTTAGGCAGAAACTGATAAGTCTGATAACTTTTTGTGTTTCATATAAACATTGCAACTTAAGTCATTACTGCAATCCTACCCTTTATAAAATATATTTTCCATTGAAGGTAATTGAAGAAAAGTTGAGTTTAATGCGCTCCGATGTAAGAAAAGAAATGGCGAGGTCTGGTACATTGAAGGAACTGTTAACTGGTAAACAATATAGACGTGCTATCGTTGCAGTTACGGGTAAGCTTCATTTGATTGGACAATTTTATTTCTAAGTAGCTGAGGTCGTGACTCGTTCTGTAGGTTCTTAAGCTTAAAACACACTGGTCCTTCACATACGACGTATGCCACGCGACGTGGGAGACAGCGACACACTGGTCCTACGTCTTAAGACGTTTAAATTTTTTACGCGCTATGACACTTTAAACGTGTGTGACAGCGTCGCACGCGTGGGATAGCATGGGAACACGCGAATCTGGCGCGGTGATGCGTAAGATAGCGTAGCGAATAAACAGACAACAAATACAAACATACAAATTGTATAGGCCAGATCCTGTTTAGATGACATAATGCGGGGTGTACGTCGCATGCGAAGAATGAGTTTGCCCGTCCCTTCACTCTCGCGAAAAATTAAAAGCCCCTGACACAAAGCCCAAAATTCAAATCAACCTGTCCGCAGTTAAAAGTATGTATATTTTGTGTAAAACCCAGAATTAATCAACAGCAACGTATACTACCACCTTCTCAATATTCATAATTTTCTAATAATATTGCTAGAAATTAAATTGCAATTGCTTTGTGATTTAAGTCATTTATAACGTTGGTGTCCCTGAATTTTGACCTAGTGACATTTTGGTACTTTTTTTTTTTTTTTTTTTTTTTTTTTTTTTTTTAATTCCGCGGCCCAAGGCCGCGGCCGCTCTAACGTCCGTTGCCGGGCGTCCCTGGTTACTAGCAGAGGGTATGTCCAGTGGCGCCCGGCGGACTTTGACCACCCCTGTGGTCTCTGCGGGTGTTTGGTCGGGACGAGAATCCCGCGTCATTGGGGTCGGGTTTTATCCCGCGTCAGTGAGTGAATCTGGTTGCGTGCTATGGGGCAAAGGCCCCGCAGCACGCAACCCTTCTAGCCTGCTTCTGTAAGGACGGTGGGTGGCGATCCCGCCGTCCTCAGGCCCCGATCATGGAGGACGATAGTCTTGGGCGTAGTCGCGTAGTCGGGGGCGGCCTCCTTCGCGAGCATGACTTGCTCGCAGAAGGACACGGCCGCGTTTCACCTACTCCCGCTGGATACCATGGCTTGAAGCATGGTCCCCAGCGAGAGGGTATCCACGCCCAGACCCACTACGAGGTCCCGGCGCTGACTCGCACATTTTGGTACTTGTGATATTCAGCCTTCACTTGTTTAACTGGATGTGAAGAAACTAAACCGAGGTTAAGAGAAGGTATTCAATAATTTAGAACAAACCTTCGTCTGATTAAACAATGCATTATTTATTTACAACTAGCTGTTGCCCGCAGCTCCGCCTGCGTGTTATAGCTTTCTTGATCACCACCTATTGTATCTTAAGATAAAATTATTATAGTATCTTAGCCGTGTGCAGCCCCTTAGTGAACTCCACTGCGGGTGACGTAACCTACGACAAACTTATTATTTGCGGTTGGTACAGTAATCGGGTCTAGGGATCGAACCGCAAAAATAAGTTTGTTTTTTATTGTATGTACTTTTCCGGGATAAAAAGTACCCAGTGTGCTGCCCAGGATATTAAAGAATAATTATACCAAGTTTCATCGTAATCGAACCGGTAGTTTTTGCGTGATGCCTGAACAAACAGACAGACAGACAAAAAAACTTTTAATCATATTTTTGGGTTCGGTGTCGGTCTAGTAACACCTCCTGCCATTTATTTTTTTGATATTTTCAATGTACAGAATATTCACTTCTACAGATTTATTATAATAACTTACAATAAGAATCACAATATACATAATTATATTGTAAAAATATTTACACTACAAAATATCGTTTAAAAATCCTCCGCGTCATTCATTAAGCGTTTAGCAATGTCTCTATAAAGGCGACGAGCGCTTGGACCCCATGACCCCAGTGTCTCAACCTCAAACGGCTTAAATATCTAATCACCTGCTAGGTAAGCATATTTACGCCGTTTGCGTCAGCCGATGCAGCTGCGTCGCCGGCAAATCCACATGTAATTGGAAGGTGTGAAGGTGCTAAAGTGTCAACGCAAGTAGCGTTGCACACCTAAGGCCTTCCTATCTTCATTAAACAATTTATGAATGTTTTTCAAATCTTTCAGGCTTGAGGTCATTCGCATTGCTGTCGGGTTTAATTCCTATTCAGCAGTACCTTGGCAGGATATTAGAGCAAAGTAGTCCTGACATTGACGTGGGGACAGTTCTCATTGTGTTTGGAGTAGTTCGTTTGGTAGTCTGTAAGTATTGGTATAACATCATACCGATTTAATTAAAAAAATTGACCGTCATGGGATAAGAGTACTTTCAATTGGAAAATTGTATGTAAAAATTTCAAAAAATCATTATTTAAAATATTCGATTTTTATGAGTATGAAGTTTTTGCCCAATGATAGGGAACTTTTTTAACTACAATTGAAGCAAATTTAAAGAAAATCATTTTGGAATTATTCAGAAAAAATTAAAAGCCTGTTTTTTGCGGTTTTTCACTCCTCAAAAGTGATGTTAATGGAAAAGTTATGTCAATGAGCTTTCCCACTATTAAAATACAAGTTCGTGCTAAATTTGAGCGAAATCGGCAGAATTGTTCAAGCTGTAGCCCTCCGTATCCACACATTTTCCAGAAATCACTGTTTTCGACTCAGTGGAGTTTAAATTTGACTTTTTACACGATCACAAAAAATCTACTTATGGAATATAAATAGAAGTAGTTAAGTAAAAGCATCTTGGGTCCAAGTCAATCTAACGTGTAAGTGCAATTTCACCGATCAACCGTCAAATTTACCGATCAACTGACTTTGACAAAGTATTACAAGTTCCCGATTAGCGGCAGTGGCCTGTCGTCGCAGGTAAAATTGGGGCTTATAATATAAACAGGCTTGGCTATAATGTATGAAATAAGGATGAAAGGTATGATATAATTTCCAAAATATTTTTGGAAATTTCGACGGTAATTGAAAATACCTATAAAATAATCAGTAAGTAAGATTACTTACTGATTATTTTATAGGTATTTGTAGAATATGTAAGATTCAAGGAACTTTTGTAGAATAGATTATTAAGGATGTAATTCAAGGAACTTTTGTAGAATAGATATTCTACTAAAGTTCCTTGATAAGATTCATCTTCTTATCTTAAAACAAAGTCGTGTTGGTAAAGAGATTAATGGCGCGAGAACGGCTGGACCGATTTCGCTAATTCTTTTTTTGTTGTGTTCGTTATTATCGGGAGAAGGATCTTTTGAAAAAAAAACAATAGTAGTACGGAACATTAGAAAAATTAATGCGGTACGAAGTTCGCCGGGACAGGTAGTAATAATATACAATGAAGCGTGTGTCGCCTGTTGTCGAGTATAGGCAGAGGCAATACCTCACATTGCACTACAATTTTTTTGGTCCCACATAGTCCGCATTTGCAGTTGCTTGTAAGTTCTTGATAGGACTCAACTTAAATTGAAACTTAACATATGTTCGTATTTTGTTTCAGGTTTGGTATCACCTTTAATAATAGACCGGATTGGACGTCGTCCTTTGTTGATCAGCTCTTATTTAGCTACGGGATCTATTTTTGTTTTACTTGGAATATATTTCTTTCTACTACAAGTGATTGGTCTCAGTAATGATACTCTCAAGTTATGCCGATACGTGGTATTTATAGGCATTACCATCGCTTGTTCTATCGCTAACATTGGTTATAATCTTTTGATTTTCATAATGCCCGCAGAACTATTTCCTTTAAACGTCAAATCTATAGCAATGACTGCGTTATTTATTTTTGCATCAGCACTGCAGTTTAGTGCAGTAAGAGGATATCAAATAATGGAGGATTGGGTTGGACTTTATGGACTGTTTTGGCTTTATTCAATCATTACGTTTGGTGGTGCAGTGTTTTCGTATTTTCTAATACCAGAAACGAAAGGGAAAAGTCTTAGAGAAATTCAAATTGAACTACAAGGAAATATTTATGATGAATCTTGTGAGAAATTGAATCAAGTTGAAGTAGTTAGCGATAATGTGACACACAATGTGGAACTCACAGATATGGTTAAAAATTCTAAGTAGTTAGTAAGTATTAGTTAATTAAGCAAATACAATTCTTAGATACATTATAACTAATGGGATTCATATTTTTTGAAAAATAAGTGTAACCTTTGTTTCTCGGCAGAAGTCTGCGAATATCTCGTTTCTTAACGAAGAGTCTTATAAGGCGGCACACGTCATCACAAAATAAATAACATGACAACGCTGTTAACCTGGTGGAACTTTGCAAATTGCAAGTCGACGTCGAGGCGGAAGTATTTTTTGTCCCGTGTTTGTAAATACGAGTATAAATGTATTGAGACAGAAACCTTTATTATAACAATTGTTGAAAACAAAAATTCACATGGTGTTGAGACATTGGAATAAAAGTAACTTATTAAATATTTTTTATTTATTAAATAAAATTAAGCCTGTGTGTGGCGGCTTATGTGCGTGTTTGTTGTTTGAACACACCGTTTGGAATTAGAGCTGATATGTGATGATGACGATTCCACCATGACGTTACAAAAGAATAAGACAGTTTTGTAATACCTAGTCAAGTAGGTATTATATAAGTACTTTATTAAAAAAATGATAAGAAATCATTACGTCCAAGAAGTTGGCCCCCCACTTGTCGATTACAAAAATTTTGAAAGTTGTTCTGGGTTGTTCTAGGTTTGTGCTACTTTGTTCCAAAACATTATAGAGCTAAGACTGAAATTTTCAGAGAAAATCCAAAAAAGCTAATTTCTGAGCTGGCCCCCCACTTTTAAGATATCACGATTCTGGCGGTTGTTCTGGGTTGTGCTAAAGGGTGCCTGTCACCACATGGCCTCCTGTGGACGGTGGTCCCCCGACCAACCGCCCACGGCCAGACAAATTACTCGGGGCCGCGCAAAAATTCTGCGCGGCGACGACCCCGAACTGCGCGGCGGGGCGGGAGCGTCTGTCCAGAGCGCTCCCGTACCCGTAGCGCCTCGTGCTTTGCCGCCATCACCTCGCTAGCGAACGAGGCAATGGCGGCCCAACTCTCCCGGCCGCCGACCATGGATAGAACCACGGCCGGCAGCGACAAATCTCCGCCGATAATGCCCGTGAGGGCTATACGCGGCCCGTCCCATGCCGTACACTCGGTAAGGGTGTGGGCCGCTGTGTCGACGACACCGGCCGGGCAGTGACGACACACGACGTCCGGCTCCACCCCAACAATCCTGCACAGGTATTTGGCGAACACACCGTGACCTGTGAGGAGTTGTGTGAGGTGGTACGTCGGTACGCCATGTGACCTCTCCACCCAGGCCAGCAGGACGGGTCGGACAGCCCCCAAGAGCTGGGGGCTAACCAATGTGGTCTCCAATCTCGAGGACCACTTCCGGAAGAGATCGTCACGGGCGGACTGTCGCCATCGATCGATCTCCTCGGGAAGCGGCCGACCCCCACTTCGCCGCATCAGGGCACTCTCCTCGTAGACGGCCCTTAGGACCCCCGCCTCGAGGTCCCAGGGGAGGCTACCCGCTATGATGCACGCCGCCTCGTACGAGACGGTGCAGTACGCTCGAGCTGCCCTCTGCGCGATCACACGCAGCGGACGTCGCAGCAGGGTGATGGTGTCCGCGCGGAGGGCCGGTTGTTCTGGGTTGTGCTAGGTTTCTTCTATATTGTTCCAAAATATCGCGCCCGATAACCAATTATTTTCGCAATTATCGCAAATAATAATTTTTGAACTGGCAACTTTTAAGATATCATGATTTTGGCGGTTGTTCTGGGTTGTTCTAGGTTTTTTCTATATTTTTCCAAAATATCGCGCCCGAAAACCAATTATTTTCACAAATATCTTAAATAATAATTTTTGAACTGACACCCCAGTTTTAAGATATCACGATTATGGCGGTTGTTCTGGGTTGTTCTAGATTTATTCTATATTGTTCCAAAATATTGCGCCCAAAAACAAATTATTTTATCAAATATCGCAAATAATATTTTTTGAACTGGCACCCCACTTTTAAGATATCACTATTTTGGCGGTTGTTCTGGGTTGTTCTAGGTTTGTTCTATATTTTTCCAAAATATCGCGCCATAACTAGGTATGGCTATGCATGCTACTAATTGCAAATGTTGAGCGGAGGAAAATTTATTTAATATTATTTTTTTTGGAAATTAATATTTTCTCAAAAATGTGGTGCTAGCTCAGAAATTATTGTTCGCGAAATTTGCGAAAAATAATTTGTTTTCGGGCGTGACATTTTGGAACAATATAGAACAAACCTAGCACAACCCAGAACAACCGCCAGAATCGTGATATCTTAAAAGTGGGGTGCCAGTTCAAAAATTATTATTTGCGATAATTGCGAAAATAATTGGTTTTCGGGCGCGATATTTTGGAACAATATAGAAAAAACCTAGAACAACCAGAACAACCGCCAAAATCGTGATATCTTAAAAGTTGCCAGTTCAAAAATTATTATTTGCGATAATTGCGAAAATAATTGGTTTTCTGGTGCGATATTTTGGAACAATATAGAACAAACCTAGCACAACCCAGAACAACCCCCAGAATCGTGATATCCTAAAAGTGGGGTGCCAAGTTCAAAAATTATTATTTGCGATAATTGCGAAAATAATTGGTTTTCGGGCGCGATATTTTGGAACAATATAGAACAAACCTAGCACAACCCAGAACAACCGCCAGAATCATGATATCTTAAAAGTGGGGGGCCAGCTCAGAAATTAGCTTTTTTAGATTTTCTCTGAAAATTCAGTCTTAGCTCTATAATGTTTTGGAACAAAGTAGCACAAACCTAGAACAACCCAGAACAACTTTCAAAATTTTTGTAATCGATAAGTGGGGGGCCAACTTCTTGGACATGAAATCATTTCGTTTTTCTGTTTCACATAGACATGACATAATCACACCTATTAACGCGAAAGCGTAGTTAGAAGTACCTATATTATGCGCCCACTTTTCATCTGACGCTTTCACCGTTTTACAATGTTTATGAGGGCGAGCTTATTGCAGTTTGTCGAGGTTTTTAATGATTGCAGGAGTCTCGTTCGTGTATCGGCTGGTGCAAAATAGGTAAGTTTGCCGTAGGTCTATAACGTATTGGTATAAACCGGAGCACCACTTTCTCCTCTTCTTTAAGTATCTCTTTCTAAAACCAATATAGGTCAATGTACTGACATAACGTTTAATATCTAAGGCCGATTATCTATACTTTTGTAAATGATGAAATGCTCTATTTAAAGTATAAGTTGGATGATTTAACATGTTGATTAATGACATGAAGAGATAATGAACAAAAACAACAAGTTACATAATTCTTACTTGGTACTTATAGGGATACTACATATTTTTTTACTTGTATACTATATATAGTCTTCTTCATCTTGACAACGAAATCTTAGATAAACTAATAGTTTGTCTTTGGAAAACTATAATCTTTTTAATGACGAACTTACTAGATGATGAGTGTACGACATGCCTTTTTTTTAATTTATATTGGGTTCGCCAAATTGACGCCGCCCGCCTGGTGGTAAGTCGTGACGACGTCTAGCGATTGTGGGCCACTCTCACAGCATACAATACTATAGAGAGTGGCCCTCAACTTGACGACCTACTGATGTGCCTCTTCACGCTCCGCTTAAAGAACCCAGGATTATATGTGGGAGGAAACACGTGCACAGGCAGGGCGTTCCAGGCCACTATCGTTCGGCAGAAAAACGAACGTTTAAAACGCTCGGTTCTCGCGAACATTCTATCCACTGTGTCGGAGTGGCATCTCTGCCCGGCACGCGTTGTTCGGGATCGGAAGGAAGAGGGTGGGATCAGATTGAAGAGCTCTTCAGAACACTCGCCGTGGTAAATACGGTAGAATGCGGCCAAGGAAGCTATTGTTCGGCGCTGAGCTAGCGGCTCAAGACTTCCCGTTACCTCCAGACAATCTATAATACGGATAGCCCGTCGCTGCATAGCGTCGAGAGCGTCCAGCAGATACTTCGCGGAGCCGTCCCAGAGGTGAGAGCAGTATTCGACGCAGGGTCTAATCTGCGTCTTGTACAGCAGACACCTCTGGTCCGGTGTAAAGAATCTCTTTACCTTCCCTTTCCCTTCATTCCTTTTATATATGTCCCAGTTTACAAGAGATAAATAAATAACAGTTTAAAAAATGTCATACTGAATATTTGATGTTAAAATATGATAAGAGTGGAACGTGTCGACAGCACTTTCACTTGATTGATGGCTCGCTAATGGTTATTCTGAATGTGTAAACATGAAGGTTCATGTCAAGTGGTCAGTTTGGATATAACTACAATGAATTTCACAAGTTTTTATAAGATTTTTAGGGTTCAGTAGATTAAGTATCGGTGAATCTGTCTACAGTTAGTCTATTGTCGTTTTTGTCCGTAAAGAGCAACAAACAAAACTACATACATACACGAGTAAAACATATCCCTCTCGTTAACGCAGCCGGGTAAAAACTAAAAGTATTCGATATAAAACTGTCGTTTCAGCGCGATTTGTATAGCTTACTGTCACGATCGATGCCTATTTGAACCATTTATCCTCAAAACATTCAATGGAAAATACTGTCTATTATTAAAAACACGGATCGGTCATAAGGAAACGAAACAAATTGGGTACAGAAAATGGGGTGTTTCTTAGGTTTTTTTTTTCTTTTTTAATTCCGCGGGACCGAGGCCACTCCCATGTCCATTGCTGCGGGCGTCTCTGCTGACACTAGAAGGTATTTCCAGTGGCGCCCGGCGGACTTTGGCCACATGTGTGGCCTCTTCGGGGGTTTGGTCGGAATGAAAATCCCGCGTCGTTGGGGTTGGGTTTTATCCCGCGTTGGTGAGGGAATCTGGTAGCGTGCTGTGGGGAAAAGGCCCCGCAGTACGCAACCCTTCTAGCCTGCTTCTGTAAGGACGGCGGGTAGCTACCCCGCCTTGCAATAGTGTTGAAATATCGGACAACCGTTTAAAGGACGTTCGTTTACAAAACCATTACTAAATCAATTTATAATTAAACAATAACACATACCTAATTTGATTTAGCGACTACTATTGCATACTGCAGAGCGTCTAGCGCTTTACTGGATATAGTTATAATGCAACCGGAATTCATTCAGAAGACGTGGCGACACGGTGGCACGGGTGAAAATTATATCATTAAACTTTGCTATACAACTTTGAAACTAGTCACAATGTCGCAATTGATGCTAATGTAACATAAGAGCCAGTCTTATTTGGCACAGAGAGTAAGCAGTGCCACCCATTGTGCACAAGAATTCGTGGTACCACTAAGAATTTGAATTTTTTTCAAAGTAGGAAGGTATATTCTACAAAACTACTAAACTAAAATAAACGTATTTTTATTCTACTAAAAGCTTCTTTCCAACCAATATCTCTTTTGGATGAAAGAGATTCGTTCCAATTAGATAATTGAAACGATATTAATCCTCCAAAAGGCAGAAAAAATGCAAATGCCATCGCTACAAAGGTTTCAGTATCAAGGTTTCATTACCAGCACGCGTTTTCAATGAAAAATTATCTTAGTGACGTTTGCAGAAGTTAGTATGGCTTTACAAAGTTTAATTGAAATTTGTTAATGTTTTAATTGTTAAAAGTTTATGCTGACGAACAGTTTTCCCTTCATTTTGTAAAGCTCACGATTTGAATGGCTTTGGGGACTCATCGGTCTCATCACTTATCGATTTTGAACTAACTTTGTTAAGAACAACAAAGTGAGGGATGTTTATCTATTTAAACTTCATAATGTTAAGTTACTACTACAACCATAAACGTATTAAAGGTATGTGGTTTCTGTATTAAATGAAATAAGGTTGATAAGTATTCATTTGATTTCAAATCTCACCCTGATTTTAAGATTCAAGGTGACATTTGGAATCAAACAAATATCAACAGTGGCAAATTATGGGCCCACATTTTAAAAGTCAAATAATAAGCATTTCACCAATGGATATATGTTTCTATGTCTGTATTATGATGTATTTGGATATGATGGCTTACGTATACTAGACAATTGAACGATTGAAGATTTCATGTAGAGAGATATTGTAAAAAATGTTTGTTAAATAAATTTATTGTATTTCATCTTTTACATTATGATTCTAATAGAGCAAGTCGATTACAGCAGCAGTTAAATCTATACGTAAGTGTAGTGCAAGTATGGTTGAAGTTAAGTTTATCCTGCTAATATAAGTTTAAATGACTAATAACCTAAAAACCTACCACGAACCAGTACAAAATGGAATATTATACCGAAATATATTAACGGATAGTGTCGGCACACCAGAGCGCCTGACAACGCGTGGCCGCCCGGGGGATACGAACGTTGCTGTTAGCCGGTCCGGCCCCCACTTACCTTACTTGTATTCATACGGTCATCTGACACATCAATCTGTCGCTTTTTGAACACCGCCCGCGATACTCGCGCATCCTTGCAACGAATTGTAATTTATTGAAGAACCAATATACCAGTACCAGTAAAATACAGTCCACTTTTTACAAGCTTTTTATTAGCTTGCAATGTTTGTATGTAAGTAAGTATGTTTGTTCGGGTGGAATCTTGCAACTCAATTTTGAAGCAGATTTCCTTTGCCGATTGAGCTGAAATTTTGTACACACGTTCGGTTTGGATGACAATTTATGGTTCACACTATGACGTCTTTCTAAATTCAAAATGGCGGCAGATACAAGATGGCGGACTAATTATATTCAATGCACTCCTACAATATGGGTATCAAATGAAAGGGCTTACTAAGAATAACTCGAAAAATAAAGTGACGTCACTTTAAATAGAAACTCAATTTTGAAACAGATTTCCTTAGCCGATTGAGCTGAAATTATGTAAATTAAAAGTAAAAAAACTTTTAAAGAACAAGCTTTTATTTAAATGCCCTAAAAAGACAAAAATAAACTTTAACTTTAAAACTTTTAGATCAACTTATAACGACATTACACAATTTATGTATTATAAAAGCTTGTCGCGAGATTGGAGTTTAATATAAATTTAAGCGCCAAAAAGTAAACTTTAACCTTATAACAATTTTTAAACCAAGTATATTTCGCGATACGCTTTTATAACACATAAATTGTGTAATGTCGTTATAAGTTGATCTAACAGTTTTAAAGTTAAAGTTTATTTTTGTATTTTTAGGGCATTTAAATAAAAGCTTGTTCTTTAAAAGGTTTTTTACTTTTAATTATTATTTATACCATCAACCTCAAGAACAGATAGACTAACTTGGTACAAGGATAGCTACGTAAAGATTAACGTTACAGCAAAGAAGACACAGTTATCATGAAAACTTAAAATGAGCTTAGCGTCAAGTTTTTTGTTTCTCACTTGTAGTTTCAAGCTAAAACTATAGTAAGTCTTGACATATTTGCTTAGATCTGAGGAGCTCAAGTCAACCTTACCTGTAATGCACCTGCCGATAAACGGACGAGGTTCTATCAAACATAAAGGTGCTTGGTTAGAGGCAATAGCCTCACACCCAATTACGTGAAACCAATATATTTGATGAAATATCGGGGTTATATGCCAACACTTTAGTGGAAACCAGTATAACTGTTTGTATATGTATGCTCATTTCTGCCACTAAATCTGAATGTACAAAAAGAACCCGTCACTATACCCAGGAATGTATTTTGTATGAAGCTTTCCAACGATGCTTTTGCTCATGGCATGATTGGACGAATCGGGAAATAGCATTAGGGACAGCAACGTCGTACCTCAAAGAGAATTTGCAACTACTACACATGATATATTTTGACTTCATGTTCTAAAATTGAAAAACTTTGCAGCATGTTTTGAATTTTTCAGTTACACTTAAAGTTCTTGTACAATATGTTTTCTGTGGTTCATTGCCATTTATTTATAACCATAAAAATAACTTTATTTAAACTACTACCAATGGTAGATCGAGCGGACAATTTTTAATAATATTTCTTTGACAAAATAAATTCTGCAAACGTATTTCCCGATATATATAACGCAAGAGCGGGATGTCTCCAATACATCAAATCATTCAAAGAAAGTACCTACTCGTTGAAATATGTGCGTCGTTGACAGACAAAGCTGCACAACGGATTCACTGAGAGATGATTGGAAGACACGAGCACGATTCTATTCTTTGCATATGAAATGTGAATGACTACTTTTGGATACGAAAGAGAAAATAAACGAAATTCTTTTAGTATACCTACCAGTAAATACTAAAATAATCTCGTTTCATTTCTCGTTTCACCGGAAAATGCGGGTCTTGTGAGTCGTAACTAATTATTTGAAGTTTTTTTAACTGCTTATGTTTAACTCATTTACTAACCAATTCTCACCTCATCATAGACATTGAACCTTCGAAGCTTTCATGTTAAAGCCCCGGAGAACCCTAAAAAAGTTTGTTATACAATTTACCATATTTAAGTTTAAGTATAGAGTAGTGTTTATTTACGAACTCAAATTAAACTAGTATTCCAAACCTGAAGGGTATGTTTAGTTGAACGCCCTAATCTCAGTAACTACGGTGATTAGGGCTCAATATCTAAACAAATCAAATATTAAATAAATAAACTGCGAGTAGCTCATAATGTCGATACCTTTTTCTGCCATCTGATTCTTATTAAACAAAGCCTGTTTTCTTACCCTGGAGCCGAGCTTAACGTATTTGTGAAAAACAAAAAAATAATATAAAAATCCAAAAAAATATTTCTGTGTTTAATTAATCTTTATATCACAATATAACGCAAGTAATCTTACATTGAGTTTATAAGGTGAAACTCTACGTCGCGTCGTCGTTGTATTAGGTAAATACGTTCTCCCATGTCTTCTAAAAGTTGGATAGTATAATATATTATTTGTAGTGCATGCATTACAAATTAGATTCATTGCCGCAGTTAATGTATCCGACAGTCATCGTGGGTTGCCTTAATCTTGGGATTCACGTCGCTCGACAAACACTAATCTTCTGGGTCCATAGACTAACAAAGTTTTAGATTGGACATTTAATACCCGCACAGTCACCTGTTAAACTAGGTCGCCGCAGTTGCGAAACGCACCGCTACGCTGCAGCATATATTTGAGCGAAGCGAGTTTTGATTCAAAGCGATATAACTCTGTCAAAGTATTTTTTGTCATTACGCTATGGGAATTTTTACCATTAATTAAATTATTTATATTTGATCGAAATTCAAAATTCTGGCTTCGTAAGAACCTGCCTGGGTAATTCTGTAAGCTTTTGATGAGTGCAAGAAAATCCGAAATCGGCCGAGTATTCGCCGAGAAACAATTTAACATAAATCGTAATTTGAGTCACCCGTTGAGAGCTCCGCTCGCCTTCGGCTCGCTTCGCTCAATTAAGATTTGTTGTTAATAATCACACTAACATTATAACGCTCAAGCTGTTAGACAATTTTTTTTAAAATTTGGCCTTTTTTTTTTTTTTTAATTCCGCGGCCGTTCCAACGTTCGTTGCCGGGCGTCTCTGGTTACAATCAGAACGTATTTCCAGTGGCGCCCGGCGGACTTTGACCATCTCTGTGGTCTCTGTGGGGGTTAGGTCGGGATGAGAATCCTGCGTCGTTGGGGTAGGGTTTTATCCCGCGTCAGTGAGTGAATCTGGTTGCGTGCTATGGGGCAAAGGCCCCGCAGCACGCAACCCTTCTAGTCTGCTTCTGTAAGGACGGTGGGTGGCGATCCCGCCGTCCTCAGGCCCCGATCATGGAGGTCGATGGTCTTGGGCGTAGATGAGTCTGCGGCGCCCTCGCCGCTGACTACGGAACTCGGCGGGAAGGGTACGCTCCCTCTCCCTCTCGGCCGCCTCCTTCGCGAGCATGACTTGCTCGCAGAAGGACACGGCCGCGTTCCACCTACTCGCGCTGGAGACCATGGCTTGGAGTATGGTTTCCAGCGAGAGGATATCCACGCCCAGACCCACTTCGAGGTCCCGGCGCTGACTCGCCCACGCTGAGCACTCCACCAACGTGTGGAGTGCGTTGTCGTCGTCGGAAACCTCGCAGTGTTGACACCGGGGTGTGACCTCACAATGGATGCGAAACAGATAGCTACCGAAGCATCCATGCCCGGTAACGATCTGCGTCGCACGATACGTGAGGTCACCATGCAGCCTCTGCAGCCAACCGTTCATATTCGGTCTCACCGCTGCGATGATGGTGGTACCCCATCTGGGTTGCTCAAGTCGCACCCTCCATGACTCCATGAGATCCTGGTGGAGTTGGGACCGCCGGTCCTCGATTTCTCGAGACGTAGGCCTGTGGTCCCGCTCCAGCGCCTCCTTGCGCCATTGGAACAATGACGCAAGGGCTCTCGCTTCCAGGTCCCATGGAGGGGTCCCGGCTAGGAGACATGCAGCCTCTCCGGAGATCGTGCGGTACCCTCTTATTGTTTTGACGGTTAAGGTCCTCAACGGTCTATTAAGGAGCGTTGAGTTGTTGGCCGTCAACCGCGCCGCCCATACGGGAGCCCCGTATAGGGCCATACTCCGCACGATCCCCAGGTACAGTCTCCTGCAGGAGGCGTTGGGTCCCTTTAGGTTGGGCATGAGTCGCGGAAGCGCGACTGATGCCCCCGTCACTTTAGGGACCAAACTTCGGAAATGTGGTCCGAAGTTCCATCGGCTATCAAGTACAATCCCTAGGTACTTCATCGAGGACTTGATGCCGATGCTAACGCCTCCCACATTTATGCTGGAACCTTCAGGTGACCCGTTCCGAGGTCTGTGAAAGCACAGAACCTCGGACTTGTGCAAGGCCACCTCCACTCCCAACCGCCGTATCCGACCCACGACTTGAGCAACACCCGTCGTGACCTTGAGTGCAGCCTCCTGGTACGTTGCACCCCGCGCCGTGATGAGGGTATCGTCGGCGTAGCACGTTACGCCGACGCCCTCAGACAACGCAACCCGCAGCACCCAGTCGTAGCCGATGTTCCACAGAAGCGGCCCCAGGACCGCCCCCTGTGGAACACCGCACGACACATCTCGCCGAGCTGGCCCGAGCCAGCTGGGGAAAGCGATGGCCCTCTCCGAGAGATAGGCCCCGACAATACGACGGAGGTAGAGAGGCGTTCCGTGATACACGAGCGCCTCCCTAACGCAGCTCCATGGCAAGGTGTTGAAAGCGTTGGCGATGTCAAGAGACACCGCCACCACCACCTTGCCCTGTGAGACTGCTTCCTCCGTCAGGCTCTTCACGCGCATGATCGCGCTCACGGTGGAGCGTCCCCGACGGAAACCAAACTGGTTATCCGCCAGGTCTGGCCCCACACTCGTGAGATGCTCGACGAGGCGTTCCACGATAATTCGCTCAAAGAGCTTACACACCTCTTCGAGCAACACGATCGGCCGATATCCGGACGGTGAGCCCACCAGCCGCCCCGCCTTACGGATCAGGACCAGTTTCCCCGTCCTCCACACCTTGGGAAACTGGCCCCTTTCGAGGCATGCGCTAAAGAGCCCCATCAGTCGAGGCCCGAGTTCTTCGAGAGCCAGGACCCACGCACGGCCAGGTAAAATTTGGTCTGGAGAAAGCCGATGTCCTACAATAACACTATGGATATTTCTGTCCCGGTAATAGTACGACGCGGTAAAATAAAATAAGACGTTCTGTTATATATTGACTCAGGATTATTTTTACTACCTACTCAATATTATGTATTTGTGTGTGAATATATTGATGATCGACTCGGAAGTTACAGATTGGCCTTCTTTTTGTACACTACCCCTATCACATTTAATGTAATGTAATGTAATGTTATGTTATGTTATGTAATGGTATGTAATGGTATGTAATGTTATGTTATGTTATGTAATGTTATGTTATGTAATGGTATGTAATGTTATGTTATGTTATGATCCGGTGGGAAGTAAGTACTAAACGAGAAATGTTAGAAAACAATTTCATGAAAGTGAAGCCGCAAGGTTTTTAGAATAGGTAAAATGTAATCTTTCAAAGCGTCATCAAGTCTGGGTATCATTTCTCTTCATCGAATAAACTCCATCGAGACTTATTTCTGGGGGCGCTCGTTTGGAATAAATAAACAAGCGACGAATCGAGTATAGAGACTTGATTTTTCCTTATTGAACAGAACTAATCGATAGCTTGATTAAATAAATAGCAGTCTCATCCAATACAGCTTAACTTAATACAGTGCGTTAGATTGTAGAATGATTCCGTGGAATAGTTTGCTCCTATTTCCCACGGAAACATTTCCCTACTACCGTTATAAAAAGTCATCATTATTCACTGTGCTTTTCTTAAAATAGTGGGGTCGGCTTTTAAGTCTAACTGCGAACCTTCCATCTGACCTCAACCCATTGGCGATATCGATTTTTTTTAGGGCTCTACTACCCGTAGATATTAGTATGCCAACCGGCAATCGTTTAACGTACTTTCCGAGGACCGGAGGGTACTCAAAATATTAAGAAATGCCTATAGTGTATTAACTTTTACTAAGTGCTAACCTAATCGTTTCCCACTTAACTACGAGCACCTCCATCTATGATTAACGAAAGTGAAGTCCTAAGTTTGTAAAAGAATCAACCAAAACAAGAGCTTTGTTTTTCAAAAAGTGGTTAAGATCATTAACAACACATTTGCTCAGATAACAGAGTTATACTCGTATATACACAGCTAAAATAGCGTGTATACATTTGAAATCAAAGGAAATATTCTGCATTAGATACGTATGTAGGTGTTATCGCCCTTTACAATCTACCGTTCATAATGAGTACGACTAGGGTCCCATTATGCACTCATACTACGTCATATTATCGCACCTCAGTGGCGTTATATTGCTGGTTCCAGAAGCACGTCTGCAGAGGTCTCTACCATTTACTTGGAACGAAAATCTATTACAATGTTGTTTTAGAATAATATTCTGCGGAATAGTTTTCTCGGTCCAAATTTAAATAGGAACAATATTATCGAAATTGAGAATCTGGAAATCGCAGCGTCGATAGAACTGCGACTGGACTCCTCAAGAAAAGGTGGGGTTGTACTGACGTAGTTTTAAGAGTAAATATTATTATATCTATTTGCCCTTTTAAAATCTTCACAATGTAATGTTTAATATTGTAATACTACTGAAGTGGTTGTTGGGAGGTATTGAAACGATTAGTAACAGTACCTATGTGACTTGATTTTATTATTAAAATGTATTCGTATTTATATCATAAAAGTATATCCCCGGTTTGAAAACAACAGGTTTAGATGGGCGTGGATCTAAACAAAAGAACGACTATAATATACCTATATGTTTGTAGTAAATATAATTTATTGCTTATACCTAATTGGCTAATTCATTAGTTCATTATAAGGAGGTGTGGCTTATGGCGTATGCGCAGCTGGTAGAAGCTTGTAAAAGGGACTAGAACCGCCTTCTAGTATGATATAGACGTTTCGTATATTTGACGTCAGAGGTGCTTCGTTTATATTGCCTACACACCACACTACACACGTAAATTTACTTCTATAATAATGTACGAGTTCCAAGTGTCGACAGTCGAAAGCATTTTTATCACCTTAATTGTGTCCTATGGCAATTTCACGTGGGAGGATTGAAAACACTGAAAGTAAATGTGAAAAATACGTACTTTATTTTCGTTTATCAACTGCACAAATCTCGACGTACCTACTTTAAATAATGATTTCGCTAGCAAAGCAGCTTGACTAAAGCGTGTTCCGAAAACAAAGTGCATAAGTACAACACACAGTCGAAACAAGTTGGAGAACGCAACTTTGCTGAGAGCATCTGTTTGGAATGGCAGAGTATTTAAATACATTACATGTACATTTTTAGAAAACCATATTCGTAAATTTAAATCTTAACTTATCTGTGGGAACTGTTCTGAATTTCTTAAAAGCCACTTCGAGAAGCGGAGGAGCCGCGTACATAAGTTAGTATATTATAAAGAAACACTAGTCATTTGTATTATTCCATTACTTTCTTCACGTTTGACTACATGAAAGGTTGCGCCTTATGACTTAACCGTGGCAATATCACGTAATATATAATATTATTACATACTTTTATACTTTTGTTTCTATAATAAATATTCACGTAGCTATAAGACTCGATGATTTAATTACAAAACTTGCAATCAAACAAAATAAAATTATTGAAATTGTAATGGAGAATATATGTTTAAAAGAATGACAACGACCTCAAACAGAAGTAATTGTTTAACCTCTAAAATAAAAGACATATCTGCTTTATTTCACCATTAAGCATCGCCCAGTTCTAAGCTCGATGGCATTACTCCAGTGAGAACTCTGCTTATCCTTTTTTCATTCAACGTGATTATGTAAATAGATTTTTTTATAAGATATATTCTGTTTGTGCCTAGAGGCTGCCGCTAATGAGAATTTAAATAATTTAGCCAGAGACAGGGGAGAAAATATCCCTTAATCTGGGCAAAAGATATACAGCGACTCGGTAATGTGACGGGAGAAATGATTATATTTACTGAGATGCTATGTTCCCATTCCCACCATTCTGGGAACGTTCCCGGACTGCAATAACACATAGAATTTTGTACATAACTTTTGTAAATTGAAGATAAAAAGAAAGATATTCCTTTTGTGAAGTTGATACCTGAAGAAAATTAAAAGTATAAAGCCCGGAAGCAAAATTTGGGTAGCAACTGCAATTTTATCTTTAGGGTACCTTAGTTTGAGTTTCGTAAATTTCGGCACTGTTACAAGGGCCATGATCAGGGAGCGGAAACTATCGGAAACTCAAACCAACGTTATACATAGTAAATATCCCGATAATTCTAATAGGTATTAATGTAAACGACCATGATAGTTTAAATACCTAGAAGTACCATTGGGTTTTTGTTGATTGCAATGTTTTATTAATAAAATTGAAGCGATAGTTTTCAGTTCCAATTTTAAATGAAAATGATCTTGTTTATTTTGTATCGTAATTCACGAATGTTGAAATCAGAAATGTTCTCATAATATACTCCCCATGCCTTTGCATATGTTTTTGCACTTAATTTGTTAGCACCTCGTAACTATGTTTGTAGGCGCACACAAAGGTAATGCGTGCTTATTATGTTTACTGGGTGCTTTTAACGTTTTCAGAATTACCAAAAGCCTTCTTCTGCACTTGAAGGAAAATTTAAAGCTGCTCAGAAAATTCGAAAAAAAGCTAAGGCGGTTATCACCTGCTAATTTGGTACAATAGCGGCAAAAAGAGAACCAATTTGTTGCCGATAGATAAGTACCACCGGCTGCACGTTTAAATGATATTGTAATGTTCCCGTTACATAGAAATACTTATTATCTCCTTAAGCTACTTGAAGTCTCCTTGTTTACTTGAAAACTTTGTCCCCTTTGAAGCTATGAGTATTTACAAACCGCACACGATGAATATCTCAAAACATTTGGTCCGAATTAATCTTAGAAGTGAATGCTTACGCAATACGTCTTTCGCTATTCGATTTCTATGCATCATTAGTGAATCTTCTATTCCAATCCGTGAATCTGAGATTGTTGGCGGACCAAAGCAGCCATAGTAGGTATTATTTGTATGATGTTTGTATGTCTATTTATACTGGGTTCGAATCAGCTCAATTATGCTTAAATCATAATATAAGTAGATGTGCGCTCAGAGTAGCCCAAATATTCACATTGATGCATGTGCAGAGTAAGGAAGATAGATTTGATGGACTGTTACTTCGGAAAATCAGTTAAGAGTTGTCGTATAGAATCATGAGGATGGAGGAAAATGGATAACCTTTTCCTTTTTGAAAGAAAGAGAAACTGTAATGTGATAATATATATATATCATATACTCAGGGATAATATATAACATTTCAGTAAAATATTTTTTTAAATCGGTTCAGTATTTACGAAGCCAATTCAATTCAAACAAAACAACAGTCAGATCTTTCCTACTTATTATATCAGTATAGATTTGGGAACATGTTAATAAAGTTACTAAGAAATATCTACCTTCTCTCTCTCCAACACAAGTTACAAATTGTACTCAATATTACTGACACGGTCAATTAACGCAGTCTCCTGAAATAAATTACCAAATTGGATTTCTCATTCCCTCTAATACACGAGAAGGTATCAGTCGTCAGTGACTAGGAGAGAAGTCTTACTGTAACGTCTGTCAAGACAAATGGTCGGCACAGTGGTGACACAATTGATATGAGGTAATTAGTACCAACTGAGGCACGCCACTAATTGTACGCCAAAATTGACAAATGTTGAGGTGTCATCCTTCATTTGCTGTGACAATGTTTTTAACTCCTTGGTTTCACTACCTAGGTGCATAGTGGTCCCACCAACATTTTAGAGGCTTCACCTTCAAATGGGGCACCTGTCGACAAACAACGAGGCTCTGGTAAACGGTTATAAGGTCACCTGAGACCGATGCTTCTAGCTAAAGCGGGCGTATAATACGCAGGCGTATAATAGTCTACCCCTTCGTGAAAGCAGGCGTGTTTATTGGCTTGTTGACCGATGTAAATCAGAATCATATTCAGGTATACGTAGAAATGGTAGATGAATCCAAGTCAAACATTAACGAAAAAACCGACTTCCAACTACCGGAATGGGCGAAATAAATGTCGGAATAAGAACCAAATTGAATTGGAACCACTTAGGAAGAAGTAGCTTTAAATTAAAAAAAGAATTGACATTGGTTCACCCAATCGAAAGATAAAAAAACCGGGTAAGTGCGTGTCGAACCACTCATAAGATAGGGTACCGTTATGTGAGAACTATTCCCTATTCTGTGGTACCGTAGTTACCCACAAAAGCCTGTATAACTCCTGAAGTAACAGAGTTACACTCGGTTGCAGAAACACCATTTAAATCTTAAAGATGGTTTTAAACTCTAATGGAACAATAAAGTGTTGCACAAAACAATATTAGATTATTTTTAATGCTCCTTTAGGCCTTTTTTAAGTTTTAATTAAAGAAACGTCAAATCGCCCATTAAATTGGATTATCGCCATTTTAGTGTTGCACAAAACTACATTAGTCCCTAAAGGTCCTTTAATTTGACGTTAGTAGCTTCAAATTTTAATATGTCATGAATGGTCCATTAAACCCGAAAATACAAATAATATTGAAGACAATTTTAGAAATTTTGAGTAAGTCTCTCTCCAGTTTATCGTCATTGTCTGATGTTGACGACATTTCCGATCAAAGAGTTCGACGCGATATTCCGGACAGAGTAATTTTTTTGGAAAAATACCATGGAAGATTGAAGATTTTAGAGTGCGGTTTAGAGTTTCAAAGCATACAGCACTTCAGATAGCTGAAATTCTTAACTTGGAGCCGATGACTCGGAGAAATAAAGCAATTGACAGCATAAGCCAGTTGCTGATATGCTTAAGATTCTTCGCCACAGGAACTTTTCAACAAGTTTTAGGGGATCTTATCAATGTACATAAATCCACAGTTTGCAGAATCGTTCAAAGGGTAAATTTGTGTTCCACTATAGTTAGTTATATTTTGTACCTATGCTAAGAAATGGTAAATAATAATTATTTGTATCTTAATTAAATTTTAGGTGACTCGGAAACTTGCTGAATTGCGTCCTGTGTACATAACAATGAACTTCGGACATTTTTGTAAAAGACTTAAAAGGAGACGAATATTCAAATTCTCTTGATTCGTAGCTTTTGTGGAGAAGTTAGTACAATTTTGCCAATATAAATATGTTACAAAATGCGGACTGCCATTAAATCAAACGATGACAAATATCAGATGTCAAAGATCCAACGAGTTTACGTTTTTTCTTTTAAATCATTCAGATTCATTCATTCAAATGGGCGGATAATAGCAACATCGCGTTAATGTCTCCATTAACTAAAGGCTCCTAAAATTTTGCTAAAGTAGCTTCGTGCAACGTCTAAAAATTAATGAGATCATTATCATTAATGGTCCTTTAATTAATTGAGCTTTAAATAGAACTTTTGTGCAACCGAGTGTTATACTATCTGTTATTGTTTTCCTTCAAAGTTTATTACATAAACTACCATCATGAATTTTTTCAGGTTCTTCACGTCACCCGTTAAGCCACCCTTTTTAATCTTTAATTCACTTCCTGATCCTAGAAAATACAACTGAGGAGTACCCACATCAAACTATAAATCGGATAACACAGACGTGCGTCACATTGAGCGAGGTAAAGCTCTGTAACAACAGGTATTTACTCCCCGCTAGGTAACTCCTGCAGCGAAGTTAACAACCGAAGCTTTCACACAGAGGTGGTCAATTGAGTTTAAAGTTAGAAAATATTTACGCTCCATTGAGTACAGCGGATAATGCAGCTAAGTCGTTTTAATGGCTATTAAAAGGTATCAAACGTGATGTTTCCAGTAAGTATAATGTTACATACGACGTTTAGTTCATTGGGTAAATAAACTAGTTTCAACTGGTGATGTAACTATTTTTAATTTATGAGCGGTGAAAGCTAATAATTTTACAATATTAATTATCTCGTCAATACGAGAGAGTTCTGACCGAGGAAAAATACATACATGTGATACCTTATAAATTGTCATAAGGTATGACATGTTTGTATATGTTACTAATGTATCGTACACGCTCATCATTATTTTTATCTACTTTCATGTAATAAACTTGAAATTATGATTTCAAAAGTGGACATACCGGGTGTTACGTAAGGATTATATCAACCCGAAGCCAGCACCATCAGCTGGTCGACCAGAACCCGTTTCGATATGTCGCGACCGCCAGAGAAGAAAAAAAAGTAAAAAAAAAACATTACCGAATAAAATACACACTTGTTTAAACAACACTAGCTAAAATCAGCTGCTTCGGTCATCGACATCAAAATAGGTACAAATAATAGGTACAAATAGTGCGCGCCTGTGAAAAGCCTTCCGTCTCACTCCTGGTAGGAACATTTTGTCTCTGTTTCGCATCAAGCGATGCCGCCTGCACGAACACGAAGCGTTGGGACGTTTGTTTTGATTTGAAATATCTTTTAAAATTTTTTGATGAACTTTTTTTTTCTTACTTCTTTAAACTTTCGCGTTTTGTACACATTATAAACTTAAGACTAACGGGTCTTTTACGCGATTATTGAGGTACACATTGAGATACACACAGGTGGTCAGCATTACCTCCAAATCGTCGGAGTGGCCATGGGTAGCCCTGTAGCACCGGTGATGGGAAACATTTGGATGGAACACATTGAAGATTCCATAGACATGCAGTTAGCACAGGTGAAACTGTGGAAGCGATATGTGGATGATGTCTTCTGTATTATGAGAGGGGGCACAATAGAACAATTTTTAAGCCACTTGAACTCCATACACCGGAACATCCGGTTTACTCATGAAATGGAGTTGGACAGATCATTGGCTTTACTCGATGTCAAAGTAACAGTGAGAGAGAGTGGTTCTCTCGGACACACTGTGTACCGCAAACCCACACACACGGACAAGTACCTGAATGCCGGTTCACATCATCATCCGTGACACTTGAGATCCGTTGCGGTGTCGCTGGTAAGTCGAGCCTATGATCTTTGCGACCCTGAACACAGAAAGCGCTCGCTCATGTTCAGGAAGTGTTGAAGCAGAACGGGTATCAGGGACATACACAACACCGTGAAAGGAACAAGGTACAACCCTTGGGAGTAAGCAGAGCACCAACATTTATGCCGTACGTGAAAGGAGTGACGGACAAAATTGGAACAGTACTACAAAGATACTCCATTAAGACTGTATATAGGCCACACTCCAAAGTCGTAAACCACCTGCGAACCCCTAAAGATACCTTTCCTCTACAGACACCGGGTGTTTATAAGGTAGACTGCAGCTGTGGTAGTTCATACATCGGACAGACCAAACGTACTATCGCTGAGAGGGTCAAAGAACACAACACAGCTGTAAAAAACCGCCAAATAAACAAGTCTGCGATTGCCGAGCATTTTTTGGAATCGGGTCCCAACCACTGGATTGAACTCCAAAAGCCACAAGTCCTATCCACTGACGGACACTATTACTCCAGGATAGTGCGGGAAGCCGTCGAAATAAAAAAGTATCCCAACTTTAACCGGGAAGATGGATATCGACTATCTACGTCGTGGAATCCGGTGATCAACAAATGTACTCGCCACCTCACCGAACACCCGCTTGCTGATACTATCAGTGTGGTATGCCGTAGTGGCTCTCCGAACACAATAGTTGGTGACGACGAAGTGAGGGTAGTTGAACAAACCCGCACTTCACGAAGACGACGATGAGCTGAAGCCAGTCCACCCGTGACCACGGCTCTTGTAGCAGGGCCGAAACGTCGGGTAATAAAGAGGTATGTATATATCTCAATAATTGCGTAAAAGGCCCGTTAGTCTTAAGTTTTTTTTTCTTCTTTAGCGGTCGCCATATATTGAAACGGGTTATGGTCGACCAGCTGATGATGCTGGCTTCGGGTTGATATAACCCTTTCGTAACACCCTGTATAAAGCCTATGATTATGATACCGGTACTATAATAAGTAAAAAAAAAATATTTTATTAGAGATTTTCTGTAAATCTCTAATTAGTAAAGTAACTTTTTAAATTATTAAAAGAAAGTTAGATAAAATTCTACTTGCAATATGTAAATTTTTTAGTACAATTTGTTTGTTGAGTTTTTTTTAATCAAACCATAAGCCACCTATTCTGCGAAGAGTGCATTCGCGCATTTTTTGAATTCCTATATGTCATTCATCATTATATTTATTTTGATTCGTGTTTATACTTGGTGGAACTTCTAGTAATACAAAGTATTATAGTTTATATAATACATAATAAAAATATCTAGTAAATAGTGTAGAACACCTTTCATAATGCTGTAAGGCGAAGCCGGTCAAGTTTTAAGAATAAAACCAGTGAAAGTGGAATATTCTGGACAAGTGAGTTTGTTTCCATTTGTATTTCTCAAAATATCCTAAACGCATGAGTTTAGATCAAGTGTATAAAACTGCAAACTACTGGGTAATTAGAACACTCGCAGGATACTATATATTTAAAATTTACTCGTGTTCTAATACCCCTCTTAATGCAACAGTTTTATAAATTACTATTTTGGCAGTTAATAGTCAACTATGAACGTATTCAATCGAAATGAATGTATTGTAGTGTATTATGCAAATGTAGACTTACGAAATATATGTACCTTTATTTACTTTTGGTATTGGTACACGCCAAGCGATCGTCACGTCAATAACTCAGGTTTAGGGTATAACATACACGTTTCCACAGTTGATTAGTAATATACTCGTATTTACGTGTATGAAATATGTAAAGTTATCTAATTGTTTTGTTTCTGTACAAACTACGATATGCTACAACTTTATGACATAGTGAAGCGACGCAAGAGTCGTAGCACCCATTAGCCTACGTCGTAGCTAATACTACGGCATCTACGTACTACTTTAAGCTACGATTTAAACTTTCTCAGCGCTTTCTATGCTCAGAGGTCTATAACTTAGAACTACTCGTAGCTTTAAGATGTACCATTGAGTACCTATCGGCTTTTAAAATCACTTTCGAAATTTTCCCTTTGTTCTTTAAAACTGGACATTTTTTTTGGTAATAAATTATTATTATTATTTCGTTTATTCACTTACATTCTTATTTTATACATTTTTAGATAGATTTATAAAAAACACAAATACATTTAAAAATATAAAAAATAGTGACCCACCAGTAGCGGAGTAGGACCCAAACTACCGGCGGTGGAGGCTACAGCGTGAGAAACCTCCTAACAATACGGCACGTGTCGAGGATAACAGCCTTCTGAATCTGACTCTTGATCCAACAATCTAACGAGAGTCTCTTGAGATGTTGATCGAGACTCTTCGCTATTAATCCGTTTGCCGAAACGACCACCGGGACAATGATCGTCGAGTCTACGTCCCACATGGCGGTTATCTCGAAGGACAGATCAAGATACTTACTAAGTTTGTCCTTCTCTGCCTTCACGAGATTTTCGTCATGGGGGACGGCGATATCGACGAGCACTGCCCGACGGTGGGTCCGATCAACCAACACGATATCGGGCCTATTGGCAACAATAGTCCTGTCCGTGATGATTGATCGGTCCCAGTAGAGCAATGCACGACCATTCTCAAGAACTGGCACTGGTGTGTATTTATAGTACGGTACTTGAAACTCAATAAGACCATATTGAAGAGCAAGTTGCTGGTGGATGATCCTGGCTACTTGATTGTGCCTATGCAAGTACTCGGTGTTAGCAAGATACGAACAACCGGAAATAATATGGCGAAGTGATTCACCAGGACGGTGGCATGCTCGACAAATGTCGACCGTACCGTCCTTCATAATGTATTTCCGATAGTTGTTCGTCTTGATAACCTCATCTGCAATTGCACAGGCAAAACCTTCAGTTTCCCCAAAGAGGTCCCCAAAACGCAGCCAGTTCACCGATGCGAGCAGGTCTACATCGGGTCCTGTTAAGACTCGGTAGAATCGCCCGTGTAGCTCCTTGCTCTTCCATACGTCCTTACGGTCTTCGGTACTTAACACCTTTGGTTTACGCCAGTTCTCGTTAGCCAAGGAAAGAGGTGTCAGGCCCTTGTCAACCTTCACGACATCGCAATGAATGTCACACCCGTTCTGTAGAAAGTAATCTCTCAGACTGCACACTTCACGGTTGTGGAGGTTCTTGGCATTTAAAAAGCCTCGACCCCCACACTTCCGCGGAATGTACAGTCTCATGACCGATGATCGTGGGTGTAACATTCGATGCAATGTCAGTTGTTGACGGACTCGCCTATCCAGGGCGTCTAGTTCCGTTTGAGTCCACCTAAGTATGCCAAAGGAGTATAACAATAAAGGTATCACCCAACCATTGAAAGCCCGCATTTTGTTACCACCGGACAAAGAGCTGTTAAGAACTTTTGTCAGGCGGCCAAAAAAACGTTCTTTCACCGATTTCTTAATATCCTCTACCGCTATACCCAATGACTCTGACATACCTAGGTATCTGTATGTTTTGGTCTCAGTGAGAGATCTGAGAGTTATTATCTCAGAAAGTTGTAAATTCGGTGAATTTACAACCTTCCCCCGCTGTACATGCATAACCGCACACTTTTCAACACCGAACTCCATCTTAATGGCATTACTAAAAACTTCCGTAGTTTTTAATAATGTCACTAAATCTTGGTGCTTTAGTGTGAAGAGTTTGAGGTCATCCATATACATCAGGTGAGAAATAACCTCACCCCCTCTACGAAACCGATAGCCTAGCCCTGAATCCTTCAGAAATGTGCTAAGTGGATTCAGTGCTAGACAAAACCACAATGGACTCAAACTGTCGCCCTGGAATATACCACGCTCAATCCTTATCAAGTCATGCGGACCAGAAGCGCACTCACCACTACCTGGTTGACGAAGGACTGTGGCCCACTGCCCCATGCACGAGACTAAGAAGGATTTAAGAGTCGGATTAATTTTATACAACTCTAAAATCCTCCTCAGCCATGAATGAGGCACCGAATCATAGGCCTTCTTGTAGTCAATCCAGGCAGTAGAGAGGGTGCCCCTACTACGCTTGACCTGTTGGCTAATGGCCATGTCTATAAGGAGTAGCTCCTTAGTACCACGTGACCCAGCCCTACATCCATTCTGAGCGCTATCTAAAGTGTTGTTCGATATTATATGTGAATTTAATTTACTTCTCAGAATAGATGTAAGGAGCTTGTAGATGGTAGGTAAGCAAGTGATAGGTCTATAGTTATTAGGTTCCGTGGTACTACCTGATTTGTGGAGCAGGAAGGTGATGCCAGTGGTCATAAAAGCGGGTAAGGAACCAGACTCGAGGGTTTCTTGATACTGTGTAGCCAAGCGTTCATGCGAGCTCTGGACCCACTTTATCCAAAAGTTGTGCAATCCATCCGGCCCAGGACTTTTCCAGTTCGGGGCCGTACGAATTGCACAACTAACGTCTTCGGAGTCTATGGTGATAGACTCCATGGGTTCAATAGTATTGCATTCACGCTCGACGACACGGATCCAATCGCCCTCCGAATGTTCGACGGGCACCGACCATATGTCACGCCAAAATTTATTCATGGTGTGAGAATCTGGCAGCTGCCCGTCACTCAAACGTTGTCTAGTTCCCTCCCACTCTCGATACACCTTCCTTTGATCACTTTGGAAGATACGATTCTGCCAGTATCTGTCCACACGCTCTCTGTAACGCCGGATACGGCCCGCCCATGCATACACTTTCTGTTTCAGAAAGTCAATACGTTCCGTGACATTGGCTACGTATTGCTGGGGGCCAATACCAGTCCCAGCAAATGCCTGAGTCACGAAACGCATGACCCGGGGACGGTTATTTCCCCGACTGAAACAGATAAGCTTTGCAATGAGAGTCCTAAATGTGCCGATACGTCGCTCGATTCTTGCCTGCCATACGGGAACACCATCCGGTCGTGGTGCATGGTTAACTTCGGGGAACTTAACGCGTGCAACACGACAAGCGGCAATAGCTCCACAGTAAAGAATCGAGTGAGTATCGAGCAAATCATTACTAGTCCGTAAATACGGGTCGGTAGATGGCGCTGCTCGCCATAGTTCTGTTTCATAAGTGATCTGTGTTAATAATTTAATTAAAAATAGTTTCAGTACAAAAACCTTATATATTACGAAGTAAAATCCCTTTTAATGCTGTGAGTAATGTGTGACAACGTTATCAGGACTATCAAGTGCGAAATAGTGCAACATTCCAATAATACACGATTATGAACTAGTACGTCAAATAAAAATAAATAATAGAACAGATAAGTGATAAATCTATAGACAATCAATATATTATTCCTATCAAAATAGTGATATACTGAATAATGTTAATTTGCGAGTTAAATCCACAAGTATTCAATATTTTGTGCTACCTTCCGTTCGTATGCAAAGTGTGGAATGCAGAAAAAATTCTTCATTAATGAGTCATAGCAACCGCTTTGCAATTATTAAATTCACTAGCTGTACTAAGGGATACTAAAATTCAACAACGTTCATTAGCGATCAATCAGCTGGTTGGAGGGCAGTGGGACTTTGAATCTGAAGGTGCCGGTTCGAATCTCTGTTGTTCGCTGATCACTTTTTGTGATGTTTATCGAAATTAATTTAACATACTTGTCACTTTAAAGTCAACAAAAGTGGCACCTGAGACGGTGACAGCTGATTCCTACCACTATCTACCATTACGCTTCGTTTAACGCATAAATTTAAACATAGGATGGAAGGCCAGTTCCAAATATTATTCGACAAAATGAAAATCGAGATGGAGAATCAAAACGCGGAATTAAAGTCTTCTATCACAAAGAGTATTATGGACAAGATGGATGAGAAATTAATCCCTATTGTAGAAGAAAATAAAAACTTAAAAAGTAAAGTAGAAAAATTAGAAAAAGAGATAGAATACTATAAGAGAGTAGAAAGAAATAATAATATTATAATATTTGGCTTGGAAGAAAAAGAAAAATCTGAATATGAACTATTACAAAAGATGAAGGAAATTTTCAACCAGGACTTAAATATAAATATACAAGAGTACGAAATTAACAAGATGTATCGCCTTGGAAACAAAAAGAGTGAAAGCAGTAAACCGAGACCTGTATTATGTTCATTTATAAATAACTGGAGAAAAAGCGAAATTTTTAAAAATAAAAAGAATCTTAAGGCAATCTACATTTCTGAAGATTACTCGAAAGAAGTGTTAGAGAAAAGGAAAGCATTGCAAGGAAAGTTAAATGAAGAGAGAAATAAAGGCAATACAGCGTACTTAAAATACGATAAATTAATAGTTAAAGAGAACAATATTAGTCATAAGAAAAGAAAAAGAGATACATCTGCTTCACCCTCTTCCAATAATAAACTGCCAAAAACGCAACAGACCTTAACCACTAGTAAGTCAAACCGAATAAATGCTTTTGACGTGATGCGATCCAGATCCGGCTCTCTTTCAAATATACCTTGTACTAACAACACTCAATAGCAACTAAAGAACGGCAAATGGAAACAAAAACCAACCGAAGCAAATGTCATAACAGAAACAAATAATCACGAAACTCCCCCAAGCCGACTGGTCCTCGTGGGGGAAAGAGACCAAAACCCTCCAGCAACTACAAATGAACTAATTTATATATCTAAACAATCACCACAAACCCTCAATATTGGAACATTAAATGTAAAATCTTTGTCTACGACAACACAATTTATGGAACTTACCTATCTGCTACAAAAAATAAAAATGGATGTACTCGGTCTGGCGGAGGTTAGAAGAATGGGATGTGTCATCGAAGAACATGAAAACTACATATTATGCTATAAAGGCGAAACACTCGGTTTATATGGCGTTGGATTCTTAATTAAAAAAGAACATAAAAACCGAATAGTTAGATTCTCAGGACTCTCAGAGCGAGTAGCATTATTGGAAATGAAATACGAAAAGCAAACATTGACAATAATCCAAGTTTACGCACCAACTGCACAGGCGACAGATGACGAAATAAACTCGTTCTACAAAACTCTACGGATAGCACAAGAAAGGCTGGGGGAAATGTCCTCGTTGTCGGCGACTTCAATGCGAAAATTGGCCAGCCTACAATGAAAGACGGCGATAACTTTGTTCTGGGTAAATTCGGATACGGAAACAGAAACGAGAGAGGGGAGAAACTAATTCAATACGCAATGGAATATAAAATGTCAATTATGAACACCTTTTTCAAAGCACAGAAAAATCGCAAATGGACCTGGCTCTCTCCTTGCGGCAACATAAAAAACGAGATTGATTTTATTCTGTCGGACCACCCTAAGAAGATAAAAAGCCTAGAAGTACTACATGGTTTTGGATACAGATCAGATCATCGCTTAGTTAGATCTACTTTCGTGCTGGATCCCAACAAAAAGAGTAGAAAATCATTCAAAGGGCAACCTAACCAGCTAAGGACGCAAAACGAGATATCATCGTATTTAATAAGCCTCAAAACCAACATCGTTCAACTAGAAACACAACAGACTGAAGATGACGAAATTGAAGTTTTCTATAATAAACTGATTAACACTATCAATACCAGTCTCGAACATAAACCGAATGACAAATATTTAAAAACCATGGACAAAATACTGAGTGAACCTACCAGAGCATTAATTACAAGACGAACTGATCTTTTAAAGATAAAACCGAAAACTATAGATTTTAAAGAAGAACTAAGCAGATTGTTTAAGGCTTCAAGTAAAGCTATAGACAAAGACTACAAACACCATAGGAAACAAATAATCGAAACTAGTCTAAAAGAACACAGAAGCACGAAAAAAGCCTATAAAAAGCTGACCACACACAGAGACTGGATTCAAAATATAAAAACCAAATCCAAAGAAACCAAGACCAGAGAGGATATCATGGAATGCGCCACAAACTTTTATAAACAACTATATGAAAAAACACCTAACTCAATATATTGCCATCATACTACAACTGAAGAAACAATTGGACACTTTCAAGATAGGATTGATCTTCCCCCAGTGGATATCAAAGAAGTCATCATACACATTCGGAAGCTAAAAGCGGACAAAAGCCCTAGCCCCGACGGCATACAAAATGAAGCCCTAAAAACTGGTGCTCTCTCACTAGCCGGCCCACTGACATACCTATTCAACAAGGTTCTCGATACAGGAAAGGTGCCAACACAATGGAAAAGATCCGACATAATCCTGCTATATAAGAAGGGAGACCCGCAAGATATCGCTAATTATCGCCCTATAAGCCTTCTTTCATGTGTTTATAAACTGTTTACATCAATTCTACAAACCCGACTAAGTCCACAAATTGACAAGCTGCAGCCGATAGAACAGGCAGGTTTTCGTTCTGGATTTTCAACAACTGACCACATACAAGTACTACAACAAGTGATAGAAAAGTATAAAGAACACAACAGACTACTATATATTGCTTTCATCGATTATAGCAAAGCATTCGACACAATTTCTCATGATGCAATTTGGGAAGCTCTCTATAAATGCCAGATAGACAATAAATACACAAGAGTACTGAAAAATATATACAAAGACAGTGTAAGCCAAGTCAAACTTGAAACAAGAGGACCTGACATACCGATAGCAAGAGGAGTTAGACAAGGTGACCCCCTGTCACCAAAGCTGTTCATAGCAGTATTGCAACACATTTTCGATAATATCAACTGGCAGTCCGAAGGGATTAGAGTCAACCGAGACCGGCTCACTCACCTCAGATTTGCGGACGATATTGTTCTATTCGCAGAAACAAAAGCCGGACTACAATCAATGATAAATACTCTGAACATTGAAAGCGAAAAGGTAGGCCTCAAAATAAACGAGAACAAAACAAAAATATTAACTAACAGCCACACAAATACGATAAATCTGAACGGAAAGCCACTCGAATATGTGAAGAACTACGTCTACTTGGGGAAACAATTTTCATTTGACGATAATAATGAAGAACAGGAGGTCGAACGCCGTATCAACATGAGTTGGAAAAAGTTTTGGTCTTTTAAGGAAATCCTGAAAGGAAGATTTCCCCTACATTTGAAGAAAATAGTCCTGGATACCTGTGTTCTCCCTACCCTCACTTATGGATGCCAAACGTGGACTTATAATACAAAAATAAAATCCAAAATAGTAACATGCCAGAAAGCAATGGAAAGGAGCATACTAAACATAAGAAAAAATCATAAAATAAAAAGTATAAACATAAGACAGAAGACAAAAGTTATAGATGCTTTAAAGTACGCCCTCAAACAGAAGTGGAGATGGACAGGGCATATGGGAAGATACACAGATAAAAGATGGACTTTACAAGCAACTACATGGGAAGGACCATCAGGAAAACGGAGAAGGGGGCGTCCTAGGAAACGGTGGATAGACGATATAAAAGCTTTAACAGGTACTGAATGGAGAAGTAAAGCTTTAGACAGAGAGTTATGGACCAAGCTGGAGGAGGCCTATACCCAAGAAGGGGTTCTGATCGACGAAGGAGGTAGCATCGACTGTGGATAGTTTTTACGAAATCATAATGAAAAAGAATGTTTGTTATAATTAATGTTTGAAATCAACTTTTATTTAAAAACGGAAAATGCGAATTCATGATGATTGTAATATTGTAATTTAACTTAATTTTATCTGCATGTAATATTATTTTAAGATTGGAAATAAATGGGCTTTATTATTATTATTATTATAAATACGGAGCTAGCAATGCATTCAGGGCTCCCATCAACGCCAGATTTCGCTTATGCATGGGCAAGCGTGGTAGCCGTGGTCTAGAGTTAGGTGCAAACCTATACTGCGAGATCGCATCCTCCAAAGTACTCCTTTTTTCGCTTACCTGGATAGATATATCACTCGTGTCATCTCCCGTGTCGGGTGCGGGCTCGGCTAAGATTGCACTTGTTGCAACCGTCTGTATCTCAGGTGACGGTGCTCTCGTTGACACTGGAGCTGTACGAGTAGATAATACTTCCAGGCGTAGTCGATCAAGAACAGATTGATCCAGCAACTTACATCGTTGGATAGCCCGCACTTGATCCGATAGTCGTTGGACGGCAACGGTCATTGCTGGTTCAAGAGCCTGAAACAAAGGAAGCATCCTTGAACGGTACGCAGTCAGGTTGGTTTCTGTATCTGTAGCCTCATAATATGCCAGCATGACGTTTACATTGATGGATGAGGTCCATCGCATGCGGTGCACAATACCGCCGGTAGTGGGGACCCTACTCGAAGCTGGTACAATTCGGGGACCCAAACTGGTCGGCGGCCGGCCTCTTCCTCGTCGACGTACGGGTGTTGGCGACGTCGGCGGAGAAAAATACTCATCACTTGATGATGAGCTCGACGCCTCAGCAAGCACTTGTGTCGCAGGTGTGCGGTCCGGCGCTTGCGAGGCGGAGCTATGTGATGAGTCCGGGGGTGGTAGTTGCGCATGTTGTTTGCTCCTGGCTCTTGTTTGCATCGTTATTCATCATTTATATCCAATTTCATTTGTTGTAATATTATTTTTGTTGTATTTGCCGATAGACACATGTCAGATCGCTGTTTCATTTTTATAAAATTGGTTTATTGTTGTAATAACTGTTGTAGTATTTTATTTATAAACTTATTGGTTCTATTATTTAAAAATCTGTAAGTAATTGTATAAATTTCGGTAAGATATGTTGATAAAAAATTTAAAATATTTTACGGATAAAAATGACGTGTTAACAGATGTCGAGAGTGGCCAGATGTTTTTTTATTATTATTATTATTATTATTATTTTATAATTTGTTTAACTATTCTCTATATTATTACTATCTGTCCCGGCGGACTTTGTACCGCATTAATTTTTCTATATGAACTATTTTATAAAAGAACAACACATCAAAAAAAGAATAAGCGAAATCGGTCTAGTCGTTCTCGAGTTCAATGGCTCAAGGAGACCAGCGGTCCCAACTCCACCAGGATCTCATGGAGACATGGAGGGTGCGACTTGAGCTTGACAGGAACCACTGTCAGTGCGGCGGTGAGACCGATTCATGGACGACTGGCTGCAGAGACAGCATGGTGACCTCACATATTGTGCGACGCAGATCGTTTCCGGTCATGGATGCTTCGGTAGCTATCTGTTTTGCATCCATCGTAAGGTCACACCCCGGTGTCAACACTGCGAGGTTCCTGATGACGTGGGCGAGTCAGCGCCTGGACCTCGTAGTGTGAGCAAGTCGTGCTCGCGAAGGAGGTGGCCGAGAGGTTGAGGGAGAGTACCCTCCCTGCGGAGTTCCGAAGTCAGCAGCGAGGGCACCGCAGACTTATCTACTCCCAAGACCATCGACCTCCATGATCGAGGTCTGAGGACGGCGGGGTAGTCACCCGCCGCCCTTACAGAAGCAGGCTAGACGCGGGATAAACCCAACCCCAACGACGCGGGATTTTCATTCCGACCCATCTCCGAAGAGGCTACACAGGTGGCCAAAGTCCGCCGGGCGCCACTGAAAATACCTCCTGGTACGTACCAGAGACGCCCGGCCATGTACGTAGGAGCAGCCGCGCGCGCGGACATAGAAAGAAAAAGCCGTTCTCGAGCCAATAATCTCTTAACTAACACGACTGTGTTTTATAGATGTTCATTTTTGTTAAAAACATTCCAAATGAAAGAAAGATTACCTATTATGTTGGTCGCCATATTATTATATATTATAATCAAACTATTGAACGGCTTTCACCAAAATTTTGTTTAATTCATCATAATTATTGATACTTTTCGCTCAGATTGCAGAGATTTTATTTAGTGGTATGTAACTTCTGTCCTGGCTGGATTTACAGAGTGGTTATAGATTTTCTATAGTGCCCCATGGTCGGTAGAGCATCGGCTTTCGAATCCGGGGTCTCAGGTTCGATTCCCGGGTCACAAGATAAGGAAAACTCGATACAAAACCCTATAACAACCCGTCTGGCCAGTAAGGTACATGTAGGCTAAATTCCCCCCTTTTTGGGGGAGCAGTGGGCATCAAATTCTGAGATGTTGATAATGATGTTGTTGTTACCACGCAATATTATGAGATATTGCGTACCACCAACACTATTATTTACTAGCACAAAACGTGAAAAGGCCTCTCATCTTTCAATAAATCTGAGTTCGATGAGTTTACTCTAAACTGTATAAAGCTAGGACAAAGAGACGTTAACTTCGTTCATTAGTTTATCAAGTTTTGCAAGTAAACGCTTCATGTTGAATAGAAGATCAGATTGGAGCCACTTAAAGTAAGTTTATACACTTGTAAACTCACAACTTTCTCCTTAACCCCAGTAGAGTTTCATCAATCATTACTCAGTAATCAGTACTCTCATGTGGAAAAATTCAAATTATTATTTTTTATTTATAGATGACATTATGATATGACAGTTAAAAAAAAATTAAAAGTTATTTTATGGTACAGATTTTGTTTGAGATGTTTTGCAAATAAATAAATATTTTTGGACATTCTCACACAACGTCATCTAGCCCAAATTAAGCTAATATAAGCTTGTGTTATGGGATCTAGACGACTGATAAACATACTTATATATTTCTAAATACATACATATATTATACATAGAAAATACCCAAACTCCGAAACAAACATTTGTGGATCACACAAATAATTTGAATCGACCCGGAATCGAACCTGGGACCTCAGGGGCGGCAGTCGCATACTCATACCACTGAGCCACAGAGGCAGTCAAATCTATATCATACTCGTATCGTAACTTTTTTAGTAATTTAGTACAGTCTACTAGCAATAACAGGCTAAAGTCTACCGACCATATCGCCTTGTTGTTTTGCCGTCATATTGTCGAAAAGCTATTGAAGTTAGTGTTTCTCAAAATGCTTAAACGGATGAAATTAGTTAAAGTAGTGTATGAAACTACACACATATAGGTATTAGGAGACTGACAAAATAGAGGTGAAATAAAACTAGTGGTTCTGTGAACAGTAGACCTCGCGTTATTTTCGCATTTTTCGCCCATTTCTTCCCCATTTTCCCCCCAATCGAAAAAAATCCCTTCGAGAAAGAACACTTATGCCAAATTTCATGAAAATCGGCTGAAAAATGCGGCCTGTAGACCGGAACTGAGACACATACCAACAATGCCAAATCGGCCAGTCCTCGAGTTAAAACTGAGACGCTTCGCTCGCTCGGTCAATAATGATGATTGCCTTATTCATTAATTGCGATAATCTTATTATTCGGCAAACTATGTAGTCTTGTGGTTAGTAAGATTTCCTAAAGCCAACTACTGGACTCAAAGGCTGCTCGCAAAAAGACCCGTCTTTGGGTTAAGTAAAATGTATAAAATATGTACCATGGCTGGCCTGATATCCAATATCGGATTGGACGGCGAAAAGGATCTGTGAAAATGTACTACAAATAAATAAACCAAAATTATATACACTTTGCTGAAACGTTCGAAACACCTAGATTTTCTGTTATATGATGTGTTTATTTGTCATCGTTATTGGGGCAACTATCAAACAAGGGTGTTGGGTTATGTTCAGCTCTTTATGTGCCCTTATTGTTAGTTTAGGACAGTTGTTACTGAACCACACCACAGTATAAAGTGTTAACGAAACAAATATTTACTACTAGTAGATACTCGCGATTCCACCTGTGTGAAATACGTATTCTCCCTTATTCGCTTTGGGACAGATTCGCTTTAGAACAGAATCGCTTTATGAAACAAATATTTACTACTACGAGTAGTAAATATTTGGTTAGTAGGCACATTACCGACATCTTCTGTAAATGTGTCAATTTCCAAACTAAATATGCTTAGTTACAAAGTATATTTGTAAGATGAAACGCGAATGTTATTTTTAACTAACTTCAAAAAAGAGGAGGCTCTTTTTATTTATTTACAATTACGCTGAGATTTATGATACTATTTAAGTCATAGTTTTTAGTTTAATGCGGATTGATATTTGTAAAAATAAAAGTGTTTGTTTTTCAAAGTAACACTTCCAGTTGGTTCTGTTATCGAAAATGAGTCCAAAATATTTTTTTTGTAAACGGTGGTACTTTCATGGCGTATAAACAACTGTTGTTTGATTAATTGATTTACTGTATATTTTTTTTGCATAATTTAGAAAATATCTCTCTATGCACTTCTCCTCTATACAGGGTGTTATGTAAGGGTTATATCAACCCGAAGATACCCCCATCAGCTGATCGCCCAGAACGCCTTTTGATATGTTTCGACCGTGAAACAAGAAAAAAAAAGTTCATCATAAAAAAAGTTATATGCGTTATTTCAAATCAAAACAAACGTGTCCCAATACTAGTGCTTGACGTACTTACAAATTGACAATGGTGGGCGGGGCGGGACGTCAAACACGACGGAGTCGGTGTCCTTTGACGGCGTCCAATAGTAGGAAATTTCAAACGGCGCGACCTTGATGCGAAACAGAGACAAAATGTTCCAACCACGAGAGAGAGAGAGTAGGTTTTACACAGGCGCGCTTTATTTGTACTACTTATTTGATGTCAATGACCGAATCAGCTGATTTTAGCTAGTGTTGTTCAAACAAGAGTGTTTTATTCAGTAATAATGTGTTTTTTCAGGATGATTTTTTTTCTTGTTTGGCCGTTGACACATATCGAAACGGGTTCTGGTTGACCAGCTGATGGGGCTGTCTTCGGGTTGATATAACCCTTGCGTAACATCCTGTATAAACTACTAGCTGATCACCGCAGCTCCGCCCGCGTGATTTAGTTTACTTGTTCCTCGTTCCCGTGGGAACACATTACCGGGATAAAAAGTAGCCTATGTTACTCAGGGTGAATGTAGCTTTCCAATGGTGAAAGAATTTTTGAAATTGGTACAGTAGTTTTTGAGTTTATTCATTACAAACATACAAAAATATAAATCTTTCCTATTTATAATAGTAAGTATACATATAGATAAGAGCGCGAAATGTCCGCGTGTTTGTACCGCAAGTTTTCACTTCACATTTTAATATGACATAACATAACATAACATAGCATCACGCCTTTTTCCCCGAAGGGGTAGGCAGAGGTGTGCAAACACACCCACATCTCGCCAGCTATGTTAGGTCCCATGTAATAGGGGGCGAGCCTATTGCCATTTATCGGGCACAAGTTCCAGACTCTGGGTAAAATCTTGGGTAAAATTCTAAAGAGAATTATACATTATCCACCAGACCCGGGAATCGAACCCGAAACCTCGAGCGTGGCAGTCTGTACATAGTACCATTGTGCCACCACCTCGGTGGCACAATGGCGCAAAGTCAAAATCAATAGTACTTTAGGTATTAGCCAATGATATTACATATTATATGTCTCTGGTATTAGCTAGCTCATTAAGGACGGATCGGATTCGACCAAACTGGAGCCATGAACTATCACGCTGCCCTGCTTATTGCTTATGCAGTACTTGCATAAACGCGGTTTCGAGATAAGCGCGAAAAACATATATTTTGATATTTGAACTACAAGTGGTTATTAAATAACATTTGAAGTTGACCTAAAATTAGGAAAAAAATATCTAGCTTTCTACTGATATAGTTTTTTATTTCCTTTGTTGTATAATTTAGACATAATGCGTATTACTGCATTTTCATCTACCATTTTAGCTTAGGATCACCACAGTATTGCTATGGGTAAATGCAGTACTTGTGCTTATTACTGCATGATTGCCTAGCACGTATTGAATACTACGTTTCTTGTTAGCAATCGTGTAATATTTTTATGCCGGGTGATAGTTAAAAGTGTTAATATAGAACGTAATATAGTACAATGCTACGTTTGACATTAGTATGTGTTATCTTGTATTGATACAGTCTAACGCAGTATAGAAGAGTACTACATTTGGCCTTAGCATGAGCGAACATCTTTTGTTGTACTTGCTACATCCAAAAGTAGTCAAGTAGAGTGCTTCGTTTGGCTTTAGTATGTATACGTAATAAATAATGATTTGCCAAATGAATTTGTAGTAAACGAAGCAAGTACTGCATAAGCGTCTAATATATGCTGGTTATTGCGTAACTTGGTATCAATTGAAGCATTTTGGTGCAAGTACGATGTATTTCATTAAGTAAAACACATGTTTCTGGTAAAAAAAAATATGAATTTTTTTTTTCCCAATAGAATAACCCCTTGAGAGACCGTTTTTGCAAAAAAATGAAAATCGCCAAAATGTCGATTACTGCAGAAACGATAAGCAGGGCAGCACGGTTATAATGTAACTCCGATTAAAATCTGCGAGACAATATTTCTACAAGCTCTTTTTTTAAAAGAAAAAAAAATTACATTAAGAATTATAATAAACATGATTATATACTAAAAATATTTACATTACAAAATATCGTCTAAAAAACTCTCCGCGTCATTGCTGACTGGCAAGGTTCCCAGAATGTATGTGTGGTGTCAACGCGTGTGGCGTCCCACTCCAAAGGCCTTCTTCCACGGTAGCAACGATATACCGTCCGTCTCTTTCCATCTTGAATGTCATAATAATTTAATTTGGTTGGATAATACAGTAAAATGTATAAAAGGTTGACATTGACACTGTATTATCCAAATAAATGAAATTATTATGACAGTTCAAGTAGATTTACTAATGAACTAGTACCTATTAATATTATCCCACATAAGAGCCCAATCCCACTGAAACTTTCTAGCATGTGGGTGTGAAATGCATCTCTGCCTACAAATTCTGGGTTTTTATTGACTGAGGATGCGACGCGACCGAAGGCTCCTATTCAACTTGCAGACTGGGAAGAATTTCTTTCGTCTGTACCCATCTACGGGTTTGTCAGATCATGTTTGAGGCCGTATTTATCAACCGATTTGCATGAAACTTTACACACACACTCCTTGCTTACAATGAATAACATTTGAATGATATTTTTTGGATTGGATGACAAATGAAAGAGTGATAAAGAAAATTAAAGAAGAAATTTTCTAAACAAAGCCGCTCCCGAAGTCTACGGTTCACAGAACCACTAGTAATAATACTAGCTGATAACTGCGGCGTGATAATTTTCAAAATCAGTTCAGCATTTTTGGTTCCCTATTCAACCCAAACAATCAAATATTTCCTCTTTTATTAAAAGGTATGAATCCTTAGGGTTATTGTAATACAATCGGAACATTGATGAGTCAGTTCAATTAACCATCAAAGGAGAGACAAGTCTTAACTCAAACCAAACTAATTAACAGGTAATTTGAACCTTATTTTCCATAGCTTATGCCCGCAGCTCCATTTGCATTATTTCTTCTTCATAATTAAGAATAGGTAAAACAAAGTCTTTAAAACTACGCAAAGGATTTTAATGCGGCTTTACTTTCACCGGCTGGATAGTGTGGTTCTCGAGGAACGTTTGTGGTGTATAATTTGTCAAGCGGGAGAGCGTCTGTTAGTGAAAACCGAAACAATAAAATTCGATCTGTATTTTCGGCGATTACAGAAAAAAAGTATTGAATCTAGATATTTTTTTCTTTTTTATTCTCTTTATCTGTACCTACACTCTTTATTTGTAAATTTTATTGAATACTGGCGGACGCCAGCGCTTTTACCCGCTTGACAAATTATATACTCGTACCTACACAATAAGCTTCCTTGAGATCCACTCTATCCATTGGTGAAAATCGCATCAAAATCCGTTGCTTTGTTTTTAAGATCTAAGCATACATACGGACGGAAGCGACTTTGTTTTATAATAGATGTGAAGATAGAAGATACGGAAACAAGGTTTCTCCTGTTATTACAGTATATTGATATCACGGGGCTTCTATAACAAACAATAAAGTAGGATTGAATTACTGTTATAAATATATGTTAAGATTCTCTGTCTTGGCGAATGAGTTGTTTGGGTAGCGGTCTACAATCTTGGGTCGAACTATAAATTTAGCTCGTAGCGACCAAACTTACTGAAAATGTAGATATAACGTTCGAGATTAAATGTAATATAATATTTTGAAGTATTTAAATTCCTATTAATATTATTTTTAAACTGAAAATACACTTATATACGAGGTCTAGGAGTGTTTAGTGTAATTCACATAATATTGCGTGAAAACTGCCAAAATGCGGGTTTTGGCCACGTGGATACATCCAAGTACATGCAGTTTAACGAACTACTCGGTTTCTTTCAATACCCACATCATCAGATACGTTTGCTATTAATCAATTAACATTTTATTTCATTACAATCCTTCCATCTTTTTACTATAACATTATCATGTCAAATATTGCCAGTAGACAGTACGCGACTCTAGAACATCATAAAATCTACATATAACTTAGTCAAATTAAAAAATCACTAAGACTAGCCTTAACTGTGTTCCATTCTCATTCTATTGACTTTCTCTAAAATGTCTGTTATAAACCCCACACAATACGGGCGTTCTGGTCTTAACTGTAAAGCCTCGTTCTTTGCTGAATCAAAACTTTCCAACTTAAAGTATCCCTACCCGGCTCACAGTAAGTTACCACTGAAGTAAATGTCCAAGAACTACATACGTTGAAACTTACAGTTTGAATCAACTTCTGACATAAATTAATTTGCTAATGTTTTAAATATTTTGGCATTGCCGAGCACCTCTGGTTAGCACTAGAAAGAAATTTCAGTGGCGCTCGGCGGACTTTGACCACCTGTGTGACCTGTGTCTGGATTTAGGTCGGGTTTTATCCCGCATCATTGGGGTCCCATTTTATCCTGCGTCTGTGAGTGAATCCTTCTAGCCTGCTTCTGTAAGGACGGCGCGGGTGGATATCCTACCGTCCTCAGGCTCCGATCATGGAGATCGATGGTCTTGGACATAGATGAGTCTGCGGGGACTTAGCCTTGATCAAGGCGTCAGACTGACTCGGTATTTTTTTTTAGATTTCTGCATCTGGGGCTTTCAAATTAATATACAAAGCGCGGGCTTATCGCTGATAAACGATCTCTTCCATGAAAAATAATCATAAAGACTATTTTTTCTGTCTCTGACTAATATTTACAAATTATTGATTGTGTTTAACATTCCTACATATTGTAGGCGTCTACGTCTCATTGTTAAAAGAGTAGGTATCTAATTGTCTTATCTTACTTGAAGATTTCAAATTGATATCGTAATTTAAACTACATGGGGCACACTAAAAGTTTTGCACTTCTAGCTAATCGGAACTATTTGAATTTCAATGTTATATTTTTTTAAACGTTGCAACCTTCTGAGTCAATTGTTTTTTATCACACATCAAAGTTCTAAGTATGCAACGAAAATGGAATTAAGTCGAAAAGATTTTAGAGCGACGATTTTTTATGATTTTAAAAGTTCTCTCTCTCCGCAAGACTGTGCCGCTCGTCTTCAAAATGCTTTTGGGAGAGTAGCACCTTGTTTGAGCACCGTGAGGCGATGGTATGCTGAATTTGAGAGAGGTCGAGTTTCTTTACATGACGAATTTCGTGAAGGGCGGCCTTCAACTGCCGTCAACGAAAATAATGTAGCTACTGTTAAGCGGTTAATTGAAGAAAACCCACGGATTACCTATGAGACAATTCGAGGACTATTGGGGATTGGTATGAGTCAAATCCAGAAAATTTTACACGAAGAATTGAAAGTTCGGAAACTTTGTTGTCATTGGATCCCTCATTAACTGACAGCGGAGCGGAAGCGAGCTCTCGTGGAATGGTGCTCACAGATGCTGCTGAAGTACGACCACGGACATTCTAATGCTGTTTATGACATTGTCACAGGAGACGAAACGTGGAATTATTGTTTTGAACCCGACAAAAAACAGGAATCTTGTGAATGGGTGTTTGAAAATGAGAACAAGCCAACAAAAGCGAGGCATATTAAGAAAGAAATTATAAATAGATCACAAAAACTGATGTCATCGGCGGGACTCGAACCCACGGCCTTTCCCTAACAGGGGGACTGCTCTGACCAACTGAGCTACGATGACCACTACCGACGACATCAAATGTCATCAAAGCGAGGCAGGCGAGAAATGTTGGTAAAAAAATGATCGCGTTTTTTTTCTCAGCTACGGGTCCCATCTGTACAATTCCACTTGAAGATCGAAGGAGTGTTAATGCCGAGTGGTATTCCACCATTTGTATATCCAGGGTGTTAGAAAAACGACCCAAAAGCCGCGTTCTCCTACATCGTGACAACGCTAACAAAACAAAGTCATTTTTAGCTTCCGAAAAAGTACAACTCGTCACCCATCCTGCGCATAGCCCCGACCTAGCACCCTGTGATTTCTGTATTTTCCCCAAAATCAAAGATTTGATGAGAGGTTTCACTTTTACCAACTCCGAAGAGGCAGCGATAGCGCTCAATCAGCACGTAGAAAACATGACTTCAGATCTGTGGTCCTCCTGTTTAAAAAAATGGTTCGATCGCATGAAAATATGTTTAAAATGTAAAGGAGAGTATTTTGAAAAGTAATAAACATAATATTTTGGTTTTAACATGTTGTTTTTTTAAGTTACGCAAAACTTATAGTGTGACCTACGTATAACTTTATTTGAAAGCGGGGTAGTTACAATGTTATTTTATAAAATATTCATAACATGCCAAACATATCGTTTACAATGAAAGTTGTTAAATGAAATATTGAAAGCATTTCTGATCATAACGTTATTATGCATACATAGGATTGAGGCTTTTGGCGAATAACTTACATCGTAGAAGATTACTACAGTTATGCTGCTATTTTAAAGGTCCTCATAATAGGGGGCGTATTGCTGTTAACCGGCAACTTATATTTGCTATTGCCTAGTTCAGGATTTTGATGCGGTTTATACCAATGGATAGAGTGGTTCTCGAGGAAGGTTTTTATGTATTTAATTTGTCAAGCGGGCGAAACCGCGGGCGTCCACTAGTACTATTATAAATTAAAGACCGAATATACTTTTTTTATGAGTGGTTTATATAAAAGTCTACTGGTACGTACTTTAATAAATTCATGAAATCTTAACCTCCGTCGTGTCTTGACATTTCTATACACTAAATACCTAACTAGTAGTACTATTCCCTATTCTGTGACCCAACTAAATGTTACCACATAGTGGTTTGCGGCTATAACTTTCGTTCATAATTTAATTAAACAACCGAAACTAAGCGGTCGACATTGAAATAGTTAGACACAGACGTATTACTATTAGAAAATGCCTTGAGTTGCAGTTTTAGTTAAGTGTATAAATATTTTAGTATTCAAGCAATGTGGATTAATATAGTAATTCTCTTTGAATTAGACTTGATCTTGCCGCTAGCTTGCTAAAATGCAAACAAAGACTACCTTTTGTTGGTATTTTCATTGTTATTTTATGTTCCAAATGTTCTCATAATAATTCTACCTTACGTAATAATTACGTAATAAATCTTCTTCGGTTTAAATAATTAGGATAGTGAAGCATTTAGATTGCAGGTTGAAGATGACTAAATAGAGAAATATATTCGTCGTAGTTTTATTTAGTTTCACATACTACAGAGAATTATCTATATCCCCGAAAGGGTATGCATAACTATGTCGCATTTACTGATCTGAATTTTATTTTATTGACGTCATCGTGTACAAATCTAATAAAATTGTAAAATGTCACTGTTACCAGTAAACTGAGATTCGTTCAAATACATTACCTAATTACCTATGGTAACTGTAATCTTCGGGGAATAGGGCACGATATGTATGTATGATAGATACATAAATATTTTTGGAAATCTCACACAACGTCAGCCCAAAACTAAGCTTGTGCTATGGGATCTAGACAACTGATAAACATACACTATATTTCTAAATACATACATACATAATATACATAGAAAACACCCAAACTCCGAAGCAAACATTTGTAGATCACACAAATATTTGATTTGACCCGGGAATCGAACCCGGGACTCCGGAGTCGAAAGCTGATGCACTGCCGACCACGCCACCGAAGCAGTATAAAAGATATACCTAGTCCAGCCATAAGTTTTGTTACAAATGAAAACGCATTTTTTTTTTAAATGAAGTAATATAATATTATTAAAATTTATATTGATTAAAGTCTTAGCAAAAAATAAAACTATATTTTATTCGAAATGGCCACCTTTGGCTTATATACAGGCCTTTAATCTGTTTGGCCACGAATCTATGGATTAGCGCACTGTTTCCAAGGGAAATTTTTGCACTGCTTGCTCCAAAGATTTTTTAAGAGACTCAATGTCACCGTGTCGTTTAGAGCAGGCCATGTCCTCTAAAACTGACCATAATTTGTAGTCTAAAGGGTTGAGGTCTGGGTTAGATGAGGGCCAGTCTTCAGCTCTTATAAAGTCCGGAACGTTGGTTTCTAGCCAGGCTTGGGTAGTTCCTGGCTTGTGACCAGGAGCAGAGTCCTGCTGGAAAGTCCACGGTATATTTTTAAAAAGTGTAATGCTGAGAGGTTTCACAACATGATCCAAGACAGTATCTTCATACACTTTGGCTGAAGTTTTCACTCCTTTTCACAATAATGTAGTTTTGTGACTCCCTGATAAGACACGCCCCACCAAACCATCACTGACGCAGGATGATGACCACGTTGTACCTTTCCGACCACTTGACCATCTTCCTTAGAACTGTGAGTGTACACTTTATCATTGTGCTTATTGTAGTGTTCTTCAATCGTGAATTTTTTTTCATCGGTAAAGAGGATATTTCTGTGCCTTTCACCTGCGTATCGCGACAGAAGGCGCTTTGATCGATCCACTCTCTTTAAACGTAAAGATTGATTTAGGGCATGTCCTGTATATTGACAATAAGCACCGAGCTTCAGGTCTTGTTTTATAATACGTGACAGAGTCCTAGCAGGAATCTTCATTTCTCGCGATAAGATTTTTTGCTTCCTTATGGGGTTTCGACGAATTCTGGCTTTAACAGCATTAATAGCCTTTGTAGTTCTAACAGCACGCGGCCGCCCCGATCTTTTCTGGTCTTCGACAGACGAAGTGTTGTTTTATCTATTGATAGTACGATATACGAACATACGGCTGATACCAAGTTTTTGAAGTGTCTGGAATATGACCGACGGCTCCACCACCTGACCCAATTTGTGCAAGGCGATCACTGCAATCCTATTTTATTTAACACCCCATTCTATCTTGTAATTCAATAATGAACACGAAAAAATATGTGAAATGGCGCGAAATCGAAAGAAGTTTTTAAAATAATATACGTGTTCCAAATTCAAAATAATTAAAAAGTTGAAAAAAGAAAAATTTTAATGTAACAGTATTTATGGCCAGACTAGTTATAGTATTAGATACTCGTATATACGAGTATAAGCAGTAGATACTATAACCGTAGACTAAAGCCGTAGGAACCCACTAGTATCGAATATAAAATATTAAATATTGGATAGAAACAGGCGTTACTTGGCGAAAATCCATGACAAAACAATGGTAAGTAAAATTTTTTAAGAAAAAACTTCAGCTCAGTGTCCTTGTCTCCAAGTTGAACTCAGTACACCCTAGAATTGATTTTTCACTAGAGTTGGAGTCAGATTCCACTCTCAATTTCTTGGACCTTTCAATTACTAGAAGGAACGGTGTTCATGAGTTCCGTATCTATAGGAAACCAACAGTTACAGACACAGTTATTCCTTACTCATCCAATCATCCATGGCAACATAAAATGGCAGCTTTCCACAGCTTACTGAGCAGGTTACTGGCGGTACCGTTGAGCCCACAGGCATTTGGTGAAGAATTGTCCATCATTTGCTACATAGCACAAAGTAATGGCTATGACGTAGGAATGGTTCACTCATTATTAAATAAAAAACGTAGAAAGGCTAGTTTTCATTTATTATATCCGATTCAAGATCCACCTAGGAAGTACACGGCCTGTTTGCCGTTCGTGGGTCCCGTCTCGTTGAGTATAGCTAAGATCATGAGGGAAAGTAGTATATTTGTTGCTTTTAGAACTCAGAATGCCTTGAGGGAGCTGTGTAATGGCAAGGATTCGGTGTCGGTCTCACGCAGATCAGGTGTTTATTTGTTGAGTTGTGATGAATGTGGTTTGAAGTATGTGGGACAGACTGGCAGGTCCTTCGATATTAGATATAAGGAACATAGAGCGGCGTCCCGCAATGGTTGTCCTGAAAGGTCCCTCTTCGCGAAGCATCTTCTTGACACTAGTCATTCCTTGAACAATAGTAACACTTTTAAAGTTTTACGGTTATGTGAGAAAGGGTTCAAGTTAAGTGTTTGGGAAAGGCTAGAAATAGTTAGAAGAGATGAGGACACCTTACTCAACGAACAAATAGATTTTCACACATCTCCCTTACTTAATCTGTTTGCGAACAGACAGACACATTAATTGTTGTTGGTTTGTGTGTGTTATTTGGGTTTTCTATGCAACTTATCAAGAGACAGTAATTAAATCAAACAGATAAGGTCAAGTATTGGTGAATACCTATTTTTGGAACTTAGTTAGCAAGAATCCTACATCGCGATAATGAAATTTGCACGCGTTTACTTATAAGCAAACACGTTCCAACCACGAATTTTGCTGTTCTCTCTGAGACAGTCTTGATAATGCCTCGTTTAGAGGCGAAACAATTGTCGACGTTTTGTTGTCCTTTTGATTCTGCGAAAAATTAATGCTATTATATAATTTTAAAAAGTTTTTTCTTAAAAAATTTTACTTACCATTTGTTTTATAAAATATTAATAAACTTCATCCCTTTATTTATTATTCAAACGGCTTTCAAAAGTACCGGAAACTTTCGATAAATTATAAAATCTCTCTCAAGTGTACTATGTTGATGACATGCAAATTACCTGACAGTTCATATCTTTGTTAAGTACTTGTTAAAGTTTCCGTGATATTATCCGTCTCGTATTAAAATATTTCGGTTCGTTCGCTACGATTGCCGTTTTGACAGCTGTTTTTGCTTTGATAGGGTAGAAGAATGAATTTCCCCAGTTTCGGGTAGAATAATGAATCTCCCCACACTCGAGCTAAACTCCCTACAGCCCCTTTGATTACAATGGCTTGAAGATAATGTAAGATAGTGCGACACCTTTATTAATGCCATAAGACGACGGCGTCTATACTTCTGACTACGAGACTGGACAACATCGATCAGACATTTTGGACAATTTTTCTCTCGTTTGTCTGTCTGTTTGTATGTGTATTCCGGGGTAACAGTTAATTAACTCCATTTATATTCGATCTCCACAAAATTTAGTACAAGTGTTCCTTGGCTTTAAACAATATTAATTTATTCATCGTTAGATTTTTTCCTACTGTTTGACTTATACTGTATTACGAGTAGCAGTATAAGTATGATCGCTACATGCGTTGACACCTTAGCACATTCACATCTTCCAAGCACATCTGGATGTGCCGGCGCTGCTGCTGCATCGGCTGAAGGTCTCTAACGGCGTAAATATGCTAACCTAGCAGGTGATTACATATTTGAGCCGTTTGGGGTTGAGACACTGATTTCCGAGTGCTCGCCGCCTTGCTGACATTGCTAAACGCTTAATCGATGCTTCTCAGGATCAGAAGGCTATTTTCTGGCCCAAAGAATAAGTATCGCTGTCCAACGTGGCAACACAGGCAGCATTCTGGGAACCTTCGCAGTTGGCAATGACGCGGAGGATTTTTCAACGATATTTTGTAATGTAAGTATTTTTAGTATACGATTATAATTATGTATATGGTATGAACTTTTACACGCTCTTTTGTTGTTATAATATAATACACACAAAATCACGTTGTTATCACTGTAGGTAAGCCAATTGCTGTTTCTAGCGACTTTTGAAATTTTTCCAAAATTGTCAGATTATCAGCAGCTGCAACAGACCCCTTAGTACCTTAATTCTACCAAATATTATCGAAAACTATCAGTCACCATAACATAATAAAATAATATTATTATTTAAATTACATTCGACAGTATAACACCGTTATGCTATTAAACATCACTTTGAATGTCCAATAAAAGTTAGTTTTACCTAGTCGAAGCTGAAAAGTTTTTACTCAAACTAACCAACTTTACTCACAAAGCAAATTTGCTTTATAGTAACCCATCTACTGCGTACAAATACAACGGAAATTAAAGTTCGAAACAATTGTCACCTTTATGTAATGAACATGATATTTCACAAATTATTCACGTTTACGTGAATGTATCACCTTATGTCACTATGTTTCAACATTAATCGCGACATTAAAGGACTACTTACTAGTGGTTCTGTGAACCGTAGACTTCGGGAGCTTTGTTTAGAAAATTTATTTTTCAATTTTCTTTATTACTCTTTCGTTTTTCATCCAATCCAAAAAATATCATTCACCTGTTATTCATTGTAAGCAAGAAGTGTGTGTGTAAAGTTTCATGAAAATCGGTTGATAAATACGGCCGCAAACATGATCTAACAGAACCCGTAGATGTAGAAATGTAGACGAAAGAAATTCTCCCCAGTCTGCAAGTTGAAAAGGAGATTTCGGTCGGTTCGCTCCCTCAGTCAATAAGACCGTTATTGGTTTTACTAAAATTGCTATGTAGGTATAGTCCGAGATGCCAGGGACTTTAATTGGCTGTGCCATAGCGGCTGGCGCGTAAGATTTTGTTGCCTTTCATCAACATTTCATCGCAAGGCAACGGGTTTAATTTTTTTTTTGATAAAACAATATAGCTGCTACTTTTTATTAAATTCACTCGGCCATTTTGGACATAACCCATTATAAATGTGTCCGGTAACGGCAATAGGCTTGCCCCCTATTACGTGGGACTAAAAATACTGGCAAATTGTGGGCGTGTAATGCACCTCTGCCTACCCCTTCGGAGATATAGGCGTGATATGTGTGTGTGTGTCTGCTATGTAGGTAATGATTTAATTTTTCACCAATACAGGATGGATGGCATGTGACGTCACCAAATTCTTCAATCCCACTTGGGCATATTTTGGTAATATTTTGATAATTTTGGTAAAGAATCGCTGCAGAAAAACATGATCACCCAAGAAAGTTTCCACCTATAATGCCATAACCGGACTTCAGTGTTTCCCAACAATTATTTTCTTTCTACCTTTTTGAGGTTATCATGCCATCAGTTTCTTGAAATTTCTATACGTTTACTAATTCATGTTTCAATACCTGTCGTTCTAAAGAAGTCATAATACCTCAGCTAGTGGTACTTGGTTCTAAAGTCGTCGCGTGGCAGGTAAAAAGTAAATGAGTGTGATAAACATTTCTACAAAGAAAAAGAAAGAACATAAAAAATCGAGATAAGATGTAAAGACTAACGCACATCCGATTTCCCTATTGACTTTAAAGGCAAATGTGTTTCCGCTGTCAACGTTTTTTCGTTTTTCTCTGGAAACTTGCCTCTGAACGCAAACACATGCTACTTAACCCTAATAACGCGTATTTTATCGGTTCATTGATGTATTATGGTATTTGAAGAAGCGTATTTATCCGAGTTCTGACTATAGTGAATTAATAATATAATCTTACTGCTGGTGTTATCCTATACTTATCTACATACATGCATACATATGGTCACGCTTTTTTCCCATGGGGGTAGGCAGAGACCATGGAATTCCACTTGCTACGATCTTGGCATACTTCTTTCGCTTTTTCCACTTTCATAACTATCTTCATACACGCTCTTCGGTTCTGGGTACTCTTGACCTGGCTTTTGGTCAAAACATCTCCGATTTGGTCGAAGTACGTTCGCCATACTTATCTAACTTAAAATATAGACAAAGTAAGTATCGATATTGGGTTTTATTTTCGAACACTATTTTGACTGCACAACGTAATGTTGTAACTATTGAATGTGTTAACTACGAACTGGTATTTATTATTTTATAGTACGTGGTGGAAGAATTTACGCAGTTCAGATAGTGGGGGGTGGCCAGACGGCTACATATCATTATATGTGGGACTCCCAGGGGCTAAATTACCCATTAATCCACCATGGTGTTTCTCTTTCGCTGGGCCTCCGGAAGGAGAGGTTGTGAATTGAGGTTTACTATTTTTATTTTACTGCTTTAAGGAGCTCTGTAGTTCTAGATATCTTCACCTGCACGTGAAGCACCTGTTGGAAGACAGACAAGGGTCTGGAAAACATACAAAAATGCGACTAGTGGTAAAAGTGTACTTAGATAGATGTGTGAGTGCGATCTGAAGCGAAAACGTCTGTCTGGAAATCTGCACATCAATTATCAATAGACATCAAATGTGTAGTCTACAGAGCAGTAAATATTTACCAACACATCAAACGATCAGGGCTAATTGACATAGGGCTACGCTTCATTAGATCAATGCAGATAGGGCTAATGATTTTTTATACCAACAGACTGGATCGGCCGAGTCAAGGGCTCTCATCTCAATCAGTTAGGATAAGTGTTTGCTGTCTGTCTAAGGGTCAGTATTATCTGTATAATTACTGAACATTCTCCTATAAAATAGGGTTCGAGGTTATGTGGTAACCTAATCGGTTACCACAATTAAAACACAGGTTAAAACATTCAACACTAGTCAGGTCGGTCTTTGAATGGGTGAGACATTGAGACACCCTTCGTGCCTCGGACAGCTCGTTAAGCCATTGGTCCTGGTTGCCATTATAACATTTATGGCGTTCATTGGATACTGTTGAAGTTAAAAAAATGGTCTGGTCTCTCAACTTCGATATGCAGGATGGCAGTCGTTTCACGAAAAATATTCAAGTTCAGCGGTTCAATATAGCGTTCAGCGGTGGAATATTTTCGTAGATTGGTTACCAAGTAAACAAGTTTAAAACAACCATTATATCTTCGCATTAGCATCTCTTAATCACAGCTTCGCTTCCACGTAATCTTAATTATTCAAGGATCCCTTTTATATTCTTCGTTGTATACCTAAGTTGATCCCATCTCGTTGGTATCGTATCGTAGGTATGTACGATACGATACGAACTGGTGGTGGTGGTATGGTGAGAAGTTTCATACTTCTACAAAATAAAAGAGGTCAGCGATGACCAGACCTTCGTTCATTTTATAAACGTATCTTACAGCATGTCTCCAACAAAGGTAAGAACGATCAGGGAGTATGGAGTTCGGATTGTGGACGTGCTTTGAGAAATTTTCAAGTAAGGAAGTTGTAAAAAAATCGGGATGTTGTAGATGATGATATTGCTTTTAATTTTTTTTTATAGGTTCACTAAATTGGACCCAACACAATACTTTACAGAGCTCTAACATCATTCGTATAGTTCTAGAATTAGTGAATATCTTTCTTGAAGGGAACACAACATTCTACAAAATAGAGGCATTATGTGGGCACATTACAGTCAAACATTGAGTTAGTTAACAATAAGATGTTAGTGTGTATATAACTGATGTTTTATAGAGAGGACAGAGGTATTGAAAAGATCAACTTTGTTACAAATAACGTTATAGGCAGAACATACGGTGCAACGGCGAGCGTAAACCTTAAAGATCATTGGGCAAATTCTTATAGCGCTCGGTCCATCGGCGGTCACAGCCATGCTATATATTTTTAAGTTGACAATTATGTATACAATAAGTGCAAAAAAGATTATTCCTGTACCTTGTTTGGATAAAAAGTTACCATGGGTTGATTATTGATATAATCCATACAAAGATAAATAAAAATGAATGTTGCTAAGAGCAAAACTCGAGAACGCTTAACCAATTTGACAAATTTTTATTTTACACGTGTTCCTTAAGATTCACGTCACCACATCACGCCAGGCGCGTGTTGTTCGGGATCGAAAGTGAGAGGGTGCGTCCAGGTTTAGAGTCTTAGTGGTGTATTTGCCGATCAACAGATGAGAACCTAGCAAACATCATTGGCAAAAGATCGTGTCGTATCATTTGAAGCGGCTTAATGTGGCCGCGCAGAATATAATCAATATTTAAGTAAAGCGCTTGGTGAGGACAGACTAATGAGTGTTAAAACACTCTGAATGTGTTCGAAATATACGCCTTTAAGGAATGCTTCGGTGAATCTGATTAATTAAATTAAACGTCGGTTGTAAATTCTAAAACATCATGAAGGGTGTTGTTATTATTTTGTAAACAAGTATAATATCGAATACATAACGGTACTTGCTCCTTATGAACATCGCTGAATTTCAATTTAATGGCAAGAAACTAGTAAGTATAACATAATACAAACAATGTAGTTACGTATACATTATATGAGGTACACAGTAACGTAAAATTGGTGGATAAAATACATGTGTGAGGGGCTCGTGTTCTAGTGGTAACCGACAATGTTAACACATTGCAAAGGTTAAGCAACATCGAGTCAGGTCGGTCTTAATTTATACAGAGTACTCTTATAGAATCAAATGATGTGAAAGCATAGATTAGCTTTCCGGTGAAGAGGTAAAAGCTAGGCAACTTAGAGATTTTGTTGCGTAGCCGGCAAAAAACCTATAGTAAAAAATAGTTTTTGGTTCCCAATTCCGACAAGACACCAAGATTCCGTGCCCATCCATGCAAATATCGAAGTATAAATTTTAATCCAAATATTTTATGTTAACAGTTATTCTTTAGTGAGTAACAACCATTCTACTCGAATTTTATTCAAAAACCTACTGTTGAGCCTTTTGTCAACATATTTTAACATGAGTCCTGTTTAGGGATACATAACACGTTTTGTAGAACGTTGCAACGCTTTAAGTTATCTAGTACCAATATTAGTCAAGTGGCAATTACAGTTAAAATTAAATTTTCGTCGTGTGGATGTCTCATGAACATAATTATATCGCTGTTTAGTAAAGTGCTTTGTGAGCATAGAGCAATTTGGGTTGCATTCAGTATCTTCTACTCGTATATGTTTTCACGTAATACTGGAAATGTTACTAATCCGATTGACGCTACTGAAACTATTCAGATTGTAGTATTTGTAGAATCTTCATTGTTTGTAAACGAGCGCAGAATATGTGCAGCAATTAATAAACATGTTGCAAACGCTTAATGAATCACGTACAAACAATACCGATAACCGTTTCTGTTTAAATAACTAAGTTATTAAGAGTCTACCGACTATATACACCAAGATCACTATCTATAATATCGGATGTCCAAAAATTTACTAGACTGATCTAATTCTAAAGTAACCAAAAAATAATGACGTGTTACGGCCTCTTAAAATTGATGGTGACGCGAACCCTAGACTTGACTGATCGAGTGATCGTAAAAACGAATCTAGCGAAGCTTGAACCGATGAATGTCGAGTGCTCTTCAGTTGAGGGAAGCATTGGTACCAATATACCCTCGATTAATAGGACAATACCCCCGAAAGGACTCGCGGCATTTTAATCCACCTGTTTCGTTAAAGGTTATCATTTATAAACAACTTATGAAAGTTTAATTATTTTCAAAATAACATAACACTAGGTAACGTTACTCTACTCACGTTTTACACCGAGAATCTACCACCGTTTCGAAAAAGAAACTTTGGACTCAGTTTCGATAACAGAACTAAGTGGAAGTATAACTTTAAAAAACATACACATTTTTTCTTAAAAATACTTCAAATTGATGTAGTTTCCTTTTTTAATTCCGCGGCCCTAAGCCGCTGCAGCCTACGTCTATAACCGAGCGCCACTAGATAGCACTAGGAAGACTTTTTAAGGCAGTGAGCTAACACGAGTACTCGTTTGATGTCTAGAGATTACATCAATTTTAAGATCTTTATAAAAAGTGTTTGTTTTTCAAATTAAGTAATATTTCCAGTCGGTTCTGTTATCGAAACTGATTCCAAATTTTTTTTTTAATACGGTGATACTTCAGAGTGTATATTGTGGTGTAGTGGTAGTGTATAAGTTTATATGTAGTGAACTTAGTATATAAGGAATATTCACACATCACATATTACAAGGAGTAAAGCTTCATACGTGAACACGAGTGTTTCCTTTCATCTACTCCGACCCCGACATCACATGGCAACCCTGCCATTGGAACGCGTCGCGGCGGCTAGCTGTCACGTTACAGTAGGTATTTTTGTTATTAATTGCGCTGGGAATCTATTATCGAGCTAAAATAGTAATATGATCTGTTGAACGCTTTGAATATCTCCGTAATAAATTTCATCAAAATGGATGCCGCAGTTTTTGCTTTATGAACAAACCAATTTTCTTTTACAATTTTATTTAATGCACAGGCTATGGATACATCTTGCCTAGATAGATATGTAGTTTATACTTTCGATTGTTGGCACTTGGTGGAACCTATACTGGCTTTTTCTTAATCTGCGGCCCTAGGCTGCGGCCGAACTTACGTCCATTGCAGAGCACCTCCGGTAAGCACTGAAAGAATTTCCAGTGGCGCCTTGGTCACCTATGGCCGCTGCGTGGTAGTCGGGTGTTACCCCACATCTTTGGGGTCGGGTTTAAGGACGGTGGGTTGCTAATCCCTCGTCCTAAGGCCCCGATCATGGAAGTCGATGGTCCTGTGCGTAGTCACGTCTGCGGTGCCCTCACCGCACACTTCTGGCTGGCTTGAAGATATTTTAGACAGTGAAGTAAAACACCTTTGATAATTATGAAAAGCGAAACTGATCGGTGAAAATAAATCAAATATAGTTGTGGAATAGTGTGCAAGTTTGTTTGTTCATAATGTAGTAGATAGATATGTGCTATTTAAATTAAGTTTATAATTCATATTTGTAAATTGTTCGATTAAACTCGAAACACTTAGGCCGATACCTCACCGAGACGCCATGGCGACGTGGCCAGCGACGTCGTAACATAGGTAGTGCGGCTGTGGGAATTTAAAGAATTATTAATTATTAGGCCGATACCTCACCGAGACGCCATGGCGACGTGGCCAGCGACGTCGTAACATAGGTAGTGCGGCTGTGGGAATTTAAAGAATTATTAATGTTAATTACGTAAGTACTTAACACAAATTAATAGCTTAGGTAGTTTAAAATGTAAATGTTTAGTATAAAATGCTGATATCCGTGCATTAGGCCGATACCTCACCGAGACGCCATGGCGACGTGGCCAGCGACGTCGCCAACTAGTTCTCATTGAGATATATGACACTTGGCGACCGACTGGCGACGTTGCCAGTCGGTCGCCAAGTGAGTTAGCCGTCATATATCTCAATGAGAACTAGTTGGCGACCGACTGGCGACGTCGCCATGGCGTCTCGGTGAGGTATCGGCCTTAATGCGATATTTAAATAATATAATTTAATATTACAATTCACATTCGTATATAAATTAACACTTTCGAGAATGAATTGCTCTTTTCACTGTGATAATAATGAAATGAAGGAAATGAGAGATACACTCAATTATGCGGTATGCATTCTGTCCATCAATTCGTCTTTTGTACAAACTTACATAAAAATAAGGATCCTTATTTAGAATTACAAAATGACTTTGTTGTTGATCATTTACTAGTGGAAGTCCGCGGTTTCGCCAACTTGGCAAATTATAAACACATAAACCTTTCTCTTTTCTTTCTATATCCATTGGTGCAAACCGTTTCAAAATCCGTTTCGTAGTTTTAAGATTTAACAAAGCATACATAGGGAACGGATCCGACTTAGTTTATGATTAGTCAAATAATACCTTTGAATTTTTAAATATGTGAAGTTGTGAACTTTAATTAAATTTGCCAATGCACAAATGCATCGACTTGTAAATTAAAAATCTCCATTAATCAAGCTTCCCGATACCTATAATACCCCGGATCATATTGCACAGCGACAGCTCGCTCGTGCTATTATTAAGTCGGAACATGATAATGGCCAGCAATTTGTTCAACAAAGCACCCATTTCAATTTAATTTTAAAATCTGACTGCTTTAATATTTCAAACGCTGATTTACCTACTAACTTTGTGTAATATGTAAAGAGTGCAAAAGTATAAGGCCGGGTTTCCACTGACGCGGAGCGGGGCGGAGAGGAGCTTAGCGGTGCACGAATTGACCAATCACTATGCTCAAAATCTCCGCTCCGCTTCAATGAAAACAGCACGAGCGGGGTGGAGAGTGGGTGGAGTGGTCATAATAAAAATACAGCGAGACGATGCGGTGCGGAGGACAACGAGCATTGGGATGCGGAGCGGAGGACAGCGGGGCGGTGCTGTGTGGAGGACAGCGGGGTGGTGCTGTGCGGAGGACAGTGTGGCGGTGCGGAGGACAGCGGGGCGGTGCTGTGTGGAGGACAGCGGGGCGGTGCTGTGCGGAGGACAGTGTGGCGGTTCGGAGGACAGCTTTTTCTTTTTAAACGACATCATGACGTATGGTCTTTCTGAGAGATTGAGTGTAACTGAGCGCAAAAATGCGCGATTCCAAAAGTATGCTCCGCTCCGCTACATTCCGCTCCGCTTCAGTGAAAACACTGACTACTTTTATCCTACTACCCCACCTTAGTTCCATCGGTTATCTTCGATAACCTCAGTCACGGTGGGGTAGAATGCCCAATAACTCTGTGGGGTAGAATGCCCAATAACTCTGTGGGGTAGAATGCCCAATAACTCTTTGTAAAATCATTTACCTAAGCCAACGTTCCACATTTTAATGCCGTTCAATACACTACCGTTCCGTCAATGGTTAACCAATTTCACTTGCTAGATGATTGCTTTCGTACAGCAAACTAACCCGATGCATGTTTGTTAACATGAACACGTTAAGATCACATTTTTAAAATAGATAAAGGTGGGACAGAATGCCCAATATCACTTTGGATTGGGAAATAACGTAACTAAACGAATATTCCACATTAATATCATTTGAGCACGCTGTCCCACTGTTCGTACGTTCGCTGAAGCTCCTTACTACTACTTGTAGTTATAAATATTTATGTTATAAATTCATCTTTTCATTACGAGTCCATCAGTATTACATAGCAAACATGAAATTCGTTAAACAAACACAATCGTTACAGGTCAATACAATCTGTGACGATTTGACAAAAAACAAGTTACGCCATGGAGAATTATTACCGAATACAGTACGTTGCATCATTTGCGGACCATCAAATTGTGGAAAAACTAACTTATTAATTGGTCTTCTATTGCATGAAAATGGATTGACATTTCAGAATGTTTATGTATATTCTAAAACTCTCCATCAACCAAAGTACATCTTTTTAGAAAAAGTTTTACAACGAGTACCAGGTATCACTCTCCAGAAATACCAAGCAAATGATGACGTTTTGAAGGTTACAGATGCGAAACCTAATTCTGTGATTATTTTTGACGATGTAGCATGTGAAAATCAAAGTAATATGCGTGATTATTTTGCAATGGGAAGACATAAATTGATTGACAGTTTTTATTTAAATCAAACTTATACCAAAATACCTAAACAACTTGTAAGAGATAATGCTAACTTAATTGTGCTTTTTAAGCAAGATGAAGTTAACTTGAAACATGTTTACGAAGAACATGTTAACACCGATATGACATGGTTGAAATTTCGAGAAATGTGTTCCCTAATATGGAAAGAGCCTTTTGATTGTGTGGTAATTAATAAAGATTGTTCGAAAAACAACGGTTGCTATAGAAAAACGTTTGACACTTTTGTATTATTAGATGAAATTTGAATATTTAAGTAGACTGCAGTCACGTTATTGTTATTCTTTAATTGGTTCTTATCCGATTACCACCTATTTTACATAATGGATAAATCATTGAAAAAACAAATTGTTGATGCGACACAAGCTGTCAGGAAAAAAATACGTAAAATGAAGGATTTAGAAGATAATAATAGACATGCTCTTGATACAGTTTTTAAGCCTGTTACAGAATCTCTCAATTTAATAGCCAACACTAATAACCACTTAGCTCTAACAAAAAAGGAGGAAAAAGGAGAACCCCAAGAACCACAAGACCAAGATATGAAAGAAACAGATGAGAGCAGTAATGATAGTAACGAATCGGAACCCTCATCAGACTCTTCATTTCAGTCATTAGTCGATACTAATCCAGATGTATGATCTTGGTCATTATCTTCACAAGTACTATCGGATGTACCATTTGGTATAAGAAATAACCGTGGACAGTTAATGTTAGGTTCCTCTGGCATAACGATTGGAGATCAAGTTATTACTGTAGCCGGACACAAGTACGAAAGTACACCTGGGTTGCGAGAGTTACTGTTAAAAAGGGACATTGATCTGAGCTTGGTTAATGACTATGACAAGCAAAATTATAAGGCAATGTTACTTGTAACGAATGCACATCGTCGTGATTTCGATTCAAAAAAACCAATTAAAAGTAATAAAGGACAAAAATATTTGAAAGTTATTAAACCACTTTTCGAACAAGAAAGTAAAAGTCCAAGTTGTAGACAGAAAGTAGGAAAAGGATTACCTTTAACAAAAATGTGGAAAAAAAATACAGATTTTGTATATTGGGATGATCCCAATGAATTGGTTGATAGATTAAAATTATTAATTGCTTCTCGAGATGCTGGTAACACAGGAATAGACAATGAAATAATATCTATCATTGAAGAACTACGTGAAAGCAAAATCATCAAATAAATAAATCTACTAATATTATATGTGTATCATTTTACTATATACCGTTCAACATAATACACCTTTAATATGAATGTAGACAAATTTGGTCATTATATTCATAAGCGAATGCGTATATCGGAAATACTGGATTTTAATGATAACGCATTAATAAAATCTGATCGTGGAGATTATGACTTGAAGACATCGAGGTTAAAAGGTGTCAAACCTCCTCAAGACGCAGATGATGCAGTAAATAAAGCATATGTAGATGAATTGAAAGGTGTACTAATGAATGACTTACAAAAATTGCAAAGTTCTATTCCAAATAGTGTTCAAAACCACATAGAGAAAGCTTTAAAAACAATAATGTCTGAGATAGTGACTCATTTGGAAAACAAATTTTACACAAGAAACGCAGTTGATAGACTAATTCAAGACGCAATTCAATCTATATTAAAAGATCGAAAAACATAGACCTTAAAGTTTATCAAAATGGCGAAACAACAAATCGTCAATGAAATACATAAAGCAGCACGAAAAAATTTTCCTCGACGATCTGTAATTTTAAAAGGTATTGATGATTTGTGGCAAGCAGATTTAGTTGATATGCAAAACCTAAAAACCTTTAATAAAGGATATAACTATATTTTAATAGTTATTGACTGCTTCTCAAAGTACGTTTGGGTGGAACCACTAAAAACTAAATCCAAACATGATGTCTCTCATGCATTTGAAAAATTATTTTCTACTAATCATAGGATACCAACTCATCTGCAAACTGATAGGGGTACTGAGTTCTATAATTCTACATTTCAAAAGCTTTTACAGAACTATAATATTAATCACTACTCAACATTTTCAACCAAAAAGGCTTCAATTGTTGAACGAGTTATTAAAACGCTTAAAAATAAATTGTACAAATACTTTAGCTTGAATGGACACTATAGGTGGATAGATGGTGGCTTGAACGATGTTATGAAGACATATAACAACACAAAACATCGTATTATTAAATTTGCACCTGTTAATGTCAATAAGTTTAATGAAACGGACATTAAAAATAATATTACAAATTCCATGATAAAGGTAACCCAAAAATGTCGTCCAAAGTTTATAATTGGTGACAAAGTTCGAATTAGTAAGTACAAACATATATTTGAGAAAGGATACACTCCTAACTGGTCAACAGAATTATTTACTATAAAAAAGATAAATAACACTGTACCAATAACATATCGCATCGAAGATAATCAAAAACAAGTCATATTAGGAACATTTTACGAACAAGAGCTTCAAAAGTCGTCCTGCCCTGGTGTCTATTTGATAGAAAAGGTATTAAAAAAGAAAGGAAACAAACTGTTTGTAAAATGGTTGGGTTTAAATAACAAAGAGAACAGTTGGATTGATAAGACTGCAATAGTGGAATAAGTTAATTATATAAGTGATATATAATTTTAAAGTTTATTCATTATTCTTTAGACGATGCAAGGTGGTGGACTAATAAACAGTATCATTAATCATTTACCATTCGAACTTCACATACCCGGTTATAACTATTGTGGACCAGGAACAAAGCTTTCAAAACGATTACTACGTGGTGATAAAGGTGTAAACAAGTTAGACGAAGCTTGTATGCATCACGATATCGCATACGCAAACTACATAGACTTGCCTAACCGTCAAAAAGCCGACTTACGTCTTATAGATATGACTAAACAAAGACTTAAAGCAAAAGATGCTAGAACAGGGGAAAAGATTAGTTCGTGGATAGTAAACAAAATTATGAAAGCTAAATTGAAGTCTGGTGCTGGTGTTAAGACCTTTAATAACTTTGTTAGGAAAATAAAAAGAAAAATCAAAAAACTCTCGCCTAAAGATAATAAGTCACTAATAAATATAGCTTATATGGTTGCTAGAAAATTAGTTCCATGCATTCCAAAAGTTCGCGTACCTCGAATGATACCTATACCAAAAACTGGAGGCATTCTACCTTTAATCCCAATTTTTGCTGGCTTGTCTGCTTTAGGAGCATTAGCTGGTGGTGCAGCTGGTATTGCTAAAACAGTGAATGATTATAAAGACGGTCAGAAAAAATTACAAGAAACTGAACGTCATAATAAAACTATGGAGGCTATAGCAATAGGTAAAGGTTTATACATTAAACCACATAAGCAAGGTCAGGGATTGTTTATAAAACCATCAAAAAACTAATTGATCAGCTACCTAATCGCGCTTTAACTGATATCGATATTCAGAAGTATGCCTATTGTATTCCTTACTTTCGGGGAGTTTACATGAAGGATCAGTTACCAAAAACACCTAAACGAATTGAATGTGGTATAGTTAACCTAGATAATTCAAAATATGATGGAACGCATTGGGTAGCTTATGTTAAAATAAATAATTATTGTGAATATTTTGATAGCTTTGGCGATTTAAAACCGCCAAGAGAATTAATCCTATATTTTAAGAACTGTGATGTTTATTATAACTTTAGTAGATATCAACAATTTAACACAATAATTTGTGGACATTTGTGTTTAAGATATTTGCAATGTTTTTGGAATAAATACTATAAATTTTATATCACTCTTTCATTTCCATCATTTGCAAGATGTCACTCACCTTATCGATAACTGGAAACTCATCGGTATTATCTACCTATTATCCAAGCACGCTGCCATTAGTTGGGGAGTATGAATGTGCATTATTACATTTCTCTACATATAATTCTATTCCAAATTTTGATAATACAAATAATAAATTATATTATGGTTCTAAAAATGTTATCGAGATACCTGAAGGAACTTATGAATTACAAGATATTAGCGACTATTTAAAAACTGAGATAAAAGATGCATCCATAAAACTCAATTGTAATAACAACACCTTAAAAACTATGTTATTTTGTACATCAACTATAGATTTTACTAAAGAAGGTACATTTGGAAGTTTATTGGGATTTAAAAAACAGATCTTAGAAGCAAATAAATATCATGTATCAGAGTTTCCAGTTAACATTTTGCCTACGACTGTCATAAGGATTGAATGTGACATAGTTAGCGGTTCCTATATAAACGGTCAATCCAGTCACATCTTACACGAATTTGCACTTAATGTTCCACCTGGATACAGGATTATAGAAATTCCAAAAAACGCAATCTACTTTCCAATAAACCAAACCAATATAAGCTGCATACAGATAAGGCTGTTAGATTTAAATAATAACTTAATAAATTTGCGAGGTGAAGAAGTGCAGTTGTATCTACATATCAGAAGAAAACATGATAGATTATAATAAATATGTGGTTCATTCAACTAAACATAACAGTCCTACTCAAACTATCAAACCAATAAGAGCTCGATCCAAAAAGGTCATAAAATTGAACAACAATAATAAAGCTTTTCTTAAAGCGATTGGTTTGTTAAAATGAATATACTAGATGTTTTATCCGCTCCTGCATACAACAACTCTGTGGAAGGAATTGAATTTCACTCTTACAAGCCTTACGTAACAAGTTTCAATAGAAGCGATGAAATCAGGATACCTATTAATCAACAAGACTTGTATATATTACCATCAGCAAGCACTTTGTTTTTGGAAGGAACTATTGTTGTAAACAAGGCTGAAAATTCTAAAGAGAGAGTCAGTAGCGTTCATTTCACAAACAATAGTTTACTTTACTTGTTTCAAGATATAAGGTATGAGATAAATGGAGTGGAAATAGATAAAATAAAAAACGCTGGTATAACTACCACAATGAAATCATTAATATCAATGAACGAAAACGAGGCTAAAGTATCTAATGCTTGGGGTTGGAATATCGATGGTATAAATAGTACAAATGGGGGTAGCTTTTCTGCTTCCATACCCCTCTGTAACATTCTTGGTTTTGCAGAAGATTTCAAGAAAGTAGTGATAAACAGCAAACATGAATTAATATTGTTACGAAGTAATACTAATCTGAACGCCCTAAAACTTAGCGCTGGTGAGACGGTAGAAGATATTATTATAAATAAAATAATATGGCGAGTACCACATGTCAAAGTATCCGATAGAGAAAAAATAAATATGTTAAAACTGTTAGAAAAAGACCGACCACTCCAGATGATATTCAGGAATTGGGATTTATATGAATATCCGGCTTTACCAAAAACTACTAAACATACTTGGTCCATAAAAACATCATCGCAAATAGAGAAACCAAGATTTGTTATTATTGGTCTGCAAACAAATAGAAAAAATAATCCTAAATTGGATATGTCTCAGTTTGATCACTGTGACGTTCGTGATGTTAGAGTATACCTAAATTCAACCAACTTCCCTTATGAAAATTTAAATTCAAGTTTCTCGAATAACAGAATTGCGTTAATATATGAACAATACACCAGATTTCAACACTCATATTACGGAGGTCGTCGTGGTGAACCGTTATTAAGTGAGAAACAATTTAAAAATATTGCTCCGTTATTTGTCGTAGATTGTTCTAGACAACCAGATAATCTTAAGTCGGGTCCTGTTGTGGATGTCAGAGTGGAAATTGAAAGTGACATTGATATACCAGATCAAACTTCGGCATATTGTCTTATATTGAACGACTGTATAATTGAGTATAAACCATTAAGCAGCACTGTGAGAAAATTATCATGAACCCGAATACGATTATAGTGGATGTCCAGGGCTTTAAAGACACTTGTAATAACTTTATAGTCAAGGAATTAGCTCTGGCCACTCGTGTTTATACCCAAACGTTCTTAATAAAGCCTCCATACTTATTTAAATACTTAACTACGAATGAAAAAAAACAAATTACGTGGTTGGAGAGAAACAGAGGGATTTACTGGAATGAAGGTTATATCGACTATAGAGAATTTCGACGTATAATTGTTCCTTATCTAGAAAATAAAGAAATTATTGTGAAGGGCTTAGAAAAAGTTAAGTGGATTCAAGATCTTTGTATGAATTGTATTTGTATAGATCTTGGTAAAGACAAGTGTCCAAATTTATCACTGTTGCATAACAAATATTCAAATATTGAAACCAGTTTTAATTGTATTAATCATATTAAACAATGTGCACTTAAAAATGTTTTATGTATAAAGAACTATTTAATAGAGCAAGAAAGGTAATATGTCTTCCTATACGCAGTTTTAATAAATAAAACAATTTTTTAATGTAAATGGTTTTTTATTTTTTAACACACATTTTTAATATTTATAATTTTTTGACATATATTTTCATAGTAAATAATTTTTTTATAAAATCTAAATATGTTCATCACTTTATCTACTAGTTACATTAATAAATTATTACCTGATTAAAAAATATGATATGAGTAACCACACAATTATTACCTATGGTATTTATTTTTTAACACACAACTTAATATTGAAATTTTTTTAACACATATTTTCACAGTAAATAAAATTTTAATAAAATCTAAATATGTCATCACTTTATCTACTAGTTACATTAATGAATTATTACCTAATTAAAAAATGTGATATGAGTAGCCACACAATTATTACCTATGGTTTTTATTTTTTAACACACAACTTAATATTGAAATTTTTTTAACACATATTTTCACAGTAAATAAAATTTTAATAAAATCTAAATATGTCATCACTTTATCTACTAGTTACATTAATGAATTATTAACTAATTAAAAAATGTGATATGAGTAGCCACACAATTTTTTGGAAATATTGTGAATTAATTTTTCAGCTTGATCCGATATCTCATCTACCGTATCTTGTACAATATACTGTGCAGTGATTATGTCCTTACCTTCATCTTCGTCGTCTCTTGACTCACTGAGTTCCTTGATCGTAATTTTTATTAAACGTCGTCCTTTTCTTCTTTCACTGTTAATAATATAGGAATTCAATGCACTGCGTTTGTTTGTAATTGGTTTTCTTCGATTAGTTTTCTTTTTGTTTCTTTTTACTTCTTCATTGGGTGTTATTATCCAAGGTCTATTCATTGCGTTGTCCAAGTCGAACTGATCTTGCAGGTCTGGAAGATATTCAGGAGAGCTCTCTTCTATTCCGTTTGAAAATTTGTTTAAGTTGGTATTCTGAAAATTATTTAAAACATTAGTAATAAATCATACTAAGTATTTTGTAAATAGATTGAAATTTTCAATAGATTGAAAGTTATAAAATACCTACCATGTTGTTAGATATGCTCGTATTGACTGTTTAATAAAGAATGAACTAGGTAATAATATTTTTTCTAACGCAGTTGATATATCAAATTATGTTGACATAAAGTATTTATTGGTATGATGATCAAGTTAGAACTTGAAATTCAACCATTCAATAATTCGTATGTGCATAATGTTATTGTTATGCACCTACTTAATAGTTGTGAAATTCTTATGAATTTCAAACGTGTTGTAACGTGAATGATGACGTATTTCGTTATCAATATCAGGTAAGGAATATAATAAAAACACAATAATTATGTAATTGCTTATTTTAATTTATTCGACATACTAATATAGAATCGGGTGACCAGTTAAATACCTATAGGCACCTTATCAGTTAGTATCATACGAAATGAACTACAATAGGTATTCCTAATATTTCATATTTTGTATTGTCTAAACTCTCCAGCTATTCTAAAGAATACCTACATTATTCCTTACTGATGATATTATATTCTACAACTTCTTTGGGAGCTACTCTAATTGAGTCACCAGAGCCTATTCAAATTTGATAAATTATTCTACATTATGTATAACTACGTGCTACTTTAATTTTACACTTTTTGGAATGACCAAAATATATAGGTATCTACTTACAAATTGATTACGTGGTTCACCGCGCTGTCCATGAGTGTTCATGATAAAATATCTGAAAATAAAATTAAATATAGGTTTAAGTCTAATTATTAAAAATCGGCAAATGTAGTCCAAATATGTCAAACCTACAACTTCTTCGGAAGCTACTCTAATTGAGACACCAGAGCGTATTCAAATTTGATAAAATATTCTACTTTATGTACAATTAAGTGCTACTTTAATTTTACACTTTTTGGAATGACTAAAATATATAGGTATCTACTTACAAATTGATTACGTGGTTCACCGCGCTGTTCATGAGGGTTCCTTGTCAATTTCATCCGTGATGATAAAATATCTGAAAATAAAATTAAATGTAGGTTTAAGTCTAATTATTGAAAATCGGCAAATGTAGTCCGAATATGTCAAACCTACACAACTTCTTCGGAAGCTACTCTAATTGAGACACCAGAGCCTATTCAAATTTGATAAAATATTCTACTTTATGTGCAATTAAGTGCTAGCAAGAGATTAAATATTTCAGCGTTCATTATTTTATTTACAACTTTCTGAATTTTGTACAGAACTTAAATGTTATACGAAAATTAAGGATAATCGTATAAAATTAAATTTAAAGGACTTCCATAGAAAACTACGTCGCCTAATAAATTAGATATTTAGTAGGTAAACTAACAAAGAATTATAAATCAAATAATTAACATTATAAGTAATTACTTACATGACATTGCTTTTATTTTGGATCTTCCTTTTAATCCTCTGAAGGACGTAGTGCACTGCGTGTTTGGTAGCTCGATGCAAATGGTAGATATTGTGGGAACAGAATATGAGACATTCCTCGCGTATAGGAACGATGTGACGATGTGGCGATAACACACATAGGTAAACAAGTAGAACATACATGAACAAACTGCTGACTTAACATTGGCCGTAGCTTTGTATAAAGGTACGTTGTTAGCCGACTTGGATAAAAAGAGGTGTATTACCATATAGTTTAAGCACATACCAAAACTATTTGCAAATATTTAAAAGTTATATTTTAAATGATTATTTGTAATGTTTGTTAACATATTTGTGGGATAAGTCTGTAGTAATATTTTTGTAAAATTATTTTTATCTAAACGATTCCAAAGGATTTTTAATAGAATACCGTTAACCATACCTTGTATCAAATTTGAGAACCATAAACCAACATACCTACAGATAAATAAAGTAACCACCTTTTTAAGAAGTCGGTTAAAATGATGTCGTTTTAAAATTGTATCGCTGAGTAAGTAAACTAACAGATACCTTGCTTCCACACACTAACACACACACACACCCATGCAAACCGTGCATAGCAATTTGAAACTTCTATAATTGTGACGCAAACTAGTTAACTTCCAGGGTACGTCTACCTTTTAAAAATAATTAAATATCTACCGTGTACTAACGGTCAGCTTATATTGGTGATTTAGGTATAGACGACGGTCCTTACCTACATAAATTGCATAATTTTACTTCTGCGCAATGTATGAGTATATTTCATTAATACTTTTCATGTACCTATACATAATTATACAGTTACTATATCATATACTTATCGACGACGATCAACGAACATACCTACATAAATTATAATTACATTTTATATGTATCATACACATATCATAACATTCGTCGGAATTAATCGGAATTTGTGTAATCAGCAATTCAATATAAGAACGACGACGTCATATAGTTATTTACCCGACTAAAAAAGGAGGTGGGTACCTAATTTATTTGTATGTGGTTTTATGTGTTTTTTCTCATAATCTTAACATAACTTTTTTTCTATATAGGTACCTAATACGATTTTATTGATTATCTTTATTCGAAAGGTAGAATCTATAGTACAGGTGGTTTATATAAATTTGATTAAGTTTTAACGGTAAAGAGAAATCTATCCTAGAGAAATCGAAGGAAATTATTAAAATGTTAAATGACATTCAAAGTGATTTCACAATAATTTTACAAATATAACAATTTGAAGTCCTTTGAATATTTGAATTGTTTAGAATTGAAATTGTTTGAACTGAGCTTCCATTAAAAGTGTTAAAAATAAGTTATACACGCTTACGCTTAATGAAATATTTTTATCCTTTATTATTTATTCCTTTAAAAATATTCATTTAGCAATACTTATTTTGTTCATACACCTCTTTCTATCACAGTCGGGTAACAACGTAACAAAGCTAAGGTAATGTCAGCAGTTTGTTCTGGTGTGTGTTACTTGTGTATAATAGACATGTATCATCGTTCCCATACTCGAAGAACGTCTCACATTCTATTCCCACGACATGCTGCACGGCATTTTGTGGACATACAGTATACCTACTAAGTACTCTATCTATCCTTGGATTTTAAAATAAGACAGAAAATAAGAAGCAATGTCATGTAAGTAACTAATAATTATGATAAATAATTTTCTAGTCTATTACACACCTATGTCTGAAATTTTATTAAAAAAAGATTTATATTGTGCATAAAAACACTTTATTTAAATTTTATGTGAATATCCAGTGATACTTTAGTTATTTTATGTATCAGTAACATAAGTTCTAACCTAAAGTTTTAACGTATAAATTATCTATCTTAAAAATGTGATCTTTACGTGTTCATTTTAACAAACATGCATCGGGTTAGTTTGCTGTACGAAAGCAATCATCTAGCAAGTGAAATTGGTTAACCATTGACGGAACGGTATGTAGTGTATTGAACGGCATTAAAATGTGGAACGTTGGCTTAGGTAAATGATTTTACAAAGAGTTATTGGGCATTCTACCCCACCGTGACTGAGGTTATCGAAGATAACCGATCGCGATGGAACTAAGGTGGGGTAGAATGGGTGGGCATTCTGTCCCACCTTTATCTATCTTAAAATGTGATCTTAACGTGTTCCTTAGGTAAATGATTTTACAAAGAGTTATTGGGCATTCTACCCCACAGAGTTATTGGGCATTCTACCCCACAGAGTTATTGGGCATTCTACCCCACAGAGTTATTGGGCATTCTACCCCACCGTGACTGAGGTTATCGAAGATAACCGATGGAACTAAGGTGGGGTAGAATGCCCAATAACTCACTACTGGTGCTGTGCGGAGGACAGTGTGGCGGTTCGGAGGACAGCTTTTTCTTTTTAAACGACATCATGACGTATGGTCTTTCTGAGATATTGAGTGTAACTGAGCGCAAAAATGCGCGATTCCAAAAGTATGCTCCGCTCCGCTACATTCCGCTCCGCTTCAGTGAAAACACTGACCACTTTTCACCGCTCTTCACCGCTCCTCTCCGCCCAGCTCCGCTTCAGTGGAAACACTGACCACTTTTCACCGCTCTTCACCGCTCCTCTCCGCCTAGCTCCGCGTCAGTGGAAACGCGGCCTAAGGTATGTGTGCAGACCTGCATAGAATAACGTAAGTGGGTCTGCCTACATACATAGTTCCTTTTGTGTACACAGTTGAAGAATTTTGAATGGTGCACCGTTCAAAACTCTAAGACCTTTGGATCCAACCCGTATGTGTATCTCGTGATCAACAGCCGAAGCAAAGGACCAAATGTTACTGGCGAAAAGTGGGGAAACAGCCGTCATTTATATGTAAGCCTGTAGTTTGTAAGCATGTAGTTAAAATAACCAAAAACTGAAATACGGTTGGTGGTGAAAACTAGCATCTTTGTTAAAAAAATACTTTCTGTCATAAGTTGGGTTTTCACACAGCCTACTTATTCTATGACACAGTCTCAATTTTATGTAAATATTATAAGAACATAAATTATATGCATATGTACTTACAGTTATTATCTGTAAATACATGTATTGTAATGAATTTTTTGTTTGTGTAAAAACAACGTGTTAAAACAACGAAATATCTGTACAATGTACAGTGTACATACTGTACACATACACAAATGGACCAAAACCTTTTTACAATTTAATCAAAACAATGACAAACGAAGGGCTGAAATAAAACCTCAATCAATACCTACTCTCATTGTTTCCATAAACCCTGAATACCTACATTTTATTATAACAAACAGCTATAATAAGGATGTTATGTAAAAACAGGCCCATAAAACACTTCAACCCGTTTTGTTTGGGACATTCTTCTTGATAAATTATTCAGTCACGTCCGGATGTCTAAAAGCCCTTTTTGTGTGTTCACTATTTTTCTTGCTTGTTGTGATGTGAAAGGGCTGTTACTGTACACTTTAGTAAAGCATAAAGGGTTTAGTAGGGAAATAGAAATTTGGCATGTGTGACTTGACATACAATTTCCTCAATATGCAGTATGATCTTAATATGCGATAGTGTGATGTGTCTTGATAAGTTTATTATATGTTATAAATAAAATTCTTGTTTTATTATAAAATTCTCATTCACAATGTTAGTTACCATACCTAAGTGATAAGGGTTGGGTTGTCCACCCGTAGAATATTTTTTTTATTTTTAGGACAATTTTTTTTTATTATGTGTCATTAAAAATACGTACAACCCTAAATTTTCACCCTTCAATCACCAACCCCTTAATATTAGTCAACCTTTTTAGTAGTCCCTATTTCCCTTGGTCACGACAGTTCTTATGAAAAAAAAAATGCGTTACGAAGTTCACCCTGACAGATAGAATTCATATAATATAATGATAGATATGTAAAAGGGACTTTAAGTCAATAGTTACACTTACGATTGGTAAAATATGAATAAAAATTAGTTTGGAGCTAATTGACAAGCGTTTTTACCCACGACAACGGAACGGAGACGGTATAGACTTGGAGCCTGTAACTGCCAGACTTACGTCACGTTTTAAAGACTAGAAATTTCACAGAGCATGTCCGCACCACACGTAAGAACGGTCAGTATGAAGTGTCGGTTGTGGTTACTTCCGGAAATATCAGGTAGCAAAGATTGGTAAAATGGTACCTTACTTACCTCATTTTATAAATCTTCATTTTTGGATATTTTCTGCGGAATAACAATAGAAATCACGTCACCAAATCCCAGACTACTGGTACGGGTGCATGTAACCCCCTGCCAGACTGTTTTGACCCTGGGACTGCCAGACATAAGTCGTGATTTAAATAAATAAACCGAAGCAGTCGAAAAAGCTTGAAAATTTCTCTGAGCATGTGCTCAACATAGGTAAGAACGATCAGTGAGTATGGAGTGTCGGTAGTTGTTAATTTCGGAGCTATTTATTTATTTTCTTTTATTTATTTATTTAAACTTTTTGCACAAACACGTACAATGGCGGACTTAATGCCTTTAGGCATTTTCTACCAGTCAACCTTGAGGTGATACAGAAATAATGCTCAGGTAGGTGCTCATTCTTATTAGGAGAGTGAGATGGTACAAATAAATACAACACTAAATACACATATAGGTATTTAAATTACATATAATAAATACTTAATATATAAATACATACTATAAGTAATAAAATATATATTTCTATTTGTATAAACTACAAAGTATAAGTAAGTCGGTTTGCCTGTGCGTTGATGTAAATCTGGCAGACTTTTTTCTTGAAAGTAGGACGGGTATTGCATAACCTGACCTCGGGAGGAAGTACATTCCAAAGGAGAATGGCTTGGACAAAAAATGAGGAATGAACAAGGGCCGAATTGTGATTAGGACAGAGAAGGAGGCGGTTGTTAGAGGAACGTAGGTTTTTACTGTGGGTATCGCATAGTAGTTGAAAGTGAGGTGTTAAGTAGGTGGGAGCATAGGGAGAATGAAGAAGAGAGAAAAGAGTTGTGACAGCATGTAGACTGTGCCGTTGACGTATTGCCACCCAGCCCAGTTCTGTACGATATGCTGAGACATGATCATACTTGCGAAGACAATAGACGAATCGAATGCAATAGTTGAGAAGGCGGTCAAGGTTGTTGAGCAGATCAGCATTCAGGCCGATATAGCATACATCACCATAGTCTATAATTGGGAAAATTAAAGTCTGTACAAGCGCTGCCTTGGTTTTGGACGGTAAGAAAATTTTCAGGCGATAAAGTGCTCGTAACGTTCCCGTCACCTTCTGGGCTACACTAGTGACTTGAGCTCTCCAGCTTAGATTGGCATCAAAGTGTAAGCCCAAGTTCTTGACACTCTTGGCAACAGGTATGGATTTTGACTTGTAAAAAAGATGCGGTAAATCTACAACATTCAGCCTACCCAACATACGACTGGAGCCTATCAATATGGCCTGACATTTGCCAGGATTCACTTCCAACCCGAACCGGTCGCACCAGTCACTTAAAGCGTTTAAGTCAGCATTTACTCTGTGTATGGCTTGCGGGAGGTTGTCTACACTAGCATGGCTGTAAATTTGTAAGTCGTCTGCATACAAGTGATACGCACACTGAAGATCTGAAGCGATTGCATTAATGAAAGTAGAAAATAAAAGAGGAGAAAGTATACCGCCTTGAGGTACGCCGGAGTTGAGATTACACCAAGCTGACGACATGTCATCGGTGCGAACCGACTGCTGGCGACCCCGAAGATAAGAGAAGAACCATTCCAATACGTCAGACGAGAACCCAATGCGCTTAAGGATAGCTTGCAGGATGTCATGATCGACACAATTGAATGCATTGGTGAAATCCACCAAAACTAACACCGTAATCCCGCCCGTCTCCATAGCATCCCTTATGTCATTAGTCACTTTCAGAAGGGCTGTAGTGGTACTATGGCCACGTCTGAAACCGGATTGTAAGGGGCTTAAGATGTTATTGATCCGCATAAAATGTGTTAACTGTTTATGTACACAGGCCTCAAGAACTTTAGACAGAAAGGGAAGAATGGAAATCGGTCGGAAGTGGCTAGGCAGTGAAGGGTTGGAAATTTTTGGAAGAGGACGGACGTAGGCTTTACGCTAAAGGGAAGGGAACTGACTGAATTCGAGAGAAAAGTTGATAATATGGGTAATAGGAGAAAGTATGTGGTCAATAACAGTAGTGATCATACGCCTAGCCTTGGAAGTTATGGAGGAGATCACCTTTTTAATCTCGTCTGACGTAACCGAAGTAAATTGAAAGGGGTCGTGACTGGTACTAGGTAGGCCAGCCAGGGAGCTAACCGTTTGACGCTTGGTTAGATCATCTATAGTGTGAGATGTGGAGAAATGTCGATTGATAACATCCAACTCAATTGTCTTCGGCAGCTCCGACTGCTTAGTCCTACCAATTCCCAGCGTCCCGAGAAACTTCCAGCTATTCAGGTAGCAAAGGTGCGTAGTTTTAAATATCTAGGCATACATACGGACGGAAAGAACTTTGTTGAGCGGAGCGAAGCGGAGCTCAATCTTAGGCGACAAATGTAAATCATTTGTGTCCCAACTCCTCCGAAACGGCTTGACCGATTTTGACCAAATTTGGCATGCTGGTCGACTTCATACCCGGGAGTGCATATCTCTCTGAAATAATGAAAATAGAGCTGACCACGGAGGAATAATCAACGAAAATGTCCTGGACATCACCGAAAAACCAGATGATTAAATGGTTACCATGGAAACACGTGCGTCAACAACGAAAATAGTTTTTTTTTCATTTGATTAATTAATTTAAGTGTTCGATTCTGATTCTAATATGTAATAAAAACATTTGTTCCGCTCAACATTTGCGATTAGCAGCATGCATTGCATACCTAGTTTTATAATATGTAGTGATTTATACGTAGGTCACACTATAAGTTTTGCGTAACTTAAAAAAAAACAACATGTTAAAACCAAAATATTATGTTTATTGCTTTTCAAAACACTCTCCTTTCCATTTTAAACATTTTTTCATGCGATCGAACCATTTTTTAAAACAGGAGGACCACAGATCTGAAGGCATGTTTTCTACGTGCTGATTGAACGCTATCACTGCCTCTTCGGAGTTGGTAAAAGTGAAACCTCTCATCAAATCTTTGATTTTGGGGAAAATACAGAAATCACAGGGTGCTAGGTCGGGGCTATGCGCAGGATGGGTGACGAGTTGTACTTTTTCAGAAGCTAAAAATGACTTTGTTTTGTTGGCCGTGTGTGAAGAAGCGTTCCCCAGGGCTCGATCCTTGGGCCTGTTTTGTTTAGTTTATACTGTGCGGACATAACTAGTTGCCTTAAGAACTGTCAATACCATATATATGCCGATGACGTACAGGTTTACTTGTCTTTTAACCTAAATGAACATCAGGTCGCCGTTGCAAAGTTAAATGACGATCTCAGCCGTTTGGCAGCGTGGGCGGAAAGTAATTATCATTATATTATATTATTATATTATATTATATTAGTATTAAACCATCACAAGACAAAATATATGCTGTTCGGTACCAAGAGTTAGATCAGTCGGGTTCTCGCCAGTCTGAACGTGAGCCTTAAGGGAGAGCCAATAGATAAGGTTGCAGGGGCTCGCAACTTGGGGTTATATGTTGATCCTAGCTTAAGATTCGAGAAACACATCGCGCAGCCTGTTCAAAATTGCTTTTATCGTCTAAAGGTACTGTACAAGGTGAGGCCGCATCTGTCGGAGGAACTCAGGGTTCGTGTGACTGAGTCCCTTGTGTTATCCAAGCTCAATTATGCTGACGTTGTTTACGGCCCGCGTCTATTGGTTCGAACGGAGAGACTTATACAGCACGTTCAGAATGCCTGTGCTCGATTCTGCTTCTCGATACCGGCCAGAAATCATGTCACATCCTATCTTAGTAAAAATTGTTTATTAAAAACTAGCAACCCGTAGCGCAAACTGCGCAAGTAATAATTTCTCTGAATGAAACATACAGACAAACATACATACAAATTAACTTTTTGTCAAATTTCTAATCTTTTCGCACCACTTGAGACCACGACCTTTCCCAAGCGTGTGCCACACTTGACTGTGCGACTCTTAGTTTAGGAGGAGAAGCGGCTTCACTGGCGTATTATATATATAGATGAAAACCAGGCGAAAGATGCATGTGGCATGTCTTCTGTTCGGTGTTATCAAATACGGTGAGCCACGGTATTTGATTATAACAGGTTTGGTTGGGTTACGAGCAGAAGAAAGTATGCCAGAAGACAGTGCTCCCAGCAGCTTTCAATACCACGGCATCGATCTGCGGCATTTAGGGGTAGTTTTCGTTATTCAGCCTCCAAAATATGGAACAATATTCCACCGCCGTTGCGGTCCATTAAAACTATTTCCACGTTTAGGAAACGTTTACGGTTGCTACTCATGGAAGCTCAAAGGAGGCTGGATGGCGTTAACGTCAATATTTCGCTGATTTGACTAAACTATTGGATATTGTGTATATATATGTCTTTTATTTATTGTGTGTATGTATGCATATATATGTATAAGTAAGTTAATATATGTATTTTTAATTTTTTTTTTAAGCCTTCTATGATAAATATTTTCTATTTATTATTGTACCACTTCTACTGTCCTTCATTCACACAACACAAGGCATCGGGGGTTCGGCATCGGTGAGTCACTGACCAATTGGGTTCCAGTCGAAAACCAGCGCCAGGATTCTACCTGGCACATGCTGAACTGGACACCCATTTGGTACATTTGTGTGTCACACTAATACTCGCGCGTCAGTTGTTGGTTGTGGTTTGGAAGTATGTTTACTCTTTATGAGTGAACATGCTTCCAATCCCCAATGTGATTTATGTGTAATATTGTTATGTTGTATTGTGTGGGCACTGTGTACCAAATAAATGTGTCTTTCTTTCTTTCTGTGTTTCTTGTCATGATGTAGGAGAACGCGGCTTTTGGGTCGTCTTTCGCGAACTTTTTCTAACACCCTGGGTAAACAAATGGTAGAATAACATAACATAACATAGCATCACGCCTTTTTCCCCGAAGGGGTAGGCAGAGGTGTGCAGCAAACACACCCACATCTCGCCAGCTATGTTAGGTCCCATGTAATAGGGGGCGAGCCTATTGCCATTTAACGGGCACAAGTTCCAGACTCTGGGATAATTATCTGGATAAAATTCTAAAGAGTATTATACATTATCCACCAGACCCGGGAATCGAACCCGAGACCTCGAGTGTGGCAGTCCGTACATAGTACCATTGTGCCACCGAGGTAGTCGATGGTAGAATACCACTCGGCATTAACACTCTTTTGATCTTCAAGTGGAATTGTACAGATGGGACCCGTAGCCGAGAAACCGACGTTTACCAACGTTTCTCGCCTGCCTCACTTTTGTTGGCTTGTTCCCATTTTCAAACACTGACACATTCACAAGATTGCTGTTTTTTTTCGGGTTCAAAACAATAAATCCACGATTCGTCTCCTGTGCCAATGTCATAAACAGCATTAGAATGTCCGTGGTCGTACTTCAGTAGCATCTGTGAGCACCATTCCACGCGAGCCCGCTCGCTTCTGCTCCGCTGTCAGTTCATGAGGGATCCAACAACACAGTTTCCTCACTTTCAATTCTTCGTGTAAAATTTTCTGGATTTGACTCACACCAAACCCCAATAGTCCTCGAATTGTCTCATAGGTAATCTGCGGGTTTTCTTCAATTAACCGCTTAACAGTAGCCACATTATTTTCGTTGACGGCAGTTGAAGGCCGTCCTTCACGAAATTCGTCATGTAAAGAAACTCGACCTCTCTCAAATTCAGCAAACTATCGCCTCACGGTGCTCAAACAAGGTGCTTCTCTCCCAAAAGCATTTTGAAGACGAGCGGCACAGTCTTGCGGAGAGAGAGAACCTTTAAAATCATAAAAAATCATCGCTCTAAAATCTTTTCGACTTAATTACATTTTCGTTGCATACGTAGAACTTTGATGTGTGATAAAAAACAATTGACAAATGATTTCCCGCCAATTGTTTTTTTTTATTACTAAGAAGGTTGCAACGTTTAAAAAAATATAACATTCGAAATTCAAATAGTTCCGATTAGCTAGAAGTGCAAAACTTTTAATGTGCCCCATGTAATATGTAATGTTGAGGATATTATTTTAAATACAAATAAGATTGTCACCAACTAGAGTCACAGAAACACACGTGGTCATAGAAACATATTGCTTCAATCTTGTAACAATAACAATAGAAATCGATAGCTATATCTTATTATTCCAAATTTATGGTAAATATTCCCTATCTGGGTCATAGTGACAAAGAGTGACAAATATATCGTCACATGTGTGTCTGTTTAAAGGAGAGCACACACTGTGCCGGGGAGGCTGATACGGAAAGAGGAAGAAGGAGTGAAACTGGTCAGTAAAAATTAAAATTATGTCAGTGGAAAAGTATATGTGTTTTTGGGCAATATGATTACCAGGTAAGTAGGTAATTGGCAATTGAAAAAGAGTGGCCGTGAGTTGTATTGCCAGATTCTTTAACACAGGTTTTACCTATTGTCTTGCGAATCTGGCAGTCAAGCATATAACTCCGTCTAACCGCTCCTATGTAGTTTACCTATATCCCCTATCGCCCCCTTTGTAGAATCGCACCGGGCCACGGTGGGCGCTCTCCTTTATATGGTAATTTATGTGTGTAATACCATGAATACTTTTCTGTGTATTTGTTTGCAAGCTTCTACTATCGTCCGTTGTATATAAATAGGTACTACTCTACTATACTACGTTAGTATACTATGTCAGTTCCATATGATATCGTCTTACGAAACGCATAGTTGATTTATCTCAAAAATTTACTAAACCTCGAACAATTATACACAGCATTTTTTTAGTTTTTAGTGGTATTAATCTGCTTTAAGTGAATAATGATCGGATGAGGCGTGGTTTTTGACAGACATCTGTCTGTCATGGGGCGGGGCCCCAAGCGGGGCGGGGCCCCAAGAGATTAGACTACGTCCTCGCCGTCCGCCCTGGACCCCAACTTGACCACGGTAACGCAGTGGCAAGTTGGGTGACCGAACGTCGAAATCGAAACTTGAGTGGCCAACACAGAAGAAATTGTGCTCACTATGAAGCCTGAAGAGACCCCCGGTCCCTACACTGCCCTTCCCCGGGCAGTCTCAGCCGACGACATATTGCGCGAACAACGGACTTCGGTGCCTTTTGATTTGGGGGCTCGCGTCGCGCCGCCTAGTTGCAGCGCGACGTCGACGCCCCAAGGAAATGTTGCTGCTGGGACTGACGATGGGTCAGCTCCCAGTAGTGTGAGGGGTAAGGGCCCTTCTTCTTCGCAGAAGAGGACCCTCGAGAAGGGGGGGCTGCCGCGCGACCGGAGCACTAGTTGCTCTGGGTGGGGGTCCCTCCTCTCCAGCGATTCGGAGGAGGAGGTGCCGGTGAAGACGGTGCGCACGCGTCTCGACGCCTACAGAAAGCGCCCGCCAACACCACCCCCGTCATCTGTGCCGTCCCTGCGCAGTCGCAGGGATATCGGTGTGCCGCCCGCGCGGGAGATAATGAGTATTTTCTCCCGCATGAACGCGGCCATGCGGGGGAGTAAAAATATGTCGGGGAGGAAGAAGATTGTGGCTTCACTGGTGGATGAAGCCCAATCCTCCCTCGACAAGCTCCTCGAGCGGAGCGTCACAGAGGAGGAGGCGAAGCTCCGCAAGCAGGTTGCGAGCCTGGAGGTGGAGCTCACTGCCTCCCGAAAGGAGATGGAAGATCTCCGTCGGGAGGTCGCTGAGCTGACCAAAGCGGTCAAGGCACCTCCAGGTCCCATGCCGCCTCCTCCTCTGACGGCTGGACCAGCGCCGAAGACGGCGCCTAGGACCGCGCCCACCATGGCGCCCGGCTCGCCGCCGAAGCCTGTACCGACTACGGTGCAGGTCCTGACGGCGATCGAGAGGCGCCTCGCGGTCCTGGAGGACCGGGCGTACCGCCCTCCGCTAGCGCGTCCCGCGTTTTCATACGCGGCGGCTGTCGGCGGTGCTCCCGCTCCGGGTCCAAGCGGCACACCCGCTGTCCGCCGCCCCGCTCCGCCCCCGTCCGCTTCAGCGAACCGGATGCCGGCCGAGACCGCGGCCCAGGCGCGGAAGGCCAAGGGGCGCGGTAAGAAGAGTGGCACCCCTGCCGCCTCGTCTTCCTCTAACGTCGCTCCCGTTGCTTCCTTACATCCCTCCAGACGGGAGGGATGGGAAGTAGTGGGAGCCAAGAAGAGGAAGACGAAGGCTGCCAAGAAAGCGGCCAAAGCCGCCGCGGCGAAGGCGCCGAAGAGGCCCCGCCCCCCTCGCTCCACCGCCGTCGTCCTGACGGTGACGACGGTAGGTGTGGAGAAAGGGGTGGGGTACGCCGACGTACTGAGGACCGTGAAGTCCTCAGTCAACCTCTCGGCCCTCGAAATACAAGGGGGGCTCCGGTGCAAGACGACACGCACCGGGGCTCGCCTCCTCGAGGTCTCCGGCGCCTCCAGCGGCCCTAAAGCTGACGCCCTAGCGGCTCAGCTTAGGGTCGCGCTGGACGAAGAAGCCGTCCGCGTCACCAGACCCACCAAATGCGCCGCATTGCGCATCACGGGTCTGGATGACGCGGCCACGACGGAGGAAGTTGTCTCCGCCGTCGTGGAGGCGGGCGGCTGCCCCCGTGACCAGGTGAAGGCTTCAGATATCTCCTTCGGCTCCACTGGTCCCGGGATGACAGTCGTCCAGTGCCCCGTCGCGGCGGCACTGAAAGTGGCGGACGGACGAAGCCTCCTCGTAGGGGGCTTCCTAAAGGCGCAGGTGCACCTCCTTCGTGCCCGGGAAACCAGATGTTTCCGGTGCATGGTGGTGGGGCACGTCGGAGTGCAGTGTACAGCGGAAGTCACCGTGGGCGATCGGTGCTTCCGCTGCAGCCGGCCCGGTCACAAGGCAAGTGCCTGTGACGCCCCGCCTCGCTGCTTTAGATGCGAGGCGGAGGGCAAGATCGCGGATCACCGGGTCGGCAGCACAACCTGCGCCGCCTCGAAGCCAAAACCTCGTCCGTCCGCTGAGAGCGGTGGGGGTGCCGCCCTTGCGCGGCCAGTTGCTTCGCGGCGGGATGCGGTTATGGACGTCAATTAATGTCTGACGCCCGTATCCGTATCCTGCAAGTGAATTTGAACCACTGCCGTGCTGCTCAGGATCTTCTGTACCAGAGCATCCGGCAGTGGTCCATAAACTTGGCCGTGGTCGCCGAGCCGTACTACGTCCACCCGGGAAGCCCAGTGGACGAGGACGGCTCGGCCTGTTGTATCTTTGGGGGGTCCGCCGCAGAAAACTCGCACCTTGCGATCATTGCAAGGGGCCGCGGGTGTGTTGCGGCGGACTATGATGGGTTGGCAGTCGTGGCCACCTACATCTCGCCGAACATTGACGAGTCTCAGTTTGAGCTATGGCTCACTGAGCTCGACGTCGTCTTCGCTGCGTGCCGTCCTCGCCCTGTCCTGCTCCTGGGAGACTTCAACGCCTGGAGTGAGGCGTGGGGCTCCCGGGAAACCAGGGACAAGGGGAGGCTTCTTGAGGACTGGACCAGAACACGTGGTCTGGAGGTCCTCAACCGGGGGAATGTCGCCACCTTTTGGCACGTCCCTCCGCGCATGGCTCCGTCTCTGCCCGACGCGGATAGCACCAGCGAAGACGACGTACCCGAAGTCAGGGTGGGGGAGCTAGGTGCGGCAGTACTCCGGCTTAAACGCCGGAAAATCACTGCCCCCGGACCCGACGGCATTCCTGGCCGTGCATGGGTCCTGGCCCTCGAAGAACTCGGGCCTCGACTGATGGGGCTCTTTAGCGCATGCCTCGAAAGGGGCCAGTTTCCCAAGGTGTGGAGGACGGGGAAACTGGTCCTGATCCGTAAGGCGGGGCGGCCGGTGGACTCACCGTCCGGATACCGGCCGATCGTGTTGCTCGACGAGGTGTGTAAGCTCTTTGAGCGCATTATCGCGGAACGCCTCGTCGAGCATCTCACGAGTGTGGGGCCAGACCTGGCGGATAACCAGTTCGGTTTCCGTCGGGGACGCTCCACCGTGAGCGCGATCATGCGCGTGAAGAGCCTGACGGAGGAAGCAGTCTCGCAGGGCAAGGTGGTGGTGGCGGTGTCTCTTGACATCGCCAACGCGTTCAACACCTTGCCATGGAGCTGCGTTAGGGAGGCGCTCGTGTATCACGAAACGCCTCTCTACCTCCGTCGTATTGTCGGGGCCTATCTCTCGGAGAGGGCCATAGCTTTCCCCAGCTGGCTCGGGCCAGCTCGGCGAGATGTGTCGTGCGGTGTTCCGCAGGGGTCGGTCCTGGGGCCGCTTCTGTGGAACATCGGCTACGACTGGGTGCTGCGGGGTGCGTTGCCTAGGGGTGTCGGCGTAACGTGCTACGCCGACGATACCCTCGTCACGGCGCGGGGTGCAACGTACCAGGAGGCAGCACTCAAGGTCACGACGGGTGTTGCTCGAGTCGTGGGTCGGATACGGCAGCTGGGACTGGAGGTGGCCTTGCACAAGTCCGAGGTTCTGTGTTTTCACAGACCTCGGAACGGTCCACCAGAAGGTTCCAGCATAAATGTGGGAGGCGTTAGCATCGGCATCAAGCCCTCGATGAAGTACCTAGGGATCGTACTTGATAGCCGATGGAACTTCGGACCACATTTCCGAAGTTTGGTCCCCAAGGTGACGCAGGCATCGGTCGCGCTTTCGCGACTGATGCCCAACCTAAAGGGACCCAACGCCTCCTGCAGGAGACTGTACCTGGGGATCGTGCGGAGTATGGCCCTATACGGGGCTCCCGTATGGGCGGATAGGTTGGCGGTCAAGGGGAACGTGACTCTGTTAAACAGACCACTTAGAACCTTGGCCGTCAGAACCGTACGGGGGTACCGCACGATCTCCGGAGAGGCTGCATGTCTCCTAGCCGGGACCCCTCCATGGGACCTGGAAGCGAGAGCCCTTGCGCCATTGGAACAGGCGCTGGAGCGGGACCACAGGCCTGCGTCTCGAGAAATCGAGGACCAGCGGTCCCAACTCCGCCAGGATCTCATGGAGTCATGGAGGGTGCGACTTGAGCAACCCAAGGGGGGTGCCATCTTCATCGCGGCGGTGAGACCGATCATGGACGATTGGCTGCAGAGGCAGCATGGTGACCTCACGTACCGTGCGACGCAGATGGTTGCCGGGCATGGATGCTTCGGTAGCTATCTGTTTCGCATGCATCGTGAGGTCACACCCCGGTGTCAACACTGCGAGGTTTCCGACGACGACACCGCACTCCACACGTTGGTGGAGTGCTCAGCGTGGGTGAGTCAGCGCCGGGACCTCGTAGTGGGTCTGGGCGTGGATACCCTCTCGCTGGGGACCATGCTTCAAGCCATGGTATCCAGCGGGAGTAGGTGGAACGCGGCCGTGTCCTTCTGCGAGCAAGTCATGCTCGCGAAGGAGGCGGCCGGGAGGGAGAGGGAGCGTACCCTCCCCGCCGAGTTCCGTAGTCGGCGGCCAGGCCGCCCCAGACTACGCGACTACGCCCAAGACTATCGTCCTCCATGATCGGGGCCTGAGGACGGCGGGATCGCCACCCACCGTCCTTACAGAAGCAGGCTAGAAGGGTTGCGTGCTGCGGGGCCTTTGCCCCATAGCACGCAACCAGATTCACTCACTGACGCGGGATAAAACCCGACCCCAATGACGCGGGATTCTCGTCCCGACCAAACACCCGCAGAGACCACAGGCGTGGTCAAAGTCCGCCGGGCGCCACTGGACATACCCTCTGCTAGTAACCAGGGACGCCCGGCAACGGACGTTAGAGCGGCCGCGGCCTTCAGCCGCGGGATTAAAAAAAAAAAAAAAAAAAAAAAAAAAAAAAAAAAAAAAAAAAAAAATCTGTCTGTCCTGGCCTGTTGCTGTTTCTCAGCACTTTGAATTATTGAGAAACATAATTAAGTAAGTACTCTGTAAGAACGTACGTTTACTGTATACATTTTTGGATTCTCCGATTAATATCTAATTTTAAATTTTACCCAAAAAGTTTATAGAAAAATAAAGATCTAGCAACCACATGTGTGGACTTGGATTTTTGCGGAGCGCGTGTCAGGTTGCCTTTTAGGGTACCTCTGGCGCTGGGCAAAAATCTAGGCCCAAACGCTCAATTGCAATACCGAACAACATTTCCTTGTCCCGCACCGCGAAATAGTTCAGAGTAACCAGTTCTTTTGTGCGGGAAAAATCAAGCATTAACTTGACATTGGCGAAATCATCGATGAATATCGATGGAACCACCTTTTTAAAAAAACGAAGAAGGACAACCAACCCCATTTGTTGTTACCAAAATTGCTGATGATGTACGAGTGATTCTGTAGAGGATGTTTCACGACAGTAACAAGAGCGGTGGTAAAAAAGTCGTGTAACCTTTTTATAAGTAAAGTAGGTACGAACCTACTTATTAAAATAATTACTACTGGGGTTTACGTACTCGTTGTTAAAATTATAATAACTACATAAATAAATATTCACTTACTTCCAAAGTAAAGGTACACTTGAGACAGGTATTGATAGACGAACATTTTAGGTAACTACGAGTATTAAATGTTTTAATGAGCTGCTGTAATTAACAGTAAGTAAGTAATGCTTCAGTCGACGGTTTAATGAGCAAAATCATTAACAACCATGACGGGTACTATGAATTAAAAATTACCCTGTATTATAATTATTATGTACAGGAAAGGTGAGTTCGTTAAACCCGGGCTCTGTTTTAAACAAGCTTCCAACGGTGATCGTGGGATATTAGTGGAGCACCCACTGATGTTTGTGGGCGAAGTAGTGTACAAAAAGGCTCCCATTACATGCGTCACCACACGCGGTTAACAACGCGCGTCTATCGACAGAGGTGGTTGAAGGTTATATGAATTTTGGTTGCAATAAAGTGTTTACAGTGGTGTAACCGCGCGCCGGTGGAGACCGATGTAGGGGGCTTGTTTACCTCAAAAAGTTTTACCAAATCTTAAGAGGCCCAAGCCAACTTTACCTGCAAATGATCCTACTACGAGTATTCCCTATTCTGTGGTACAAGTACAATTAAAAAAAACAAAAATGTAGTTCTGCGAACAGTAGACCTCGCGTTATTTTCGCATTTTCCCCCTATTTCTCCCCCATTTTCCCTCCAATCGAAAAATCCCTTCGACAAAAGTTGGGCCTTGCAACAAAGAATACTTGTGCCAAATTTCATGAAAATCAGCTGAAAAATGCATTTGCCCCCCATTTCTCCCCCATTTTCCCCCCAATCGAAAAATCCCTTCGATAAAAGTTGCGCCTTGCAACAAAGAACACTTGTGCCAAATTTCATGAAAATCGACTGAAAAATGCGGCCTGTAGACCGGAATTGACACACATACAGACAAATAACGCCAAATCGGGCAGTCCTCGAGTTGAAACTGAGACGCTTCGCTCGCTCGGTCAATTATCAGCTAATTTTAATTTGATATTGCCTTCTTTATTTTATCTGGTGAGCTTAAATTGAATATCTACGAGAGTCACTTTATGTACTTATGTATTTTATAACAACGTAGGTATCGATTCTTTATGAACTTAACCGCGGCTCGAGTTATGGGCAAGGTACCCACCTTGCCCATAACTCGAGCCGCGGTTAAGTGTGTCTTGCTCGTACCGGTGTCTCATTGTCTTAATTGTTGCTTGAAGATCATAAAACTCCCTTGAAGGAGCTCCCCAGAACTTCGATGGCCACTGACAGCTATCCCAGCTCGATTTATACATATCCACCGTAGTTTTGCGAAGTTAATCATCTCGAAACCTACGTCCTATATGCAAAAATAATGTCAACCGTGTTAATTAAAGTGTCCTGTTGTTTCGAACTTTAATTTCCGCCACGCGGACATTTATTTCTGTGGTTAAGTAAATGTTGTTACTCATTGTTGTGACTTTGCGACGAGTCAGAGAAATGCGGTGACATCCCAGTTCGGAAGTTTTGATTGAGTAAAGCATAAAGGAGTAAAATAATATGAACATTCTGTTTTATTAGTGTGAGTTACATGTTACCTCTTGGTGTTAAGGGATCTTATATCAGGGTCCAAGTAATCCTCAAGTGCACCACTTGCTGAAAAACAAAAGAGTCTTCAATAAATATACCCGTAGTGCCCAGGAATGGCAATATTCGCTCCCCATTAAGGCAAAGTGACTTTTGAAACATGGCCACTATAATTGCCTCTGTCAACCCAATTGAGGATTATAACGTGACGTGTTCAGTGGTTAGTGGTTTTCAGAGCAGCTATCGACTAGGTATTACGTATCAATCAGTCTACACTAATAATATAGAAACTGAATGGTCAATTCCTGCTAATCTCACCAATGCAAACGTATGTTGAGAAGATGTTTGGATGTTAGTTAATCAGCGTAAACTGTTCAATACCTAGATACAGATAGAAATTCACACAATATATCATTTCCTATATTAACACGAATAAAAGGATTCTTTTAGTCTCGATAAAGTGCTCGCGTGGGAATTGCGAACGAGAAAACAATAGCACGTAGCCGTAAGTCATTTAAATGTCCGGACTGTTTTATCTCTGAGGGATTAGGCAAAACCAATACGGCAGCAGTGAAATTCACATACAATGTCATGCATTGTGCAATGAAGTATGCTTACATACTATCCTTTATGTATATCATTTGAGTAACGAATATTTTGTTTGTGAGTATAATAATATGTGCGTTTTTTCCTATGATGCGATTTTTAAAACTATTTGTGTAAGGGATTTCTTAGGACCGCAAGCCGCCATTTTAGCCTACTATGGCGAATGAAACAATGGAATTATATTGCAACGTGACTGGGCCTCATTCCCTGGACACGAAGCTGTTGTTCAAACGAATAATTAGATTGAGATGGAGTCTGCGTCTTCAGACGTAAGATTTGTTTTGATCTAAAATACGACGAGGTCTTAAGGATTAATAAAATAGTTGCTGGAAGTTAAGCCGGCGACTTTGATAAGATGGTTGTTATTTAATTTAACTAGTAAATTAATTAAATATTGTTCAGTTACTAACTAAATATAAACTTAGATCTACATTTCAACAAATCAACAAGGGAGTAAATAATAGGCCTAAACAATGAATTTTAAGGTATAGGAGGACAAAGATGTGATTTTCTTTTGCATTTGTGTGAGTGATCATGAAGAGTAGAGCAAAAAGATTGTGTGTATCTGTGTGTACAACACATGTGTGTGTAAAACAAGTCACATTAAACGTTCACGTACGTGCATTCACACAAATGCAGAGCTCAGCTATACAGTAGGTACTTGATGTTGTACAAAAAAACTATCCTTCGACAGAAAGCTGTTCTCCATTCTTACCTTATTTTTATATTATTTTAGCAAAATTTGGTACCTACATTTAAGTAGATATTCATTACATATTTTGTTAATCTCATTCTTTAAGTAATTACTAGCTGACTTGGCAGTTTCTAGTTTTGTACACTAATCTTAAGCATAGGGATATAGTGGCGCGTGTGCTTAGGATAAAGTAAAGACTCGTACATATTTGCACTAATATAAACTTCATATTATTTATTTCGTAAAATATTTTACCAAAACGATTAGCAGGTTTTCAATAAACGAACGATGTGATTCGGAAAGTGTTTTTTTAAGTATGTGGTCGACCATTGCCGGGCGCCCCTTGTACGCACTCTAAAGAATTCCCAGTGGCGCAGGCGCACTTTGGTTACGACTTCGGAACTGTACAGGAGGATATGCTCCCTCACTCTCAGTCGCCAGAAGGACACGGCCACGTTCCACCTACTCCCACTATAGACTATTGTCACAGATTACTAAATAGTTACTACGTAACAGATACTTCACTCAGTAGAAAATTTCCAATACCTACTGCTATAATAGCTTACTCCGTCGCGTCAGCAACCACTGCATGCTAAAATGTGCCTAAATGCTCAAGCTTACAGTTGTGATTGCTTTGCACCGCGCGTTCCCACAGCAATCGCAGGGCTGCCTCTTGTGGCGCGACTTGTGTTGGAAGTTTCGTAGGTAGGTATTTGCGCGACTGTCCGTCAAATATTATCACAATTTCATTCTAGTCAAAATAGCTTTTTAAACGTTGTTAAAATAAAGTATAACGTTTCTATGTAACATAAATATGTAAATCTGTGTCTGAAAGGCAAGCTAATGCTTAGTATTAAAACCTATTAAAAATAATTTTTAAACGACAAAAAATAGTAATAGTTTTTTATTCTTACCTTTGTACCAATTGTTCTTACCTTTCGTCATTGACAGGTAATTGGAAAAATGTTAAGTGTTTATCCCTTCTTTTACTTGATTTGCACCCATCTACAGCACATAAGGCACCGGACGGCATCGTAGGTACGCGTACGAACGAATGGAACAACGTGCGTGCGCTTCGCTTGCGAAAACCGCGCTGAATCTGGTCCTCAAACGGCCCGCCGGGCGGTAGGTAATTATAGCGCGTAAGTACATGGAGTGATGGGCCTGCTATTGTACACTCGAAGCATGGTATCCAGTGAGAGGGTATTCACACCCAGACCCACGACGTAGGCGCTATCTCGCCCAGTGCGGAAAGTGCTACTTTATAGTATGTATATTGCGATGGTAAATTTTATGAAAACTGTCATAAATGTATTGAAGTTGTAAAATAACACATACAATCATGATTGTTTCTGCATAAGAGAAAGCAGAGGCACAATAACGCCCACTTTCCCCAGTAATTATGTTGATGCCACGTAATAGCGGGTGAGCCTATTATTAACAGTTAGCCGTTTATCGGGAACTTTTATAATAGTCGTTCATTAATCAGCAGGTGCACCACTTCCATATGAGGTTCACTTGGGACCCAAAGATGAAGAGAAGATTTTGGACAATTTCACACAACGTAATCTAGCCCAAACTAAGCTACAAAGCTTGAGCTACTACTGTATGACGATAGCTCAGTTTTGACTTTGAAAATTTAAGTTATGTAAATTAGGTCAGCAAGATTTGACTCACCCATTCCTTACAACCGTGTATCTTGAATCTGGTGGAAGCCGGTGCTGAGATGCTGTTATTACACAAACCACTTTCACTTTGAACAGTTTTTGGATTGTTAAATTATTTAATATTGCTTATTTTGTGGAGACAATTAGTTTGAACGTCTCAAAGATGGTGGACGTTGAATGACAAGTGGCGCCACACAGGTGTTGCGGACGCCGGGTGAATGTCAGCTGACCATAGATTATAAAAGAATTATACATTTCCCCCCACCGAAATCCGCAAGGATTTCCCAGTTACGATACCAAGTTCGGTAGAATTTGTTAACTAGTTTGAGTGTAGGAGGATGTATAACATGTGTAATTGAATAGATAAATTATATATTGAGATATAGTGTAATTAAAGTTAGAACAATGGACTGTATAATGTATAAAAATAAATTAAACTAATCTAAGTAAGGAATTATAGTTTAGTTAAAAGTTGTGATCGAGAGGTAACGGGCTTACTTTTGAAACTGGACGAGTTAGTTCGTTGCCGTTCGATGTTTTTAAACGAATTACACGGACCACGCCATCGGGGCCACTATGCAGTTTCGTAATTCTACCTAGTGCCCATTTGAGTGGCGGGGCATCTGAATTTATAAGAACAAGATCACCGAGTTGTAAATTGTTTGAAGAACTATGCCATTTTTGGCTTGTTTGTAAAGTATGTAAGTAATCCTGTTTCTCAGAGTTTCCAAAATTGTTGAGACATCTGCTGGACAAGTTGCCATCGATCCAGTCTAGAGCCAGAAAGATCTGTAAGACTGTTCTCCGGTACAGACAGAAGCTGCCTACCTATGAGGAAATGTGCCGGTGTTAACACTTGAAATTCGGTCGGGTCGCTGGACAGCGCGCACAGAGGTCTCGAGTTCAGTACGGCTTCGACCCGTATGAATAGTGTGCCCAGCTCCTCGAATGATAACGCTCTGGTGCCAATGGTGCGTCGTAAGAGAGCGCGGCCCCCCCTAATGACGGCCTCATGGAGTCCACCGAAATTACTGCCCGTTGGGGGATTAAATCGCCAAACAATACCACGAGAGACAAAACCGTTATTGATATTAATCGATTCGGTCGATTAATCTTTTAAAAATTTAGTTATTTCACTTAATTGTCTATTTGCTGACACGAAATTCGTACCATTATCTGAAACGATAGAATGGCACAAACCTCTACTAGCTGTAAATCTACCGAAACATGCCAAAAAACATTCCGTACTTAGTGATGACAACACTTCTAAATGAACTGCCCGTGTCGCACAACACACGAACACACAAAGTTAGTATTTGGAGATGCGAGCGTTCCTACGCGTTGACTCTTTTGTCGGAAACGGTCCATGTACACAAACAGTGTGAAATATATGAACATCCTGAGAGCGATATTTAGGTAATTCGCCCATTAAGGGTTGTCGACTAGTAGGAGTTGCTCTGAAACAAGAAATGCATTGCCTAGTTCGCGACCTAATAGCATTACGAGCGTTGACGATCCAATACTTTTTTTTAGTAGACTTTGAAGTGTGCGAGGACTCACATGTAAGTAATTTTTTTGGAAATGATCAATTAGAATCTTTGTGAAGTGGGCATCTTTAGGAAGTCAAAGAGGGTGCTTTTGTTGGTAAGATAACTCTGACTGGGAAAGTCGACCCCCCACCCTGAGGAACCCATCAGGGTCAATGAAAGGGTTGAGTTTCTTTAAAGAAGAATTACTATTACCACCCTTTACTAATGCCTGCATTTCACTACCAAAATGATGCTCTTGTACGGTTTTAACTAATATACTGTGGGCGCGCCTAGTGTCTGTCACGGTTAGACAGCCTGTACGTGCGCCTGATGGCAGTCTACAGTTACGTATAAACTGATAGCATCGTGCTACCACATTGATCAATTTACTAAAACTAGAATACTTTTCGGTTACAGTGTAAAGTGAGCTGGTTGAATCAGCATCAGTTGACACTAACACTGTCTTGACGCACTTAAGTTCGGGCGGGTTGCAGTCACGAAACTCGTCCATGGTTCTAATTGGCCAGTGTAGGTGATCTAGATCGAGCCAGTCTGGTCCTGGGAACCATTCTCGCGTGGCTAGCAAGACTGACGGTAAAGCTCCACGAGAGCAGATATCGGCAGGATTGTTTACCCCACTGACATGATACCAACACTCACAGGGTACACTGTCATTAATTTTAGACACCCTAGTGGAAACAAATGTTTTAAGTGTGTGACTAGGTGTATTCAACCAAGCTAACACCACCGACGAATCTGTAAACAACAACATCTCGTGTAGTTCAATCCGATCACGGAGTATCGATTGAACATACTTGACAAGTTTTGCTAGCAAATGGGCACCCATGAGCTCCAGTCACGGGATGGTTACAGTTTTCAAGGGTGCTTCCTTCGGGCTGGGGCTTCGCAATGAGCAAACTGACCTTGGCTTCCCCGGTAAGGTTTACTGTCCGTAAATATACGACTGCCGCGTAACCAAGGGACGAGGCATCACAAAACCCCAGTAGTTGATACAGGGACGGTGTGGCTACGGCCACATGACGGTCATGACGTATATCCGATAGCATGGGAAGCTCCTTCACGTAGGACTGCCATTGCGAAGTCAAATCAGATGGGAGACTTTGGTCCCAGTCGAGCTGGCGAGTCCAAAGTTCTTGCATGAAACACTTAGAGTAAAAGGTGCACGGTGCCACAAATCCCAAGGGGTCGAACTGTCGACTGATTTGTGACAGCACCGTTCTCTTTGAAACAATATGGCTAGGTGGCGTGACTGTGAAGGAAAAGGCGTCCAATGCAGGTAACCACTGAAGCCCCAGCACCTTAATGGCTAAATTCTTTTCATCATCAAAGGTCACTGGTTTTTCAAGATGATCCTCGTTGAGCTTGTCGAGAACCTGATTGCAATTGCTAGACCACTTTCGAAGAACAAACCCACCTGTCTCCAACAATTGCATGATTTCTTGTTGAATAGTTAGCGCTTCCTCGACAGTCGGCACTGACCACAGAAAATCGTCCATAAAAACGCAGTCTTTAACAACGGAGCCACCCTAAGGTAATTCTCACGTTCATTATCTGCTAACGTATGTAGTACCTTAATAGCTAAGTAGGGACAGCTAGCCACGCCATAGGTGAGGGTATTCAAAGAGTATTTTTTGATTGGTTGATCTAAAGAATAGCGCCACAGAATGTGTTGATAAGATCGCTGGTCAGGGTCCACGATAATCTGGCGATACATTTTACAGATGTCTGCAGACAAACAAACCTCGTGAAGACGAAAGTTAATTAGAAGCTGGTTGATATCTGCCTGCAGTTTAGGGCCTGGAAGTACGACTGAATTCAGCGACAAACTGTTAGATGACTTACCTGACGCATCAACTACCACACGATGAGACGTAGTGGAACTGCTAGGCTTAATGATGCAAAAATGCGGTATTATGTATTTCGATACCACATCCCGGGCATCACCAAGACAGGTCATATGTCCGAGGTCCTCGTATTCACGCATAAATTTATGGTACTGTATTTTAAGCTCAGGTTCTCTTTACAATTTTGACTCTAAGTTACGAAGTCGCCGAGCTGCCATTTGACTCGAGTCTCCCAATTCCACCGACTCACGAAACGGATACCTCACTATATACCTACCCGAAGTGTCACGCCTGTGGCCTTTCGCGAACAAGTGCTCTGCCTGCTCTTCATCCGGACTTAGCGGTACGTTAGATGGTACTTCTTCTGTTTCCCAAAACGATCGCATAACTTGTTCAATTGTGGAAAACGCGCAGAAAGAGTCAGAGCGATTCGCGTTATTTACTTTATTTATAGTAGTAGTATTTAGGTAGTTGTAGGATCCCTGGAGTGACAGATGTCTGTCTGCCCCACAAGAACATAACCGAAAATGGAGCTCATAGCAACAGATTCTCGCGGAAGTATCTTTTGACTGGAATGGATTTCGGATCATCGCTCAAAAGTGTCCGAACTAAAAGAGAAACAAAACGCTAAAAGAGAAACAATCGCGCGCCAGTCTTGATTTTGACAACTGAACGACAATACGTTGCACAATGCCGTACTGTATTGTAAAAACGTGTAAAAACTGCGAAAAAAAAGCAAATTGAAGACAGTGTATCATATTTTCAGTAAATAAGCTTTTGTTTTATCATTTGCAATTTATTACTTCACTTAAAATACAGTATTTCGTCGATAATAAATTAAAAGACAAAAGTAAATATTGCAATCCAGTCCAATACCGAAGTATCTATCTGTCTCTTTCGAATTCATCCCAAGCTCAGTAAAAAGAAAGAGACCATTTCATTTTCACTGAATAATGTACTAACAAAATGACCATTCAGATTTATTCGGATTATCGATAGCGATGAAACTATTTGGAACAAAGATTATAGTGGAGACGCCTTGACTCTTTATGATTTTTTTTTCGTTATATGAACCAACATCTATTTTAGTTTTCCTCGGGATCCAGTACACTGTGCACAATGGAAAAATATTATTGACCTAGCACGGCGAGAAGAATATTTTGATCCAAAAAATAACAATCACTCCTTGGCTATTAGCCTGGACATCGCCAAAGCTTTCGATAGGGTCTGGCATGCTTCGCTCCTTTCCAAGCTTCCGGCATATGGTCTACCTCCTCAACTGTGCAGCTGGATTGCCAGTTTTTTAAACGAGCGCCGAGTGTGGGTCCTCTGCGATGGCCAGGCTTCTCGCTTTTTGCAAGTGAATGCCGGGGTACCGCAGGGGTCCGTACTGTCACCAACTCTCTTTCTTCTGCATATCAATGATATGCTTTCCCTCGGGAACATTCATTGCTATGCAGATGACAGTACATTGCACGGGAGTTACTCGGTTCGTCCGACGGCGGGGCGATCTGTGATAGAGGAGGAGAGACGACATCTCGTGGGTGATCTCGACCGAAACCTCGACAGTATCTCCCAATGGGGTGCCGAGAACTTGGTCGAGTTCAATGCCCACAAAACACAGGCGTGTGCATTTACAGCGAAAAAATCCCCTTTCCTTCCCCTACCCACTCTTCAGATTGCAATATTACCAATGAAGGACAATCTAGACATCCTTGGCATAGACGTTCGTCGAGAGCTCAATAACACAAAATACATTGAAAGATGTATTGGGCTAGCTTCGCGGAAACTAGGAATACTGAACAAGGTAAAGCGATTCTTTACACCGCACCAGAGGTGTCTGCTGTACAAAACGCAGATTAGACCCTGCGTTGAATACTGCTCTCACCTCTGGGACGGCTCCGCGAAGTATTTGCTGGACGCACTCGACGCTATGCAGCGACGCGCTGTTCGCATTATAGACTGTCCGGAGGTAACGGGAAGCCTTGAGCCGCTAGCCGAGCGCCGAACAATTGCTACCTTGGCCGCGTTCTACCGTATTTACCACGGTGAGTGTTCTGAAGAGCTCTTCAACCTGATCCCACCCTCTCCCTTCCGATCCCGAACAACGCGTGCCGGGCAGAGATGTCACCCTCATACCGTGGAAACCGTCTTCACGAGAACCGAGCGTTTTAAACGATCGTTTCTCTGCCGAACGATGGTGGCTTGGAACGCCCTGCCTGCGCACGTGTTTCCTCCAACATATAACCCTGGGCTCTTTAAGCGAAGCGTGAAGAGGCACATTACAGGGTCGTCAAGTTGAGGGCCACTCTCTATAGTATTCCTGTGTACTGTGAGAGTCGCCCTCAATTGCCAGACGTCGCCTCAGCTTACCAGGCTATCAGGCGCTATCAGGCGAGTGGCGTCAATTTGTCGACCTAAAAATATATAAAAAAAAAAAATAAACTTGTTTGTTCGGTTCATTTTATGGACATAACAAAAAGAGGTCCGATCTTTATGAAACTTGTACATAGAAGAATCCCTTGATTGAATACAATTTTTTCTTTTGATTGGGATGGAGGAGATAAGCCCAAAAATGTTTTTAAATTTCACAGGGTATCATTGTTTTGTCATAAATATAATTACATAATTACACATGTCATTTTATTTCGTGTATGTACTGTTATTTTTTTTTATTTGGATTCTCGGTAATGAATTCCTACGGGAATCGGGGCCGAGATAACTATATCTCGCGGGCGGAGTCACGGTGATCAGCTAGTAGCCAATAATTTCGTATCCCAAATTAACCATAAGATAAAAATAAATTAATGACGCGCAGTTTTAGCAACATATTCAGTCACTTGAAACACGGCTATCTTGTAGTAGACGTAGCGACATAGCGTTATGAAAATAGTAATGAAAGCGGAAGAACTTTGACACCCGCAAGAAGTTTGGCATTTATAATATTATAATTAGTTAAATTCATTAATTCCCTTTTTGTTATTCATACACTACAAAAAAAAAAATCTTTATCAGTCGTTAATTAGTTTTTCAGCTTATTTCGTCTAACATAAACAAGTAATTACAATTTATAAGATTATGGAATTTATTATAGTCTTACATTAATTATTACGCGTTCGTAGGTACATATCATGGAATCCTTAAAAGACTTTAACAAAATAAACCTACTCCATTGTTTCTATGATCACGTAGTTCAAGTTGAAGCTGCATAAGGTGAATTAGTCAGGCGGACTGATAGAAGCTACGTAATGCGATAAATTAGTGCAAACAAAAGTGAACACTATTCCGTTGGATCAAGGTTTAAATTTTAATATGAAATTTGTTTATATCTATGTATGTATAATGTATAGGTCGACTCGGGACATTATTTTCTTGCGATTTGTTCTAGATTCTATGTCCATTGTATTATAAGGTCTTTGTGTAAATACATAGATATTCAGTTGTATTGATATCGTAACTGATCGATCCTGCCTCGATTGGACCAAAATGTATGACGATAGCCCAGTTTTGACTTTGAAAATTTAAGTTATGTAAATTAGGTCAGCAAGATTTGACTCACCCATTCCTTACAACCGTGTATCTTGAATCTGGTGGAAGCCGGTGCTGAGATGCTGTTATTACACAAACCACTTTCACTTTGAACAGTTTTTGGATTGTTAAATTATTTAATATTGCTTATTTTGTGGAGACAATTAGTTTGAACGTCTCAAAGATGGTGGACGTTGAATGACAAGTGGCGCCACACAGGTGTTGCGGACGCTGGGTGAATGTCAGCTGACCATAGATTATAAAAAAATTATACAACTACAAAACTGATAAACATACTTATATATTTCTAAATACATAGGTACATATTATAGAAAGAAAACACTAAATATCCGAAGCAAACATTTGTGGATCACACAAATATTTGATTCGACCCGGGGATTGAGCCCGATACTCTGGCGACGAAAGCCGATGCACAACCGACCGCGCTACGGAAGCAGTCCAGTAATCATAAAGATCATGGCGAGACATAAAAAAGAGCACATAGGTAAGAAAGCATAGATAAACATATTTATAGGTAAATTTAAACCCCTATTTTTGTACATAAAAAGCCTCAGTGTTTTCTTCAATCCCTCCACACCGGAGATTGCTCTGTTAACTGCAAATTTTCCTTGTGATCGAAGCCTAAAGAAGTATCACGGGAAATTCCCGTTTCGTAGTAAATATTTGTTTTGTTAACACTGTCGAGTGGGTCAGTAATATTGGTCCTAAACTAACAATAAATGCGAATAACTGAGAGCCTTGTACCTTGTAGTGTGTGGGTACATGTCGGAATAAAATTGAGGAAATACACAAACTGGAGCACAGTATTAAGTATTTGGGTTCAGTCAGCAGAACCTGTTATTTTACGTTTGGTTGCTATAGCTTAGCCGGTTCGTAGTATTACGTAGCATACACACATACAAAGACACACAGATAGTAGGATCATTCTGTCTGAATGGGTCGGAAACTAAACAGGACTTAATTATAAAAATATAATAGGTACGATACTATGGTTCTACTGTCGATTAACATACCTAATATACATATCAGTGGTGCCTCAGTGATGCCTCAAATCCGACATAGTATCGGCACAGTTCATTACGTATCTGTCAGTGATATGTCAGTGATGACTGAATCGTCACTAACACGGATGCGTTCATAGAAAATGTATGAAAGAATATGTTGTACTGATTCTAAACTGTGCCGGAACTGAGGCTTCACTGATGTTTTTTTTTGGTCAGTCAATTGGTTTTTAGTTTCAAGAGTGGCGCTTATGGTATACGCCTTCTCCTGGAACCGTTTGAATGTCACTGATATGTTTGACCTTTACACACACTTGTGCTTGTTGATCAATGTTCCAAACCATAAGCCCCGGTGCACTTTATCATCAGCTTCGGCCAAGATAACAATTTAAGGTTACAAATAGCAACGATACATTAACTGATGTTAACGTATTGGTAGAGTCGAAAATTCCATCCTACGCAGTAACATAGCCTCAATCATACCGAAGCGGTATTTTTGATCTTGGAAATTTCTTTATTGCCACGATCTATGTTGTAGTCAGTGACGAGAAGTGACGTCACAGAATAGGGACTATTACTTACATAGTGACGACAGAATGTAGATAGTCTAAGGTTGTAGTATTGCTTTTGTCACCTTTATTTTTGCCGATAATAATAACTTGAATCGATGCCTACGAACCGTGACTTTGATCGGGACATAGGCACGGTTCGTAGGCATCGATTCAAGTTATGAAAGAAAATAGCCAAAGTTTAGAAGTATGGACTAGGTTATTTGTAGTTGTTTTCTACTACGAAGACTTTTCATCAGTACTTTCCAGCTTAAATTGGAGCTCCAGGGTTCCAGACATTATTCTTTTGAGTACTAGCCTCCCTAATAGTTTCCCAAGACTATGTTATTTGTAGTCTATGATAATTATTATTGTAAAGATTCATTGCGACTGTGACAATCGCGTTTATAATTTGGATCGAACGTTTACCATAATTACATCTATTTGTTCATTAAACATTTTACTTGTAATAATACCAGTTGATGGAAGTAGGAAATATCTTTGCGAAAGCAAAAGCAAGGTGACTGTACTTTCACAATAAATATTTCCAAGGAGAAATGTAATTTGAAACTGGGGAACTTAAAGAGTTTTGGATCGGTCTAAAGAACTGAGGTCCCTAGCCGATATTCAAGATTAAATTCATGGTATAATCGAAAACTCCGAAGAAAGTACATCCTACTAAATTTATCCTGCGATCAACTCACAATGAAGAAACATTTTCAAACAATAACAATGGAACCAATTTTATTTCAAAGCGGGATAAATATTTTTGTAGGAAAATTTCGAGTATTTTTTTTTTCAGTTATTTATAAAGGTCAATATAATTACTATCTACTAATGGATTAAATACTGTCGTAAGCGAGTTGTAACTCTTGATAGGTGCAAATTTCAGCTCCATATCTACCTTTAATTGATTTAAACCAACGCAGCGTCTATTTAAATGTCATCAGACAGAACCATTGTCACATTACAATCTATGCACTCTGCAGTCCGGGCGAGAGGATCAATGTTACAATATTCCGATCCTACCAAAATTCTATTCAACGTTAAACGTTCATTTGCGCATCTTGGATCCACAACTAATAAATGAGCTTAACCTCTCTTCCTCACAACTTCCGCATCAGTTAAACATTGTGTTAATATAATATGAACTTGTTGAGAATTTCATTTAAACTTTACTATTTTTGTGCGGTATTGGAATAAAAAGTTAGTTGACCTCTGGAAATTTTCATATCATATTTAGAATTTTCTTTCGTTTATAGATGCTTAAGCTTAAGTCTAACACTGGAAGCAAGCTATCTCCGAGGTAAGAGTTTAGGATTTTAAGTAGACACGTTAATTCACGAGTAAAAGTCTGAAGTCCGTATTTACGTAGAAGCGAAAGATTAACCAATCTCTAGTTGGTAAGTTACGAGTATGATACAGGCCGCGAGGCGTAAGCGGAGCTTTGCATTTGTTTGCGTGTAGTGTACGTGAACGTATATGTGACCTCTTTTACACACACATCGCACCTTTATTTCGAAACCGTTACTAAACGATTTTTTTACGAAATTGAGTTAATAACGCCATCTTTTTTAAATCGTCGGGAACTACCGAATGAATTTGACAGTTTATTTAATACCTCAATATTACGGTAGATAGCGCAAAACTAAAACGTCACTAAACGAAAATTTTAAACATATATTCTAATGACATAATCGTTACTAAACCAGTTGTCACCGGTCATTTAAGGAGTCGACGCACAAGTTTTTAATAAAAGTGTCACTATTGGTATAAGAACGGTTGACTTTCTCGTTAAGGTAAATTATTTACTTATTTTTATTCTATAAGGTGTGTTTTTTTTGTTTAGTCACAGTTTATAACTTAAAATGTGTATTTTATTTTTTTCAAATTTAAACCTAAAGCCGTTACCTTTTGTATAATCCTTTTTATAGGTGTGTAATAGGAAGTCGTTTTCTGTTAATTATTATTAAAAATAAGTAAATACTGTGATTGTAAGCTTCAATAGTTCCTGATAATTATTAAAAAGAAGAATAAAGAGTTATTAACCATTGTACTTCATACGTTCGTTAATTGATTAGATTAATGTTTTGGGAATAATATTTTACTTTTGGTTAGTTTTAGATTACTCCTTAGTACCTAAATTATTATGTATAAAACAAGTAAATACCTACTATAATTGAAGAGTTCCTAATAAGTATATAAACAAATTAAAAGATTTATAGATGACTGTTTAGTTTCATATTGTGTTATATTATTTTTACTTAAATTTGATAATTATTTTGCATTTTTATTGTATAAGTGTGTAATAGGAAGTCGTTTTCTGTTAATTATTATTCAAAATAAGTAAATACTGTGATTGTAAGCTTCAATAGTTCCTGATAATTATTAAAAAGAAGAATAAAGAGTTATTTGCCATTTATAATTGTATTTAATACGTTCGTTTAATAAATAGTGATTTTAACTATTACCTTTTATTTAATATGTGTCTTTAAATATATTTCACATTCATTATTCTGTCATTTAAAATAGCTAGAATTTTATTTTTTACATAGTAACATTCAATTCATACTAACAATACAATATTCAATGATAATTGAAAAAAAAAATTATTGCAAAAGTGTTACTATAAAAATTAAAATTATTATAAATCAGTAATTATTTAAATTATCTAATTATTTGCCTTCACACCTTGAAAAGGAACCAATAAGTTAAAAGTAATCTTAGGCATACCTCATAAAAGTTCATAACTTTTTCATTATGAGGTATTTAATATGCCAAAAATCTTAAATTGCTTCTCCTGTAAAATTTAGTTATTTTGCTTAGTAACGGTTTCGAAATGGAGGTGAGACATGTGTTGTACACATGGCTACAAAAAGAGTTTTTATTCTACTTTGTAGAATAAAAACTCTTTGTGAGTGACCACTCACACAAATGCCAAACTCCGCTTATGTTTCGCGACCTGTACCTAGGCGTAAAATCTTGTTTTACCATTATTTTGGTTGATTTTTATTACAAATTAGACAGCTGCTTTCAGCATCCATATAATATTAAAAATGTGGTTCATCAATCACGTGTAAACTGTAAAGCACATTTGCATGAAAATTTAAACATAGTTAGATAATTTCTTGCTTTAACATACCTAATTATAATATGATACTTTTTAATCCCCTAACGTATTGCCGTGGGAATTGGGAACAATTTTAAGCGATAGGATTTGTAGGCATCGGATAGGTAGGTAGGTTTAAATAAGAGACAACACAATATTGTTAATATTTCCTTTTCTACATCCAAATTATAAATCAAATACCACAGACGTGTGTCACGTTGAGCGAGGTATAAGCTTCTTTATAACAACGGGAGTTTAATCCTCGCCAGGTAACTCCTGCAGTGAAGCTAACAACTAAATCTCACATCGAAAGTTTTCACTTAGTCTTAGACAACATATCGCACCTTTAATAAAAAAACGAAACAACTCAAATTTTACATTTTGTGGGAAAATGCATTTAAAGTTTTATGCGTTGGCAGAGCACACTTAAAAAATCTTATTTTAAACTAGCTGTTGCCCGCAGCTCCGCCTGCGTGTTACTTTAGATCTACATAACTTTTTTATTTATGAAGCGATTGAAAACCAAACCGCAAGTTCAAATCATAAAATCAAATCATTTCTGAGATTCACACAAACATTCAGACAAAAAGACAAAAGTTCTAAAAACCATTAATAGTGAACTCCACAGCGGGTGACGTACCTGTTCTGAAGAGCTCTTCAATTTGATCCCACCCTCTTCCTTCCGATCCCGAACAACGCGTGCCTGGCAGAGATGCCACTCCCACACAGTGGATAGCATGTTCGCGAGAACCGAACGTTTTAACCGTTCGTTTCTTTGCCGAACGATAGTGGCCTGGAACGCCCTGCCTGTGCACGTGTTTCCTCCCACATATAACCCTGGGTTCTTTAAGCGGAGCGTGAAGAGGCACATCAGTAGGTCGTCAAGTTGAGGGCCACTCTCTATAGTATTGTGTTCTGTGAGAGTGGCCCACAATCGCTAGACGTCGTCACGACTTACCACCAAGCGGGCGGCGTCAATTTGTGCAAACCAAATATAAAAAATAAAAAACCTACGACAAACTTATTATTTGCGGTTGGTACAGTACTCGGGTCTAGGGATCGAACCGCAAAATTAAGTTTGTTTTTTATTGTATATACTTTTCCGGGATAAAAAGTACCCAGTGTGGTGCCCAGGATATTAAAGAATAATTATACCAAGTTTCATCGTAATCGAACCAGTAGTTTTTGCGTGATGCCTGAACAGACAGACAGACAGACAGACAGACAGACAGACAGACAAAAATTTTTTTAATCACATTTTTGGGTTCGGTGTCGGTCTAGTAACACTCCCTTCCATTTATGTTTTTGATATCTTCAATGTACAGAATATTCACTTCTACAGATTTATTATAAGTATAGATATTTGAAAGCTTTATGTTAATTCTAAAGACTTTAATAGATAATTTAATTAATTAGCTAGCAGATTATGCTAGTAATTTTGTTTATTATAATTGGAAATTGTGATAAAAAACGTTTTTAAAATAAAGTTCATAGTTAATTCACTTTATTACAAAACGTTATTTATACTAAAATGTCTCAATTGTAATTATTGCAGTTTTATCTTGTTAATGTTTTAGCCAAAATGTAACTTTTAGACTTAATTTAGCATTGAAGTAAAAAGCAACAAATTTGATGGAATTATACTAAATTGATGCGTTTATTTTTTTAATATAGACCTACTAAGAATCAATATTATTAGTAAAAAAACACGATTATTTTAAAGTATTCTTTATTTTGGATTTAATACACAAAAAAAAAATTAACGCTTATCTTCTAAACAATGGGTAACTTAGAACTCTTTCTATGCATTTTTAATTTTAAATATTAGAGATACTAGCAGGTTAAAATAGTATATTCAGTCTTTAGTAATTACTTAAGTAAGTACTTTTGTTGTTTAGTTGTAATTAAATAATTTAAGTAAATTATTTAATTACAACTAAACAACAAAAATAATAGATAAATTTGCGCTTAGCTTGAAAGCATTATTTAACATAGGGTAACTCTTTCTATAAATGTTAATATACTTTTAATTTTAGTGATACAAGTAGGTAATAATAATGTATTAAGTCTTTAATAATTAAGTGGATATCGTAAAATTATCATTGTTGGTTTGTTAAACTAGAAGTTAAGAAAATTAACAAAATAAACTCTAGATGACGTTACTACTAATGAAAATAATGATTATTGAAGTATGGTATTATAAAAGCCTGAGTAATGTGCGGGAATCAAAGCTTTTGAGATAAGTTCTCTTAAATCTTTCTTTTTATTTATACAAGAGCCTTTGGGTATAAACTCCTTGAAGTGTTACTTCCGTTGTAGGTTTCATTTTCTTCCTTTTATTTCTAAGGTTTACTTCTTTGTAATTTTCATCTTTATATGATGTTTTATAAAAAAATGAGGTAACATTATCTTTCTCCACGTTTATCATTTCAATTTCGTTCCAATTAACGTTTTCTCCTTCTGTGTTTGTTGAAAAATTATATCCCCAATCTTCTTGTAACGCTTTTAAATCATAAAATGGATCAACATTCATTTCAAGTACGTTTAAAGCTGGTTTAGATTTTTTGGAATTGTTAATTAAAGTTATATATTGGTCAGGCGTATATATAGGGCCAGAACTCAAATTTCTTTTTATTTCTTTCTCAATGAGACTATGAATACTATCGGCTTCGTTCTGGGTATGACCCCGAATTAAAAACTTATGTGTAATGTTCCTTATAATTAGTGTTTGCATGGCGTATAATTATAGGCAGGCTATATATTTATTTTTATTTTGCCAACAGCAGTTGTCCGAGTAAAATATAACTCCTTTCATAATACTATCTTGTTCACTCAAAGTTTTCAGGTATTTCCATACACATGAGCCGATTTCAATAGCGCCGCGTTTTGCATCACACTCGGTCCAAAAATAGCAATAAACATTTTCGTAGGCACCTTTAAATTAATTTGGTGTCAATTCTGTTACTGTTAAATTATAGCAATTAAGTTTAGATTTATAGTAGAACGAAGAAGTTGTACCACGTGGACATTGCAACACCGCCTCTAAATCATACACAGCCATATTAACGTCGCATTCTTACGATGGCGTCACTCGCACGGTGGGCAACACAGTCTCGACTCTATAAACGCGTGTTTAAGGTACAATTCTCCTCGTTCTGTGCAGCAGGTATTATTATTAAAATTTTGTAGGTTAATATAGAGTAGGTATTTTCGCTTTTGTATGGGAGTGATGTATCTGTTACGTAGTAACTATTTATTAATCTGTGGTATTATGGCTCACTGACTTTTCGTTTGACGTTCGTGTCAGAGCGTGACAAACGAGTGTCGACTGTAGATCAGGGTATAAATTCACAATTTCGGGGGAATTAATGGTAATTATAATAGGGCGAGAAGCAAACTGCACTGGTTTAAATTGGTTGAGCAACCGTTCTGTCAATATTAAACGCAATACATAAAACTACGATCAACATCCTCGTGGCCGAACATATCCTCATCTGCTCGTAGTGCACCTGCTAACAAAAATCCAATGTGCATGGAAATGACAATAGGCTTATTTCCAATTACGTAGGCCCAACAACGTGACTTTAGAAACGGGGGCATATTCAATTACTCTGTCTACCACTTCGGGAAAAAAATTCGTGGTTTTATGTGTATGTGTGTATTGGAAAATGTGCATATTCGATCAATGGACGAGGCTCTAACAAATATAAAGGTTCCTTATAAGCGGCAATAGGCTCGCCACCTATATCGGCGTAAATATAACAGGCTCTGCCTATCCCTTTGATGAAACAGACGTGATTTTATATAATTTTGTCATTGTATGTATGTATAAACTTGTTACAAATGACATTTGAAGTAGTATTTTATTCAGATTTGGTAAATAATAGGTAAATAGTTCACTTTAATAAGTAGGTATATTGCGTTAGTAGTGGTTCCCGTACCTTTTATAGTTTAAATTTTGTTCTTTCTACCACTTAGTATAATGAGGAATACTTGGGTCTATTATTCTGCATCAATCTAAATTATATTACACTCCTCATTTGGCGTCCTCAATAGGTGCCTTAGATCCTGGCGAATAGTAGTCACGGTAATGTGACTATGGGTGGGGCTAATGCCAAAAGTCAAAGAGACTGTCATTCTTGGTCACAACTATATTATTAGATATATTCTACCAAGTAAATAAGCGAAGTAAATTGAAAAGGAACAATAACAAGTAGATAGCTACATTGTTTTACAAACGATAGTATGTGTAAGTAAAGTCTGTGTTCGACGCCATTGTTGTTTACCTTAGTCGAACTTTGTGGAGAGTAAAGAGTCGTATGTAGTTTATGAATCTATCAGAATTAAGTTTTCAAGCGTGAGTAAAGTAATGAAATTTAACAAGTTATTGTGCCAATGCTGCCTTTGATGTATTTAAACAGAAAAAGATCATTGTAGTATTTGATAAGTCTAATCACCCTCACCTGCACGTGGTGTACCTGCTATCAAACGGACGAGCCTTTGGTAAATATACCCAGTCCCTGGACACGGCATTAGGCACGACACCTATTACATGGGGTTAACGAAGTGAGTAGTGAAACGTGGGAGTAGGTCCAAAGCACCACTTTCTACCTCTTTGGAGAAAAAGACGTGATCTGTGTCTGTCTGTTCTTGATATTTTTATAGCTAGATGTAGTCCAGAACTATTATCTATATCAAATCTTAAGAACAAAAATAGTTAATAAGGTTTCTGTAGTTTGGAAGAAACAAATTAAATTAACGATAAAATGAGCAGTCCAGGACTTCACTGAACAACATATTATTGCTAAAAATTTATATTATTTTATAGTAATCAGGGCCATTAATCTACCGCAAGGTTGCTTTCAATGTTTCTAGATTTAAATATTTCCCTCCCGATCCTCCAGCTAAATGATTTAAATTCCAATCGAATGGGACCTCTATTTACAAATAGAATAAATAAGAAATTTAGAATAATAAATCCATCAAAATGCCCTTTACTAGACGTAGAGAAATGTATAAATAAGGATAAATATACTGACAAATACAAATTATGAAATAAGAAAGTTGAAGCAATTTACCCATTAATGATATGCCAGATATTACTGAAAAGTGAGTTCGCAAGAGTTTGTTTCACCTGTGAAGAGGCTAGATGCCTAGACGAAGTCATGTCAAAACGTACGTGAAAATGTCACATATGAAAATGTAAGCAACTTGTATAAAAACGTTTACAAAATAAACTCTTCAAGTTAATCGCACAGATAAGTTTAAATTCGACAATAAATCATTAGCATCTGGTATTCTTACCTTCTGAAGTTTATATTTCTATAAAATTTTGAGCTACCCAAAGTTTTAAACAGTAACTTCGTAAAGTTAAACTGGGTCTGTTTAATTTTCAGGTAAAGGACAAAGCGGTAATAAAAATTACTTGCTTCAATGTCAAAGTTGATGAAAGGTTGTGAAGGAAAGTTAGCTGGGAGAGCAGTTAATGATGTTTAGACTCAATAAAATAATGTTACATGGTAAATATCCCGAACATTCTAATCGTAAAGTGAATGATGTGTCTCTAATGTTTCCTATTCTACTGGTTTTCATTGTGACCTTATTATTTATAAAACCCCTATAAAAGTAAATACAAATAACACATAATTATTAGTGAAATGTGGACATAACATACTTCTCTGCCTGTCCCTTAAATAGGTTGTCAACGTGTTGAAAATGGATTTCAGACACTTCGCCTTAACCTGAATGCAACCGCTTTGAGCTCTTTAAGCTAGCTTGAGTGGGTGGATGCCACGACAAAGTAGAATTTTAAATCCAGCTTATAACTAGCTAGACAAATTTATCTGATGGATAAGTCCAGTCCACGGTTGCATTCAGCTAGTTATAAGTAGGAACCGAGGTGCCCAGAATATAACAATTGGTACGTAGATAGTTTTAGACTCGTCGTTGTTAGATTCGTAGATTTGAGACTAGTTTCCATGTAGATAATAGTTCCCCGAGGAGATCAAGAACGAGAAAAGTTTTTCACGTAATTGGAGCCTCGGGCATCCTTTAGTATTTTTATAAAACAAAGGTTACGTCATTTCAGTTCAGTATTTGAATACTAACTTGACTATTGATAAATGCGCAAAGAAATTTATTGACTCGCGTCTTCCAATCATCTTTTCACAGTGAAGCGGTTGTGCCACCTTGCCTGTCAACGACACGCCACTCATACCTACTTGAACAAGTCTTTGAATGATGTATTGAAAACAGCGCGTGCTTACGAAATAGTATCTTTTGTTCTTTTATAATTTTGCATTTTCTTTGTTTATACTCGTATTCCTTGATACTTGACTTGTCTGTTATTTGGAACCTACTTATACATATTAGATTTAGAAAAAATAAACTGCTGATGGAGGATAGAGAACGCGTGTGATTCCTATTGATAATAACTATAATAATATAGTAGATATATATGCCATGTATTCCTCCTAGTAATTAGCTGGAGGGCGCCAATTATTAGTAAAGCCCGTCATTTGCTATTAGAATAATTGAAAATAAACCAAAATGAGTTCGACAAATTGTAGTAAAAAAGTCAAGGGTGGGGTCATGAAAAATTCAGTTCTTATTTTCAATTTTAGAACGAAAAATGTCTTTTGTAACCTTCTCCCTGGGAGACTCTACTTTAATGCAATTTTTCAATTAATCCAATAATTCTGAGCAGCAAAAGCTTCGCTATGACATTCCAACTCAAATATATTTCAGTGCAACATAGGGTTTTGAAGAGTGCATTTCGTAAACCTGCTTAGGAATAGTTAAAAAAATATTAAAAAAATTAATTAAGAAGTCCTTTGGGTTTTTTCCTTGAAATTATCTCTGGTTGATTCTTGACTTGATTTGAAACTTCCGACAAAGGCATCTATATTTTCCGATCTTTTGATTTTTTCAGACGTTAGCAACAGAAGTCAATCGTTCGGAGGTGGTTGTAAATTATTTTGCCAATATCTTCCGAACGAAAGAATAAAAGACTTCCGTTCGTGTCTCGAATTTAATGAAATATCTGTATACGGTGCTCTCATTTTTTTGTGCTTAATTTTATCCTGTACCTGTATTTTTCCAGTTAGCGTTTTTTTGTCATCAGATAGCCTTCGTGATCGGAAGTTTTGATAAATCGTGATATGCCGCCGGCTTTATGTGCGCAATATCGAGAGCTTTCAGTTTGTATTGAAGTAGTGTGCAAAGCTGAATAGGCAATATAGTTTATTTCAACCAGGAGGTGCCAGAAGTTTTAAGCCGCAAAGCAAAACTGCCACACATGACGCTAGCAGGCACTGGTCAATATTTATTTTCGTGACAGTAAGGCATAGCATTGAGACATACTTCCGCCGAATTTAACTCGCTGATTGACCAGTGTTTACAATAATTCTTAATGTATGTCCTTAATTGTAAGTTTAAAATGGATACTTTTTTTGGAAATACTTACTTAATTGAATAAATCATGTCAACAATTCAATGAGTAAACAATGGTAAGTAAAAATTTTTTTAAGAAAAAACTTTTTAGCATTAATTAATAGCATTAATTTTTCGCAGAATCAAAAGGACAACAAAACGTCGACAATTGTTTCGCCTCTAAACGAGGCATTATCAAGACTGTCTCAGAGAGAACAGCAAAATTCGTGGTTGGAACGTGTTTGCTTATAAGTAAACGCGTGCAAATTTCATTATCGCGATGTAGGATTCTTTACAATAACCAATGTGGGTAGAAACCTCAGATCATGCTAACTAAGTTCCAAAAATAGGTATTCACCAATACTTGACCTTATCTGTTTGATTTAATTACTGTCTCTTGATAAGTTGCATAGAAAACCCAAACAACACATACAAACCAACAACAGTTAATGTGTCTGTCTGTTCGCAAACAGATTAAGTAAGGGAGATGTGTGAAAATCTATTTGTTCATTGAGTAAGGTGTCCGCATCTCTTCTAACTATTTCTAGCCTTTCCCAAACACTTAACTTGAACCCTTTCTCACATAACCGTAAAACTTTAAAAGTGTTACTATTGTTCAAGGAATGACCAGTGTCAAGAAGATGCTTCGCGAAGAGGGACCTTTCGGGACAACCATTGCGGGACGCCGCTCTATGTTCCTTATATCTAATATCGAAGGACCTGCCAGTCTGTCCCACATACTTCAAACCACATTCATCACAACTCAACAAATAAACACCTGATCTGCGTGAGACCGACACCGAATCCTTGCCATTACACAGCTCCCTCAAGGCATTCTGAGTTCTAAAAGCAACAAATATATTACTTTCCCTCATGATCTTAGCTATACTCAACGAGACGGGACCCACGAACGGCAAACAGGCCGTGTACTTCCTAGGTGGATCTTGAATCGGATATAATAAATGAAAACTAGCCTTTCTACGTTTTTTATTTAATAATGAGTGAACCATTCCTACGTCATAGCCATTACTTTGTGCTATGTAGCAAATGATGGACAATTCTTCACCAAATGCCTGTGGGCTCAACGGTACCGCCAGTAACCTGCTCAGTAAGCTGTGGAAAGCTGCCATTTTATGTTGCCATGGATGATTGGATGAGTAAGGAATAACTGTGTCTGTAACTGTTGGTTTCCTATAGATACGGAACTCATGAACACCGTTCCTTCTAGTAATTGAAAGGTCCAAGAAATTGAGAGTGGAATCTGACTCCAACTCTAGTGAAAAATCAATTCTAGGGTGTACTGAGTTCAACTTGGAGACAAGGACACTGAGCTGACGTTTTGTTCCTGTCCAACATATAATAATATCATCCACATATCTAAAATAGTACAAGACATGAACGTTCCCAACTATGTGGTTAGTCTCGAATGCATCCATAAATATTTCAGCTATTAAAGGACTGAGTGGCGACCCCATAGCCAGACCATTCCTCTGTAGAAAAAAACTGTTGTTGAACTGAAAGTAATTCTGAGTCATACACAATCTTGTTAGGTTATAAATTTCCTCTATTTTATTAAAATTTACCCTTTTTATTGTTAATTTGTGTCTCAAAATATCTAATACTTCATTATACGGTACGTTAGTGAATAAACTTTTCACGTCCAAAGACACAAGTTGAGCATTGGACGGTAACTTAATATTTTTAATCTTGTTTATGAGGTCAGTACTATTTTTTATAGAAAATTTTGGGTTAAAATCTATTGCTTCTTTAATGATTGTGTTCAAAAACTTCGACAAATTATATGCCGGCGCGCCCCTGTATGCGACAACAGGTCTAATTGGGCACCCTTCCTTGTGTATTTTTGGAAGGCCATAAAACAACGGACAACTGGGATTCATGTTTATCAAAGTTTTATGCAACGAAGAGTTCTCAGGAAATAAATAAGACGTGGATTTCAAAGCAAGCTTTAGTTCTGCCTGGAACTTAGCTGTAGGATTGAAGGTTAAGTGTTGAAAATCATCAGATGAAATGATGTCATTGACTCTTGCCATGTAATCCTCCCTCGGGATCAAAACCACGGTGTTACCCTTATCAGCCTTACTCAGAACCACATCCCCGTCCCTAAGTTTGTTGCGAATCGACCTTTGTACAGTCAATTCGGAGTTAAAAGTACCAGACAAACAAACAGAATCGATTTTTTGTGCAACCAGTGCCTTCAACATTATGTCACCCTTATTTCTAATGATTGCCACCTCCGCATCTACTGCCAAAGGTTCTAAAGATTTTTTATTGTTAAATGATTTAGGTATGGAATATTTTAAGCCCTTATTTAAAAGGGACACCTCACTGTTGCTGAGATGAATATCAGAAAGGTTCTTGATTCTGGGGTAAAATGTATGATTAGAAAACACCTGCTCCCTTCGATCAAAAAACTCGCCTCTACCCACCCTTAGATTAAATAATTTTTTTGATTGTATTAAAAATTTTTTATGTATAAATTTAGAAGCTAAATCTCGTGCCTTTTTATCCAACAAATCAAATTCTACTCTGTGTAAACTGAATGACAACTCAGAGTGTAGAACCTTTAAATGCCACTTCAAATTGTCTCTCACTCTAAATAAACTCCTAATTTCTGAGTTTAGCCACACTGTTTTTGCTTTTAAAATAGAATTCCTAGCCGACACTGAGTTATTGTTTGTTTTTAGGCAGATGTACCTTGGAAACACCCCAAAGCGCTTACACTCTTGATTGAACCAAAGATTTTGACTTGCTGTTCTGTGGAGCTTGATCAATTTTATATATAGTTTAGCCTGGGTAGTGATGCACACTGATCTCAAATATTGGATAGAAACAGGCGTTACTTGGCGAAAATCCATGACAAAACAATGGTAAGTAAAAATTTTTTTAAGAAAAAACTTTTTAGCATTAATTAATAGCATTAATTTTTCGCAGAATCAAAAGGACAACAAAACGTCGACAATTGTTTCGCCTCTAAACGAGGCATTATCAAGACTGTCTCAGAGAGAACAGCAAAATTCGTGGTTGGAACGTGTTTGCTTATAAGTAAACGCGTGCAAATTTCATTATCGCGATGTAGGATTCTTTACAATAACCAATGTGGGTAGAAACCTCAGATCATGCTAACTAAGTTCCAAAAATAGGTATTCACCAATACTTGACCTTATCTGTTTGATTTAATTACTGTCTCTTGATAAGTTGCATAGAAAACCCAAACAACACATACAAACCAACAACAGTTAATGTGTCTGTCTGTTCGCAAACAGATTAAGTAAGGGAGATGTGTGAAAATCTATTTGTTCATTGAGTAAGGTGTCCGCATCTCTTCTAACTATTTCTAGCCTTTCCCAAACACTTAACTTGAACCCTTTCTCACATAACCGTAAAACTTTAAAAGTGTTACTATTGTTCAAGGAATGACCAGTGTCAAGAAGATGCTTCGCGAAGAGGGACCTTTCGGGACAACCATTGCGGGACGCCGCTCTATGTTCCTTATATCTAATATCGAAGGACCTGCCAGTCTGTCCCACATACTTCAAACCACATTCATCACAACTCAACAAATAAACACCTGATCTGCGTGAGACCGACACCGAATCCTTGCCATTACACAGCTCCCTCAAGGCATTCTGAGTTCTAAAAGCAACAAATATATTACTTTCCCTCATGATCTTAGCTATACTCAACGAGACGGGACCCACGAACGGCAAACAGGCCGTGTACTTCCTAGGTGGATCTTGAATCGGATATAATAAATGAAAACTAGCCTTTCTACGTTTTTTATTTAATAATGAGTGAACCATTCCTACGTCATAGCCATTACTTTGTGCTATGTAGCAAATGATGGACAATTCTTCACCAAATGCCTGTGGGCTCAACGGTACCGCCAGTAACCTGCTCAGTAAGCTGTGGAAAGCTGCCATTTTATGTTGCCATGGATGATTGGATGAGTAAGGAATAACTGTGTCTGTAACTGTTGGTTTCCTATAGATACGGAACTCATGAACACCGTTCCTTCTAGTAATTGAAAGGTCCAAGAAATTGAGAGTGGAATCTGACTCCAACTCTAGTGAAAAATCAATTCTAGGGTGTACTGAGTTCAACTTGGAGACAAGGACACTGAGCTGACGTTTTGTTCCTGTCCAACATATAATAATATCATCCACATATCTAAAATAGTACAAGACATGAACGTTCCCAACTATGTGGTTAGTCTCGAATGCATCCATAAATATTTCAGCTATTAAAGGACTGAGTGGCGACCCCATAGCCAGACCATTCCTCTGTAGAAAAAAACTGTTGTTGAACTGAAAGTAATTCTGAGTCATACACAATCTTGTTAGGTTATAAATTTCCTCTATTTTATTAAAATTTACCCTTTTTATTGTTAATTTGTGTCTCAAAATATCTAATACTTCATTATACGGTACGTTAGTGAATAAACTTTTCACGTCCAAAGACACAAGTTGAGCATTGGACGGTAACTTAATATTTTTAATCTTGTTTATGAGGTCAGTACTATTTTTTATAGAAAATTTTGGGTTAAAATCTATTGCTTCTTTAATGATTGTGTTCAAAAACTTCGACAAATTATATGCCGGCGCGCCCCTGTATGCGACAACAGGTCTAATTGGGCACCCTTCCTTGTGTATTTTTGGAAGGCCATAAAACAACGGACAACTGGGATTCATGTTTATCAAAGTTTTATGCAACGAAGAGTTCTCAGGGAATAAATAAGACGTGGATTTCAAAGCAAGCTTTAGTTCTGCCTGGAACTTAGCTGTAGGATTGAAGGTTAAGTGTTGAAAATCATCAGATGAAATGATGTCATTGACTCTTGCCATGTAATCCTCCCTCGGGATCAAAACCACGGTGTTACCCTTATCAGCCTTACTCAGAACCACATCCCCGTCCCTAAGTTTGTTGCGAATCGACCTTTGTACAGTCAATTCGGAGTTAAAAGTACCAGACAAACAAACAGAATCGATTTTTTGTGCAACCAGTGCCTTCAACATTATGTCACCCTTATTTCTAATGATTGCCACCTCCGCATCTACTGCCAAAGGTTCTAAAGATTTTTTATTGTTAAATGATTTAGGTATGGAATATTTTAAGCCCTTATTTAAAAGGGACACCTCACTGTTGCTGAGATGAATATCAGAAAGGTTCTTGATTCTGGGGTAAAATGTATGATTAGAAAACACCTGCTCCCTTCGATCAAAAAACTCGCCTCTACCCACCCTTAGATTAAATAATTTTTTTGATTGTATTAAAAATTTTTTATGTATAAATTTAGAAGCTAAATCTCGTGCCTTTTTATCCAACAAATCAAATTCTACTCTGTGTAAACTGAATGACAACTCAGAGTGTAGAACCTTTAAATGCCACTTCAAATTGTCTCTCACTCTAAATAAACTCCTAATTTCTGAGTTTAGCCACACTGTTTTTGCTTTTAAAATAGAATTCCTAGCCGACACTGAGTTATTGTTTGTTTTTAGGCAGATGTACCTTGGAAACACCCCAAAGCGCTTACACTCTTGATTGAACCAAAGATTTTGACTTGCTGTTCTGTGGAGCTTGATCAATTTTATATATAGTTTAGCCTGGGTAGTGATGCACACTGATCTCAAATATTGGATAGAAACAGGCGTTACTTGGCGAAAATCCATGACAAAACAATGGTAAGTAAAAATTTTTTTAAGAAAAAACTTTTTAGCATTAATTAATAGCATTAATTTTTCGCAGAATCAAAAGGACAACAAAACGTCGACAATTGTTTCGCCTCTAAACGAGGCATTATCAAGACTGTCTCAGAGAGAACAGCAAAATTCGTGGTTGGAACGTGTTTGCTTATAAGTAAACGCGTGCAAATTTCATTATCGCGATGTAGGATTCTTTACAATAACCAATGTGGGTAGAAACCTCAGATCATGCTAACTAAGTTCCAAAAATAGGTATTCACCAATACTTGACCTTATCTGTTTGATTTAATTACTGTCTCTTGATAAGTTGCATAGAAAACCCAAACAACACATACAAACCAACAACAGTTAATGTGTCTGTCTGTTCGCAAACAGATTAAGTAAGGGAGATGTGTGAAAATCTATTTGTTCATTGAGTAAGGTGTCCGCATCTCTTCTAACTATTTCTAGCCTTTCCCAAACACTTAACTTGAACCCTTTCTCACATAACCGTAAAACTTTAAAAGTGTTACTATTGTTCAAGGAATGACCAGTGTCAAGAAGATGCTTCGCGAAGAGGGACCTTTCGGGACAACCATTGCGGGACGCCGCTCTATGTTCCTTATATCTAATATCGAAGGACCTGCCAGTCTGTCCCACATACTTCAAACCACATTCATCACAACTCAACAAATAAACACCTGATCTGCGTGAGACCGACACCGAATCCTTGCCATTACACAGCTCCCTCAAGGCATTCTGAGTTCTAAAAGCAACAAATATATTACTTTCCCTCATGATCTTAGCTATACTCAACGAGACGGGACCCACGAACGGCAAACAGGCCGTGTACTTCCTAGGTGGATCTTGAATCGGATATAATAAATGAAAACTAGCCTTTCTACGTTTTTTATTTAATAATGAGTGAACCATTCCTACGTCATAGCCATTACTTTGTGCTATGTAGCAAATGATGGACAATTCTTCACCAAATGCCTGTGGGCTCAACGGTACCGCCAGTAACCTGCTCAGTAAGCTGTGGAAAGCTGCCATTTTATGTTGCCATGGATGATTGGATGAGTAAGGAATAACTGTGTCTGTAACTGTTGGTTTCCTATAGATACGGAACTCATGAACACCGTTCCTTCTAGTAATTGAAAGGTCCAAGAAATTGAGAGTGGAATCTGACTCCAACTCTAGTGAAAAATCAATTCTAGGGTGTACTGAGTTCAACTTGGAGACAAGGACACTGAGCTGACGTTTTGTTCCTGTCCAACATATAATAATATCATCCACATATCTAAAATAGTACAAGACATGAACGTTCCCAACTATGTGGTTAGTCTCGAATGCATCCATAAATATTTCAGCTATTAAAGGACTGAGTGGCGACCCCATAGCCAGACCATTCCTCTGTAGAAAAAAACTGTTGTTGAACTGAAAGTAATTCTGAGTCATACACAATCTTGTTAGGTTATAAATTTCCTCTATTTTATTAAAATTTACCCTTTTTATTGTTAATTTGTGTCTCAAAATATCTAATACTTCATTATACGGTACGTTAGTGAATAAACTTTTCACGTCCAAAGACACAAGTTGAGCATTGGACGGTAACTTAATATTTTTAATCTTGTTTATGAGGTCAGTACTATTTTTTATAGAAAATTTTGGGTTAAAATCTATTGCTTCTTTAATGATTGTGTTCAAAAACTTCGACAAATTATATGCCGGCGCGCCCCTGTATGCGACAACAGGTCTAATTGGGCACCCTTCCTTGTGTATTTTTGGAAGGCCATAAAACAACGGACAACTGGGATTCATGTTTATCAAAGTTTTATGCAACGAAGAGTTCTCAGGGAATAAATAAGACGTGGATTTCAAAGCAAGCTTTAGTTCTGCCTGGAACTTAGCTGTAGGATTGAAGGTTAAGTGTTGAAAATCATCAGATGAAATGATGTCATTGACTCTTGCCATGTAATCCTCCCTCGGGATCAAAACCACGGTGTTACCCTTATCAGCCTTACTCAGAACCACATCCCCGTCCCTAAGTTTGTTGCGAATCGACCTTTGTACAGTCAATTCGGAGTTAAAAGTACCAGACAAACAAACAGAATCGATTTTTTGTGCAACCAGTGCCTTCAACATTATGTCACCCTTATTTCTAATGATTGCCACCTCCGCATCTACTGCCAAAGGTTCTAAAGATTTTTTATTGTTAAATGATTTAGGTATGGAATATTTTAAGCCCTTATTTAAAAGGGACACCTCACTGTTGCTGAGATGAATATCAGAAAGGTTCTTGATTCTGGGGTAAAATGTATGATTAGAAAACACCTGCTCCCTTCGATCAAAAAACTCGCCTCTACCCACCCTTAGATTAAATAATTTTTTTGATTGTATTAAAAATTTTTTATGTATAAATTTAGAAGCTAAATCTCGTGCCTTTTTATCCAACAAATCAAATTCTACTCTGTGTAAACTGAATGACAACTCAGAGTGTAGAACCTTTAAATGCCACTTCAAATTGTCTCTCACTCTAAATAAACTCCTAATTTCTGAGTTTAGCCACACTGTTTTTGCTTTTAAAATAGAATTCCTAGCCGACACTGAGTTATTGTTTGTTTTTAGGCAGATGTACCTTGGAAACACCCCAAAGCGCTTACACTCTTGATTGAACCAAAGATTTTGACTTGCTGTTCTGTGGAGCTTGATCAATTTTATATATAGTTTAGCCTGGGTAGTGATGCACACTGATCTCAAATATTGGATAGAAACAGGCGTTACTTGGCGAAAATCCATGACAAAACAATGGTAAGTAAAAATTTTTTTAAGAAAAAACTTTTTAGCATTAATTAATAGCATTAATTTTTCGCAGAATCAAAAGGACAACAAAACGTCGACAATTGTTTCGCCTCTAAACGAGGCATTATCAAGACTGTCTCAGAGAGAACAGCAAAATTCGTGGTTGGAACGTGTTTGCTTATAAGTAAACGCGTGCAAATTTCATTATCGCGATGTAGGATTCTTTACAATAACCAATGTGGGTAGAAACCTCAGATCATGCTAACTAAGTTCCAAAAATAGGTATTCACCAATACTTGACCTTATCTGTTTGATTTAATTACTGTCTCTTGATAAGTTGCATAGAAAACCCAAACAACACATACAAACCAACAACAGTTAATGTGTCTGTCTGTTCGCAAACAGATTAAGTAAGGGAGATGTGTGAAAATCTATTTGTTCATTGAGTAAGGTGTCCGCATCTCTTCTAACTATTTCTAGCCTTTCCCAAACACTTAACTTGAACCCTTTCTCACATAACCGTAAAACTTTAAAAGTGTTACTATTGTTCAAGGAATGACCAGTGTCAAGAAGATGCTTCGCGAAGAGGGACCTTTCGGGACAACCATTGCGGGACGCCGCTCTATGTTCCTTATATCTAATATCGAAGGACCTGCCAGTCTGTCCCACATACTTCAAACCACATTCATCACAACTCAACAAATAAACACCTGATCTGCGTGAGACCGACACCGAATCCTTGCCATTACACAGCTCCCTCAAGGCATTCTGAGTTCTAAAAGCAACAAATATATTACTTTCCCTCATGATCTTAGCTATACTCAACGAGACGGGACCCACGAACGGCAAACAGGCCGTGTACTTCCTAGGTGGATCTTGAATCGGATATAATAAATGAAAACTAGCCTTTCTACGTTTTTTATTTAATAATGAGTGAACCATTCCTACGTCATAGCCATTACTTTGTGCTATGTAGCAAATGATGGACAATTCTTCACCAAATGCCTGTGGGCTCAACGGTACCGCCAGTAACCTGCTCAGTAAGCTGTGGAAAGCTGCCATTTTATGTTGCCATGGATGATTGGATGAGTAAGGAATAACTGTGTCTGTAACTGTTGGTTTCCTATAGATACGGAACTCATGAACACCGTTCCTTCTAGTAATTGAAAGGTCCAAGAAATTGAGAGTGGAATCTGACTCCAACTCTAGTGAAAAATCAATTCTAGGGTGTACTGAGTTCAACTTGGAGACAAGGACACTGAGCTGACGTTTTGTTCCTGTCCAACATATAATAATATCATCCACATATCTAAAATAGTACAAGACATGAACGTTCCCAACTATGTGGTTAGTCTCGAATGCATCCATAAATATTTCAGCTATTAAAGGACTGAGTGGCGACCCCATAGCCAGACCATTCCTCTGTAGAAAAAAACTGTTGTTGAACTGAAAGTAATTCTGAGTCATACACAATCTTGTTAGGTTATAAATTTCCTCTATTTTATTAAAATTTACCCTTTTTATTGTTAATTTGTGTCTCAAAATATCTAATACTTCATTATACGGTACGTTAGTGAATAAACTTTTCACGTCCAAAGACACAAGTTGAGCATTGGACGGTAACTTAATATTTTTAATCTTGTTTATGAGGTCAGTACTATTTTTTATAGAAAATTTTGGGTTAAAATCTATTGCTTCTTTAATGATTGTGTTCAAAAACTTCGACAAATTATATGCCGGCGCGCCCCTGTATGCGACAACAGGTCTAATTGGGCACCCTTCCTTGTGTATTTTTGGAAGGCCATAAAACAACGGACAACTGGGATTCATGTTTATCAAAGTTTTATGCAACGAAGAGTTCTCAGGGAATAAATAAGACGTGGATTTCAAAGCAAGCTTTAGTTCTGCCTGGGACTTAGCTGTAGGATTGAAGGTTAAGTGTTGAAAATCATCAGATGAAATGATGTCATTGACTCTTGCCATGTAATCCTCCCTCGGGATCAAAACCACGGTGTTACCCTTATCAGCCTTACTCAGAACCACATCCCCGTCCCTAAGTTTGTTGCGAATCGACCTTTGTACAGTCAATTCGGAGTTAAAAGTACCAGACAAACAAACAGAATCGATTTTTTGTGCAACCAGTGCCTTCAACATTATGTCACCCCTTATTTCTAATGATTGCCACCTCCGCATCTACTGCCAAAGGTTCTAAAGATTTTTTATTGTTAAATGATTTAGGTATGGAATATTTTAAGCCCTTATTTAAAAGGGACACCTCACTGTTGCTGAGATGAATATCAGAAAGGTTCTTGATTCTGGGGTAAAATGTATGATTAGAAAACACCTGCTCCCTTCGATCAAAAAACTCGCCTCTACCCACCCTTAGATTAAATAATTTTTTTGATTGTATTAAAAATTTTTTATGTATAAATTTAGAAGCTAAATCTCGTGCCTTTTTATCCAACAAATCAAATTCTACTCTGTGTAAACTGAATGACAACTCAGAGTGTAGAACCTTTAAATGCCACTTCAAATTGTCTCTCACTCTAAATAAACTCCTAATTTCTGAGTTTAGCCACACTGTTTTTGCTTTTAAAATAGAATTCCTAGCCGACACTGAGTTATTGTTTGTTTTTAGGCAGATGTACCTTGGAAACACCCCAAAGCGCTTACACTCTTGATTGAACCAAAGATTTTGACTTGCTGTTCTGTGGAGCTTGATCAATTTTATATATAGTTTAGCCTGGGTAGTGATGCACACTGATCTCAAATATTGGATAGAAACAGGCGTTACTTGGCGAAAATCCATGACAAAACAATGGTAAGTAAAAATTTTTTTAAGAAAAAACTTTTAGCATTAATTAATAGCATTAATTTTTCGCAGAATCAAAAGGACAACAAAACGTCGACAATTGTTTCGCCTCTAAACGAGGCATTATCAAGACTGTCTCAGAGAGAACAGCAAAATTCGTGGTTGGAACGTGTTTGCTTATAAGTAAACGCGTGCAAATTTCATTATCGCGATGTAGGATTCTTTACAATAACCAATGTGGGTAGAAACCTCAGATCATGCTAACTAAGTTCCAAAAATAGGTATTCACCAATACTTGACCTTATCTGTTTGATTTAATTACTGTCTCTTGATAAGTTGCATAGAAAACCCAAACAACACATACAAACCAACAACAGTTAATGTGTCTGTCTGTTCGCAAACAGATTAAGTAAGGGAGATGTGTGAAAATCTATTTGTTCATTGAGTAAGGTGTCCGCATCTCTTCTAACTATTTCTAGCCTTTCCCAAACACTTAACTTGAACCCTTTCTCACATAACCGTAAAACTTTAAAAGTGTTACTATTGTTCAAGGAATGACCAGTGTCAAGAAGATGCTTCGCGAAGAGGGACCTTTCGGGACAACCATTGCGGGACGCCGCTCTATGTTCCTTATATCTAATATCGAAGGACCTGCCAGTCTGTCCCACATACTTCAAACCACATTCATCACAACTCAACAAATAAACACCTGATCTGCGTGAGACCGACACCGAATCCTTGCCATTACACAGCTCCCTCAAGGCATTCTGAGTTCTAAAAGCAACAAATATATTACTTTCCCTCATGATCTTAGCTATACTCAACGAGACGGGACCCACGAACGGCAAACAGGCCGTGTACTTCCTAGGTGGATCTTGAATCGGATATAATAAATGAAAACTAGCCTTTCTACGTTTTTTATTTAATAATGAGTGAACCATTCCTACGTCATAGCCATTACTTTGTGCTATGTAGCAAATGATGGACAATTCTTCACCAAATGCCTGTGGGCTCAACGTACCGCCAGTAACCTGCTCAGTAAGCTGTGGAAAGCTGCCATTTTATGTTGCCATGGATGATTGGATGAGTAAGGAATAACTGTGTCTGTAACTGTTGGTTTCCTATAGATACGGAACTCATGAACACCGTTCCTTCTAGTAATTGAAAGGTCCAAGAAATTGAGAGTGGAATCTGACTCCAACTCTAGTGAAAAATCAATTCTAGGGTGTACTGAGTTCAACTTGGAGACAAGGACACTGAGCTGACGTTTTGTTCCTGTCCAACATATAATAATATCATCCACATATCTAAAATAGTACAAGACATGAACGTTCCCAACTATGTGGTTAGTCTCGAATGCATCCATAAATATTTCAGCTATTAAAGGACTGAGTGGCGACCCCATAGCCAGACCATTCCTCTGTAGAAAAAAACTGTTGTTGAACTGAAAGTAATTCTGAGTCATACACAATCTTGTTAGGTTATAAATTTCCTCTATTTTATTAAAATTTACCCTTTTTATTGTTAATTTGTGTCTCAAAATATCTAATACTTCATTATACGGTACGTTAGTGAATAAACTTTTCACGTCCAAAGACACAAGTTGAGCATTGGACGGTAACTTAATATTTTTAATCTTGTTTATGAGGTCAGTACTATTTTTTATAGAAAATTTTGGGTTAAAATCTATTGCTTCTTTAATGATTGTGTTCAAAAACTTCGACAAATTATATGCCGGCGCGCCCCTGTATGCGACAACAGGTCTAATTGGGCACCCTTCCTTGTGTATTTTTGGAAGGCCATAAAACAACGGACAACTGGGATTCATGTTTATCAAAGTTTTATGCAACGAAGAGTTCTCAGGGAATAAATAAGACGTGGATTTCAAAGCAAGCTTTAGTTCTGCCTGGAACTTAGCTGTAGGATTGAAGGTTAAGTGTTGAAAATCATCAGATGAAATGATGTCATTGACTCTTGCCATGTAATCCTCCCTCGGGATCAAAACCACGGTGTTACCCTTATCAGCCTTACTCAGAACCACATCCCCGTCCCTAAGTTTGTTGCGAATCGACCTTTGTACAGTCAATTCGGAGTTAAAAGTACCAGACAAACAAACAGAATCGATTTTTTGTGCAACCAGTGCCTTCAACATTATGTCACCCTTATTTCTAATGATTGCCACCTCCGCATCTACTGCCAAAGGTTCTAAAGATTTTTTATTGTTAAATGATTTAGGTATGGAATATTTTAAGCCCTTATTTAAAAGGGACACCTCACTGTTGCTGAGATGAATATCAGAAAGGTTCTTGATTCTGGGGTAAAATGTATGATTAGAAAACACCTGCTCCCTTCGATCAAAAAACTCGCCTCTACCCACCCTTAGATTAAATAATTTTTTTGATTGTATTAAAAATTTTTTATGTATAAATTTAGAAGCTAAATCTCGTGCCTTTTTATCCAACAAATCAAATTCTACTCTGTGTAAACTGAATGACAACTCAGAGTGTAGAACCTTTAAATGCCACTTCAAATTGTCTCTCACTCTAAATAAACTCCTAATTTCTGAGTTTAGCCACACTGTTTTTTGCTTTTAAAATAGAATTCCTAGCCGACACTGAGTTATTGTTTGTTTTTAGGCAGATGTACCTTGGAAACACCCCAAAGCGCTTACACTCTTGATTGAACCAAAGATTTTGACTTGCTGTTCTGTGGAGCTTGATCAATTTTATATATAGTTTAGCCTGGGTAGTGATGCACACTGATCTCAAATATTGGATAGAAACAGGCGTTACTTGGCGAAAATCCATGACAAAACAATGGTAAGTAAAAATTTTTTTAAGAAAAAACTTTTTAGCATTAATTAATAGCATTAATTTTTCGCAGAATCAAAAGGACAACAAAACGTCGACAATTGTTTCGCCTCTAAACGAGGCATTATCAAGACTGTCTCAGAGAGAACAGCAAAATTCGTGGTTGGAACGTGTTTGCTTATAAGTAAACGCGTGCAAATTTCATTATCGCGATGTAGGATTCTTTACAATAACCAATGTGGGTAGAAACCTCAGATCATGCTAACTAAGTTCCAAAAATAGGTATTCACCAATACTTGACCTTATCTGTTTGATTTAATTACTGTCTCTTGATAAGTTGCATAGAAAACCCAAACAACACATACAAACCAACAACAGTTAATGTGTCTGTCTGTTCGCAAACAGATTAAGTAAGGGAGATGTGTGAAAATCTATTTGTTCATTGAGTAAGGTGTCCGCATCTCTTCTAACTATTTCTAGCCTTTCCCAAACACTTAACTTGAACCCTTTCTCACATAACCGTAAAACTTTAAAAGTGTTACTATTGTTCAAGGAATGACCAGTGTCAAGAAGATGCTTCGCGAAGAGGGACCTTTCGGGACAACCATTGCGGGACGCCGCTCTATGTTCCTTATATCTAATATCGAAGGACCTGCCAGTCTGTCCCACATACTTCAAACCACATTCATCACAACTCAACAAATAAACACCTGATCTGCGTGAGACCGACACCGAATCCTTGCCATTACACAGCTCCCTCAAGGCATTCTGAGTTCTAAAAGCAACAAATATATTACTTTCCCTCATGATCTTAGCTATACTCAACGAGACGGGACCCACGAACGGCAAACAGGCCGTGTACTTCCTAGGTGGATCTTGAATCGGATATAATAAATGAAAACTAGCCTTTCTACGTTTTTTATTTAATAATGAGTGAACCATTCCTACGTCATAGCCATTACTTTGTGCTATGTAGCAAATGATGGACAATTCTTCACCAAATGCCTGTGGCTCAACGGTACCGCCAGTAACCTGCTCAGTAAGCTGTGGAAAGCTGCCATTTTATGTTGCCATGGATGATTGGATGAGTAAGGAATAACTGTGTCTGTAACTGTTGGTTTCCTATAGATACGGAACTCATGAACACCGTTCCTTCTAGTAATTGAAAGGTCCAAGAAATTGAGAGTGGAATCTGACTCCAACTCTAGTGAAAAATCAATTCTAGGGTGTACTGAGTTCAACTTGGAGACAAGGACACTGAGCTGACGTTTTGTTCCTGTCCAACATATAATAATATCATCCACATATCTAAAATAGTACAAGACATGAACGTTCCCAACTATGTGGTTAGTCTCGAATGCATCCATAAATATTTCAGCTATTAAAGGACTGAAGTGGCGACCCCATAGCCAGACCATTCCTCTGTAGAAAAAAACTGTTGTTGAACTGAAAGTAATTCTGAGTCATACACAATCTTGTTAGGTTATAAATTTCCTCTATTTTATTAAAATTTACCCTTTTTATTGTTAATTTGTGTCTCAAAATATCTAATACTTCATTATACGGTACGTTAGTGAATAAACTTTTCACGTCCAAAGACACAAGTTGAGCATTGGACGGTAACTTAATATTTTTAATCTTGTTTATGAGGTCAGTACTATTTTTTATAGAAAATTTTGGGTTAAAATCTATTGCTTCTTTAATGATTGTGTTCAAAAACTTCGACAAATTATATGCCGGCGCGCCCCTGTATGCGACAACAGGTCTAATTGGGCACCCTTCCTTGTGTATTTTTGGAAGGCCATAAAACAACGGACAACTGGGATTCATGTTTATCAAAGTTTTATGCAACGAAGAGTTCTCAGGGAATAAATAAGACGTGGATTTCAAAGCAAGCTTTAGTTCTGCCTGGAACTTAGCTGTAGGATTGAAGGTTAAGTGTTGAAAATCATCAGATGAAATGATGTCATTGACTCTTGCCATGTAATCCTCCTCGGGATCAAAACCACGGTGTTACCCTTATCAGCCTTACTCAGAACCACATCCCCGTCCCTAAGTTTGTTGCGAATCGACCTTTGTACAGTCAATTCGGAGTTAAAAGTACCAGACAAACAAACAGAATCGATTTTTTGTGCAACCAGTGCCTTCAACATTATGTCACCCTTATTTCTAATGATTGCCACCTCCGCATCTACTGCCAAAGGTTCTAAAGATTTTTTATTGTTAAATGATTTAGGTATGGAATATTTTAAGCCCTTATTTAAAAGGGACACCTCACTGTTGCTGAGATGAATATCAGAAAGGTTCTTGATTCTGGGGTAAAATGTATGATTAGAAAACACCTGCTCCCTTCGATCAAAAAACTCGCCTCTACCCACCCTTAGATTAAATAATTTTTTTGATTGTATTAAAAATTTTTTATGTATAAATTTAGAAGCTAAATCTCGTGCCTTTTTATCCAACAAATCAAATTCTACTCTGTGTAAACTGAATGACAACTCAGAGTGTAGAACCTTTAAATGCCACTTCAAATTGTCTCTCACTCTAAATAAACTCCTAATTTCTGAGTTTAGCCACACTGTTTTTGCTTTTAAAATAGAATTCCTAGCCGACACTGAGTTATTGTTTGTTTTTAGGCAGATGTACCTTGGAAACACCCCAAAGCGCTTACACTCTTGATTGAACCAAAGATTTTGACTTGCTGTTCTGTGGAGCTTGATCAATTTTATATATAGTTTAGCCTGGGTAGTGATGCACACTGATCTCAAATATTGGATAGAAACAGGCGTTACTTGGCGAAAATCCATGACAAAACAATGGTAAGTAAAAATTTTTTTAAGAAAAAACTTTTTAGCATTAATAAATAGCATTAATTTTTCGCAGAATCAAAAGGACAACAAAACGTCGACAATTGTTTCGCCTCTAAACGAGGCATTATCAAGACTGTCTCAGAGAGAACAGCAAAATTCGTGGTTGGAACGTGTTTGCTTATAAGTAAACGCGTGCAAATTTCATTATCGCGATGTAGGATTCTTTACAATAACCAATGTGGGTAGAAACCTCAGATCATGCTAACTAAGTTCCAAAAATAGGTATTCACCAATACTTGACCTTATCTGTTTGATTTAATTACTGTCTCTTGATAAGTTGCATAGAAAACCCAAACAACACATACAAACCAACAACAGTTAATGTGTCTGTCTGTTCGCAAACAGATTAAGTAAGGGAGATGTGTGAAAATCTATTTGTTCATTGAGTAAGGTGTCCGCATCTCTTCTAACTATTTCTAGCCTTTCCCAAACACTTAACTTGAACCCTTTCTCACATAACCGTAAAACTTTAAAAGTGTTACTATTGTTCAAGGAATGACCAGTGTCAAGAAGATGCTTCGCGAAGAGGGACCTTTCGGGACAACCATTGCGGGACGCCGCTCTATGTTCCTTATATCTAATATCGAAGGACCTGCCAGTCTGTCCCACATACTTCAAACCACATTCATCACAACTCAACAAATAAACACCTGATCTGCGTGAGACCGACACCGAATCCTTGCCATTACACAGCTCCCTCAAGGCATTCTGAGTTCTAAAAGCAACAAATATATTACTTTCCCTCATGATCTTAGCTATACTCAACGAGACGGGACCCACGAACGGCAAACAGGCCGTGTACTTCCTAGGT